>VZRF01001716.1:4424-22104 GCA_013396875.1 Vireo altiloquus
ATTATATTATATCATATTTAATTCACCCATAGATAAATATCTTTTTCAATGGCATAAAACCAATGAACCCCTCCCACCCTCACTGATATCACTCAGCATTCCTCACAGCTGGAATTCCAAGGGTGTCATACCCAGGGCAGCTCCATGTGGTGATCTCAGCGCTGGCTGAAGCCTCAGGGGTGGCTCAGCCCTCCCGAGGTCACTGGGATCAGCTTTTCCCTCCCACAAACCTCACCTGGGATGTTCAGGGGAATGGCTCAGCTGGGGCAGAAGGAAGTTCCTCCTTCACAGGAACACAGATAAATTAATCAGAGCAGCACATGCAACAAGGTGCCTTCATTACTCACAGGATTTAAAGTGATTTCCACCACTAAATTAGATTTTGTCTAATTTGTAGATGAGTAGTCCATCCCAGACACTTTGAGGATGCTTCTGAGGTCACTATCTGGCACTGCCAGACACATTCCAGAGCTACCTGAATGGCTTAATTCACAGAATTTTATTGCAGTAAAAACAAAACACCGAGAGGCTGTGTTTGCACACTCCATCTGCAAAAAATTCCAAAGATTTTGCAAAGTTTATGAGAAAAAAGAAACTAAAGCTCAATTATTTCATTTTTTCGTTACTAAGTTTTTGTTCCCTTCTTCTGGCAAATCAATTTAGATAAAGAAGTCACCTTATAAAAATCACTCTGACTCGGATATAAGGAGCCTGTTTTTCTGCACTGTGAACAGTAAATATTTATATATATTTAAAATACTCTTTTCAAAATGCTTGCCATTGATGACATAGCCTCAATTATGCAAGAATAAGCTTTGGAACACCATGAACAGGTGCAGAGCAGTGGGTGACACGTCAAGGAAAATTCTCCCACTGCAGAGTTCGAGATGAGTGAAACCAAATCCTGAAATATTACACAGGCATTGAAAACATAAAGTTCTATGAAAAAATTGAGCAGAAAACTTGGTTTACTCAGCAAGATAATCTCGCCAAAGTGTGAACCTGGATGCCGCTTGGAAAAGTAAAAAATAAAAAAAATCCACAAAATTGCCAATCTGAGGACAATACAAAGAAATTAAAATTGAAAGAAGTTCTTCTCAAGATTTCAATCAGCAAACAATAGGGAATCTCTTACTGCTTGCCTTTCTGATGTGAAACGAAGCAAATCTGTGATTATTCAGTCCAAAAATAACTTTCTGCAACTTGTACTTTTGTGTTGTCACTATTACTGACAAGAACTAAATCTAAAATACTGAAACATTCACTCCAACCAGCCCTCTGCTGCCCCTTGTTTACCTAAAACGGACCCAAAAATCCAAAGCTTCCTCTCACCAGTCAGCAGAACTCATCCAAATCATTTCCCACTGCAAACTGCTCTGGAGTCCAAGTGGCTCATGAATATTCTGGCCAATTCTCTCCTTGTTAAACATCTCGCTGCACCAAAGAGCTCCTGAGAGCAATCGATTGGGGAAAAGAGTTCCACAATCAGCCCAGAACCAATTGATTAGTTGTTTACATTAGAAAAGGGCAGGAAGCATGGGGAATGTTCTGCTGGTTTGCCAAAGGAGCTTAGGAAAAAAAAAAGAGCGAGAATAATTTGTCAGATAACATTTAAACACTTGTACAGAAAATAAACTAAGGCTGTAATCCCCTAAGTCTTTCAGGATTGCATTCTAAACTTCCCAAAACGTCTTCCCAGCTGGCACCTTTTAAAATAACTGTAAAGCCTGTCAGATTAACTTCATCTTGAAACCTCAGATCTTTGATGCGTGCCTGGTCTCTACAAAACACAGTTTAAAGGGCCAACCCCACCAAGGAGTGCTCAAGCCACTATAATTAGCCTCATCATTTACAAGTTTTCAATGAAGAAAAACATTTTAAGAGTTAAAAAAAGGTGTCAGTGAGTGGAGCAAGAATTAATCCCTTTAATAAAATAAAGGGATTTAATTAAAGTAACAACTCCTTGGTTTTTAGGCAATCTGTACATTGGAAAAGGTAATCTTAGTTTATCAGCTGAGCATGGGTGCAACTTCATGGAGAACAGGAGGAGAATGAAGAAAAGCTGCTCAGCAGCAGCCTGACACATTGCAGGGGTGCAACACAGAAAAGTGGGACTTGGGCTAGGGCTGGAGTTGGGTTTGAGCTGTGGGACCCTGCTAGGGCCCCACCGAGGGGGTTTGTGCCCAGGATGCTTTTTCTTCTCAATCTCTCATCTCAGGGAAAAATAACAAAAGACTTCGTTGCTGCTTCAGGTTGTTTATTCTAGGTTATCAAGGGTTCAGGAGCACAGTGTCACCACTGCTTCCAGGTGCTGAAAATGCCTGCAGGCACCTAGAGCAGGGAGTTTATATAAGGTTTATCATCAAATAGAAAGATTCTATGTACATTATTTTGTTTCTAAATCCAATAACTATCAATATTATTAACAGGTCTCTTCTAAACTAAATTCCCTCTACCAATTACTACATGATAGGAACTGAGGTCACAGAAAAGGGAAGGAGAAGGAGAAGAGGGAAGAAGGAGAAGGAGAAGAGGGAAGAAGGAGAAGGACAAGGCACCGACACCCTAAAATCTCCATCTTGGTCCCATAGTAATACATGAGGCAATTCCTAAAACTACAAAACCATTTTTCTGTGGCACATCAAACATTCAGCTTTTCATTTCTTTGGTGCTTGCTGATCACCCAGGAGTGGGGGCAGCTTTTCCCAAGGGCTCATTTCTATGGCAAAGCCTTCTTGTGGAGCTTTGGGGGTAAATTTGGTCCCCAGGAGAACAGGCAAAGCTGTTTGGCTTTGCTGGTCTCCAACATGAGCTTAAATAATATCTTTAGTCAGTGACATTTGACTTCAGCACTTGATATCCACATGGTCAAGTCCACCTGGTAAGAAGCCAGCCCTGAACAGGAAGAGGAGAGGATTTGCAAGGTGAGATGCCCATGGCAAGGCTGTAACACAGGTGCCATGGGAACAGATCCCCTGGAGGGCTCCAAATGGAGGAGAACGAGTGCTCACACACAAATCCTCAAGGACTTCCAAACAGCGCCACAAGTGAGCAAACCATTTCGATTTTTATCGTTCTATCCATGTTGGAGCTCTTGTATAACTTAGATGTAAACTTGAAAGCAAACACACGCAAGGAGAGAAAGCCAGGAATCAATGGAACAAGGACGAACAGCTGCCACGCTATGGGATACAGGAAATAGATGATTTTCCTTTTCCTTTCATTCCCAATGACACAGCAATGCAGAGCCTGTAGCCTTTGCTGTGTCCTCCCAAAACCACGAGCAGCCCTGAGCTCCCTCTGCTCTCCTCTTTTCACCTCCTGCAGATTCTGACAGCTGCCCATCATCTTTGGCCTTTGAAAGAAAATCAGCCTCAGTAAAACCTCTGACAGCTCTGACGCCACTGTAAGCTATCTCAGCATAAAGAAATAAGCCTTTATTCCACTGGTTTCTTCTGAAACCCCAGCTGAAAAACACAGCCACACCTCACTCTGGAAATGTGATAAACTCACTTTTGTTCTTTTTTACAGAGCACGGAGATGTCCCGGTGCTCACGTTAAGGATTACGCTGTTCCACGTATTTTTCCACCTTCCTGCCTGTCTGCTTTACTCCGGGAACTGCTGTGTGTAACACAATAACCTTGCACACCCAGGGTGAAGCCTCTCCCGTGCCTGAGCGCTCCCGGAGAGCTGTGGAGCGTGGGCGAGGGCACAATCATCATCAGCATCATCATCATCCAGCAGCAGCAGCAGAAACAGAAACAGAATCAGAAGCAGAATCAGAATCAGAAGCAGCAGAAGAAGGAGGAGAAGAAGGAGAAGAAGGAGGAGAAGGAGGAGAAGAAGGAGAAGCAGCAGAAGCCGCTCCGGCCCCGCGGGGAAGGAGCCGCAGCTGAGTCACGGCTCTGCCTCTCCCCCCGCCAGGGATTTTCTCTCCGAGCTCACAGACATCACTGTGACGAGCGATTCCTCCTTTCGGGGCTGAACCTCCAGCGTTTTGATGTCTAAATTAGGGATTTGTAGCAGCACAGCCTTATCCCTGTTCTGTTGTGAACGCTGCTGCCCTCCCCTTTCCCCCCAGCATCTCTGTTCAGGCTTCTGCTGGAATCCGAGGATGAAATAAAGTACAGCGTCATAAAAAATTAGTGTCCATTTCCACGTCCCTTAATCTATCCAAACAATTGTATTTATTTAAACTACAGAGTATTTGCCTGTACTCGTGTTGATTTTTGATTCAGGACAAACACACACAATCTTCTATTTGTCACAAAATCCTTACCAGCCCTGGAAATTCAGGAGAAAGATCCAAACTCTGAATTTATGGCACAATTCCTTTGGATAAAAGTCTCTACTTTAGAAATGTGGCAAATCTGTTCCAGTGGTTTGCTACAATGGATGAGGTTTAGTCTCTGCTGTCCATCAGCTGTCAGGAGGTCAAAGGCTCCTTCCCTGAAATGTTTTCCAAATGATAAGCCAAGTGAAGGAAAACAATTCCAAAGGCATGGTTCAGAACTGCAGAAATTATATCATAATTATTTTTCAAAATTATGTGTAAAAGTCAAATGAAAAAAAATTATGCCCTTTGCCACCCAAAGGCCTTTAATATTCCAAGCTGGCTAACATATGGAACATGAAACTGAAGCCACTTTATAATTACTTCACTGAAAATTCTCTGTTATTATTTATGTGTTTAATTCTACGTTTGCTAGATGCCTGTGGGGATAAATATGTTTTGCTACTCGTTCTGGATGTGTCTGAAAAGCACCAAAGAAATAGAGATTAATAATAATTCAATGCAGGAAAATGTGCTCTTTGTGTTTATTTCGAATTCCACTGCTTTGTACAACGTCACTGCGTCCCACAAATACATGATCTACCAAAAATTAGCTACAAAAGTCAACCTTGGTGCACCCTGGAGGTGTCCAAGGAGTGACTGGATGAGGCACTCAGAGCTCTGGGCTGGGGACAAGGTGGAGATTGGGCTCAACTTGGACCAGGATTGAAATCCATTTGCTTCATTTGATGGAATTTCTCACTCACATGATAATTCTTTACTGCTAAATGAAAAAAAAAAAATTAAAATTCAGAGAGTTCTCTGCACCTCATCACCAAGAGCATTCCTGACTTGTAAGGAAACTGAAAACCAAAAAGGCAAATATGGGTTTGTGTGCAATTCCTGTACAACATAAATTGTGGTGTTTTTAAGTAATTTTCTGGATCAATACCTGACCAAGAGCCAAATTACCTTCTGTCCCAGCTCTGCCCATCCTTGCAGAACTGGAGCCTTAACTCAAAGCTGTCCAACTCTCCATTCCATCCTCCTCCTGATCTATTTTGCAATTTGTGGCACTGTGCTCCATGATTCAAACAAACCCCAGTAACAAATCACAGCTTCAGGAAAGCCCTACCAACTCTGACAAGGTGAATGAGATTTTCTCTGCATTCCCCAGCCTGCCACGAGGATTTGCTTCTCCAATAATTCTTGGCCTTAACTGCAAAATGCAAGCAGTTGCTTATGAGTGTTGTTACTTCTTCCATGATTCTGTCTTTAATCACAATCTGGAGTCAGATGAAAAATTTGAGATTATTAATGGATGTTCCTTCTCCAGGAGCATCCTGCAACACACTGGAAAAGTTCAGGACTTGTTCAATCTGTCTTCTCAAAAGCTCAACTGCTGCAATGCTAAAAATGTGTCCCAGAAAAGGGCATGAGAAATTGGAAGCAGTTGATGCAAGTTTCAAACACTTTCCTACGAAAATGTGGTTTCAGTATTCCTCCAGTGCACTTGTAACTCCCCAAAAAGCAATTTGGAATATTGGATATCACAGTAATTTATTTCTGAATTGTGCTCTCCAGTTTTGGGGACCAAATTGCTGCCAAAGGCTGCTTTGCTACTGAAACCATGAGATGTTGTTGGTTCACGTGAACCAATATCTAAATTTAAGTACTGTACACACCTTGCCTTAGTTTGATTATTTTTAAACACCAAGATCATCACAGGGAATCTGGCAAATCATTTGGGCTTTAAGGAAGGAGTAGATATTGAGACAAAGAGGAACATGAATGTGTGGTAATAATAGATTCTTACAAATAAATATTCTAATGAATTAGGAGTGCTGCTATTTTATCTTTGATAAATTCTGCTGAAGAGGAACAGCAACAGGGAAAGTTAATTTCACACAGACAGCAAGAGCACGAGGAAAGAACTTTGAATTATGACAACCTAAATGCATTTGATCCTGTAATTTAAATGTATGGCAAAGCAATAATCAGGTACTGAATGTAATTCAATGTATCAGTGATGAATTGAGTATATCAATAACCAGTCACGAGGATTTTCAAATCCATTATTAGAGCCTGAGCAATGACAATTTCCTCCAGCCCATGTGCCTGGATATATATATATATATATACAAGCTGAGTATTTCTAATCAGTGAGAGCTGAATGACCAAAGGAATAAACACCCTGCACAAGGATGGGAGAGGAAGGGATGAGGAGAGGAAAGCAAAAACCCTCTGGAAATGTGGATTAGGGGAAACTTGGCTCTGCTACAAACTCACATATCCAACAGGACTGAGGTGAGCACAGGAACAGCCAATTTCCAGCACCCAATTTCCTTGGGTGCCTTTTTGGTGGAACCATCATTTGCATTTAATCATGCTGCTCACAATAGGCTCTTGGAAGGCTACAGGAATAGGAGAATAATCCCCATTATCCAAACACAAAGGAATCCCAGCAAGGTGATCTCTCAATGGCTGAGCCACACGAGAATTGCAAGTCCCAATCATTTGATTTGTTTTTCTCTCCCAAGAGCTGCTGCCGTTATAAATGGAATTTCAATTTCTCCAAGTGAAAAAGGCATAATATAAACCTGTATTTATCCCACCAAAGCACTGGAGAGGGGATTTTTTAACAATGCCTGCATTAGCCACAAGGATACTTCATGCAGAAACCAGGCAGGTACCTCTGAGAAAATGGGTTTGAATAATGGCAAGTATTTTAATTTTTGGCAACCTCTTGGGCTGCACAATAAGAATTATGTCACTCTATGTTCTGTGATGAATTCTTGATGTAAAAGGCTAAATTTTCCATTGCCTTCCAAATTTTCCTGGAGAGGCCTCTAGGAAAAGAGAAGGTGAAGAGGAAGAGAATTTCCCAGCTGACAATTCCTGGTGGACTGTGCCTCTCCCACCCTCTGGGGATGGATTTGAAGGGTACCAGACCCTCCCAGGTGGTTGTCAATGGCCTGTGGGAAGGGGAACTGGAAAATGTCACAGTGATCATGGAATGCAGCTCTCCTGGTCACTGAGCTGTGCTGGAGCTGCACTCCACCAACTTCTTTCATTTGCTTGGAAGAGCTTCACAATTCCTGTTTTTCTGGAGGTATTTACATCATTTTACAGCTTAAGCTAGAAATTTATGAGCAGAGTATCACCATTTTCGTCATATTAATTTAATGTCATAACTTTTGCCTTTTTGAAGTGAAGGGTGACAGATGAAATTCAGGAATCGACTTCTCAGAAAAATCAACTAATCCCCAAGAAGCAGCTTGAAACAGCTCTTGTAAAAAGCAAGTAAAAATGTCATGACTAACCACAGCACATTATTTCCCCAACACATCACTGCTCTCCTGTGAAGACACTCCACTGCTCATGTGGAAACAATCCAAGAGTAAATAAACACAGGAACTGTGAGCAGAACATGCCCAATCACTACTTTATCTCTTCCACCACCACTTCCAACCCTCCACGGCAATTTCACCCTAAATGTTCCATTTTGGTTTCTACATAAAGAGCCAGATTAGGACTTGTTAATAAAATGGCATGAAAAACACAGATAGTTGGATTTTCCTTCTTCACCCTTTCCAGAAGGTTTCAGTAATGCTTGACTCAAGCAAAAGCAAGTTCTGAAATACTCTTTCTAAATAAAAAATTCAGCTTTTAAATAGCTCTTGAAGTCTGCTCTGTTTTGTTTGAGCATGGTTAAGTGACTGCACACTGACCTCAACATGCAGCAGTATTAGTGGGGAGAGCTGACAAAGAGAATTGTAAAAGGCAGTAACTGCACATCAGTTTAATTCAAATTTGGACAGAAAAAAACCTCATCCCATTTGAATACAATAAAAGAATCTACCCAGGCAGTTCCTGTGCACTGGAATCTGAACAGAAATATTTTTTGAGAGGGTATGAAAGATGATTGAATATTTATAATTTTAACCATCTGATCGGAGCTGTTTCTAATCCATTTATTTTCCATTTACAGACTTACAGAACTGCTACTGGTCCTACAGTCACTGGTTTTTACCCTGAGTTTTCAGGCAATGTTTCAGACAAAACTGAAGAATTTCTCCTCATTATGCAGAATAATTTTATGCCCTGGACTGCTCTTGCAGGAAAATGCTCCTGTTTTACTGCAGGCAGACAGAGATGTGTGCACACCCTCACAGATGTGCAGATTAAGCTGCTTCTTACCCCAAATGAAATTAGCTGTGTGTGTTAACATTAGATTAGCAGCACTGGTGCAACAGAGATGGGGACTCTGATGCTTTTCAACAAGCTGCTTTTGCTGATTAACATCATTAACTCTGATTTATGTGTTGCACATAATCCTGTTTTCCAACACGAAGGTTAATCACTAAAAGTCCTGAAAGTGAAAATATTCTCATCTCAAGGAGTCCAGTGCCTAGATCTAAGGAATTTCAGTCATCTTTCAGAAAAAATTACTCTAAAATACAGACTAATTAAAGAAATACAAAAGTGACTTTTAGAACTACTGTTCATCCCTCAGAAACAAATGTTTTCTTGATACCAATTGGGCTTGCTTCCTTTCAGACGCTTAGCTGAAAATCCACAAACTGAAACAAGCCTTGAAATGAAGTAATTTGCTTTAAAACCTTGCACTGGTGTTTGCCAGAGAGTTACATGCACAAAGCCTTCATCCCATCCTGACAGACAGACAGACAGACAGACAAGGAGCAGTTTGCCACGAGCTTTTCAAAAGGCTGAAACCAATCCTGGGATTCTGTTCCAACAGAAAGCACGACCAGAGCACTGTTCTAGATCAGCCAAAGAAGTGACTGACAAACATCCAGGGGAAAGCCTCCATCAGCCCAGTAACAAGCCCAGAAAATCAGAAAACAGAGATTTAAACAGAGATTTAATTCTGTTGTTACAAGGTGAAGTCCCACAGAGCCTGGATTTCAGGATAATAGCACCTGGTGTGTTTTTATTCCACACTGAAAGCCTTCCAGAGAGCTGCTCCTGAAATGCATGGACATAATCACCGAGGGATTTGGACAATAACAATCACACTCTGCCACCTCCTTTCACTGTGCAGCTGTGTTTTACTCCAAAGGCTGCTCAGGAGCTGATTTATCATCAATACACAGCCCAGCAGCCAAGGACCTGGGGAGCTGAAAAGGATATTTATAATATTCAGAAATAAATATTCAGAAAAAAATTCAATATTCAGGAAAAAAAAAAAAGAAACAAAGAAACTAAGAAACACACCAAGCAATAACCTCAAAGCTTTGTTAGCTGCCTGAATTTTTGGAAAGTCCTCCAGGCAAATAAAAGAAAACAACTACAAGACTGAAGAGAAAAGCCCTGCTGTGATACCCTCACACCTTCCACCTGCAAAGACCAGCCCAGTGGAAGTGATTTCAGCAGAAATAATGCAAACCTTCATGCACAATAATTATGCTTTATGTTAGTGTCTCCCTTGACCCCTCCCATGTGTTTCTATTGCCAAGGAAGTTAATCTTGCCCTCGTGTGCCTTGGATTGCTGCTGGTTCACATCAGACATTTCTTCCTTAGTAAGAGAATTAACCAGCACAAAAATCCTAGAACGTGGGCCCAACCAAAAGAATCTAGGCAGAGAACAGCCTGACACAAATCCTGGATCTCTAAATCCCATTGCACTGCAACCCAGACAATAGATCCTCATGAGAGCTGTCTTCAGAACAGCTCAGTGACTTTTCACTGGCACCGTGGAAGAGCCTCCTATTATTCTCATAAAGCAAGAAAATGACAGCCATGAACTATTTTCTATCTGGACAACATCCATCAGTGAAAATTCCTACAAATACTTCTCCAAAAAACCCTTCTCCATACAGATAGACACAACTACATGCACACAAACATGTTTTAAAAGGCCTATCACAAACACTCTTGTCATTTATTGATATATATCGTATGAAACAGCCACACGAGACTCAGGAAAATTCATTTTGGTTATCTGTAATTTTTTCCTAGTTAAAAGTACCCCTAGGATTTTTATTTACCTTGAACAGTAGATGGCTGAGACAACAAGTCTTAAGTAAAACAACTTCTGGAGTCACAGCATGCTGTGTAACCATATTGCTTCTCACTGGAATTGGACTTATTTATCATGTTTTATGATTGAACCTTTTTTAGCACACTTCCACAGTCACAAATCTCACATGGTGGCTTTTCTAATATTAATTTAGAAACCTTTAACGTCTTTTGAAACTTCCTCAATGTTGAAGTGTGTGTGTACATGGAAAGCTTTTGTTGGAAATTATCTGCAGTGCAGGAGAAACCACTGAAGCAAGCTAAGAGGGAGTGAAATAATGCTGAACCTTCCTCTCAGGAACCATCCTGGTTTCCCTGAACGGAGAAAGAGACTTAAGAGACTGTGACTGATCTCATATCGGAGTTTAATCCCCTAAATCTGGGCTGTTTCGGTGGCATTATAATCAGTTTTATTAGCAAGAAATCAGAAGGAATAAAGAAATGAGGTCAGACAGAACGAACCTGAGGTCAGGCACGGAGCTGTGTACACACAGAGCTGGAGCAAACCTGTGAATTAAAGGAATCCCACCCACATCTGAATTCCAGAAGGAGTGAGCAGCTGTGCCAGGATCCCACAGGAGCATCCCTGAGCTTCCCTGGCTGAGCATTTCTGTTCCCTGTCTGGGGCACTGAGGTTGCCAGCACAGGGTCAGCTCCCAGCAGTGTCTTGCATGCACTGAAAGCTTCCTGCTTGGAATTCTTTGAGAGTCAGAAGCTCCCAGCTAAAGGACAGGTCGGGAAGGGTTTTTTTTAATAGTTTCTTTTTATTTAGTTGAAGTAAGAGGCTTGAGCCATGATTTTACAAAGGCAACAAGGCCTTCATGCAACAAACTCCAATATATTTTCATATTGAAGTCTTATCACACCTTTAAATGCAGATTGCAGGGTGCCTTATCGATAAATGTATAAAACCCCCCCAACATCAGTCTATTGCAGTGGTATCAAAAGAGATTTCTGTAGTTTGGAGCATTCCTAATGTGGTATAATTATGTGATACTGGATGTGATATTGAAACACAACTTGGGTGAGGCTGCTGTAAATCTGACTACAAACTCACATTTAACACCTCACACACCTCAGCAAGCTCAGCTCCAGGCTCTGCTTCTCCAGCCCTTGCCCAGTGTGGGCTTAAAATTAAAAAAAATGGAGAAAAAAGCAGGGTCAAGGCTCCGTGAGCTGTACTTCACCCCTCAGAACACCTCCTGCAGTGGCTGAGGAGACCAAGTCCAGGATGAACTCCATGGAAATGAAAGATTTTTTCAGGCATTTCTGCTTGTGAGAGATTTTTACAGTGCCAAGGTCAGTCAGAGAGCCTGTGGATAATTTTTTTTTAGGCAGATAGATGTAAACATTTTTTGTTTGTTACTGATGTTTCGAAAATATGTTTTGAAAAAAGTGTTTCCTTTGGCCAAGAGAAAAACTTTATCTTGAATTTGTTTTACACAAAATTCTGTTCAGAAACTCACTGTATAGATCTCAAGAGAAAGAGATCTCTCTTTGCCTTTTGCATTTTGCTTTTGCTTTTACTTTTGCCTTTGCATGAATAAAAGAAATAACCTTCTGATAATTCTGGGAATAGTCTTTTTTGTTGCTCTGGCCCTCGTAAGGGCCACATAATTACAAGAGAACTCTGCAGAAACCCTCGTGGTTTCCTGCCTGTGCCCTCCCAGCCTGCAGAGATGTGATGTTTGTGCCTGCATCCCTCCTTTAATTGTGCTCTTACTGGGACTGCAGATGCTGAGAGCCCTTAATGCAGAGCTGGGAGCGAAGGGCTGATCTAATTACCTGGCTGGAAGGAGCTGAGCACACACTGGCCTCATGCAAAAGCTGCTTGCCAGCTCCTTTTTTTGAGGGCTGGGAAGCCAATCCAAAGGCCACAACTAGAGATAGACTGAAATGTCTCACAGAGATCATTTTGGAATGGGACATTTTCATATGGAGCAAAAATTAGAGGAAACCAAAGTAAAAGCTCTGTCGCTCTTGCTCAGTTTCAGGAGTTTTAGGGAACATTTTTCCTCCTTGAAATACGACAGTGTCATACCAAAGGCAAGGTTATTGTCCTTAATATCCAGAGTTTCTTGTTGCAAAGGGCATTTTAAATTAATAAAGGTGATTTAGTACACGCTCTTTCTTCTCATATAAAAAAATACATATTGCTAAGATTATCTTTTCCTTACACTCCACATTTGGTCATTTGGTCGAAGCCTTGAGAGCTGAGCCCCTTTAGAAACCTCCCTCCTCTACGACACTGCTGGATTTGCCTCCAAACACGTCCCAAATTTGGTTCCAGGGTGCCAAGGAATCCCTTCCATCCCCTCCCTCTGCCAGTCACCACCAGCTCCACGTTTGTCTCACCCTGGGTTTCCCTCCCCAGTTCCCATCTGGCTCCAGATTTGATGGTGGTAGGAGCGAGCTGTGCCATGCCAGGAGGCTGCAAGGACATTTTCCTCCTCCAGAGTCATCCCAAAGGACTGGAGAGTGCTCTGGCAGAGCAGTTGCCCTCATTTATGCATTATTAAAATCAAGTGACGCCTTCTAAATTTGGAAAACTTGCTCACTGAAGGCTTACAGTGAATGGAATGAAAGCTGCAGCTACTAAATCAACATGTTACAACTAAATACACGAGAATTCTAGGCCAACTGGAGTTGGGAACTACTAATTAGCTATGCTCAATTGAACCATCCCTAATGAACAGAAAAACTGAGGGGAAATTTTCATTGTAGTGTGCTCATGCAAGTTTGGTCGTTACAAAAAAACAAAAGCACACACAGTTTTAATTGAAACTGGTTTCCTCCTTCTAGTGAAGGAAAAAAAAACCACCCAAAAACCCCTGATAAACATATGCTGCTCACTTCATGAAATTTTTGTGTCATCAAGCAGTGCTTTCCTGCACTACAACAACAGTGTTCACATTAAAAATACTTCTGATGAGCAATGTTGGCCCATAAATGACTCAGTGATTTTAAACCAGCACGTTTGCTCTTCATATAGCATTTGTCCCAGCCATTTGGGGTTTATCTTTGGAGCTTGTCACGAGCTGAGTGACTGCTCAGGCAGTAAACATGAAGTGAAATGAGTAATTGTCTGTGAAAAAAAAAAAAATAAAAGGTACTGATACTTATAACCAGATTTGTGCTTAAAAAAAACCACGAGAACAAAATTTCTTCACTCTTTTTATAGTTTCATTGCTGCTGCCAACAAGTCTGGTATTCAAGCTTTAAAGGACAAGACACACTAAGTGATGATTAGTTTTCAATATTGAAACAGCTTTCTGAATCTTATACATAAGCTTTTAATAAAGATAATAATCTATACACAGCCTCTTGGCCTCCTGCCACCAATGTATGGCCTCTCATCAATTGCTTGTTCAGCACAGAATATTCAGGACTTTTTGTGTACAGAACAAAATGCTTATTTCCTGAGGAAATTAAACACATTTTGAAAGAAACTTATCAAGCTGGAAGTTTTGGACACTTAATGCAGACTTAAGAGACAAGCTGGAGCAAGCTCTCTGGTTTGAATTTAGCTCTGTCAGTAGTCACTTGGATGACCTTGAACAAATTATTTCACCTCCCAGTTTCCTCCACTTGTAAAATATCAACAGAGGTCCTCAAAGCTGCAAAAAAACCTCATTGAAATCTCCCATCCAATCATGATTAAACCTAACGAGGGGCTCTCGAAGTGCCCTCCCCAGCAGGTCCAGAGAGCATCTGTGCCTCAGGCACATCCCCACTGCATCCTCAAACCCATCCAGCAGATGTGTGAGCTCATCAGAGGCTTCTGGAGATCGAGGTACTGGAAACGTCTGCTCAATGTGCAGCTGCAGAGGAAAAGGACACAAGGGCACAAGGAAATAAAATCAGCTTTTCCAATGGCTCCGTGTAAATGGATATAAATGAACAGCACTGCTCTGTGGGAAGGGTTTGCACCCCAGGTCACCTCCTCCTCGTGGGGCTGCTCTGGCATGACAGGGAGCTTCTGAGATAATTGCTGGAAATTTCTGATTTGCTTCCACCTGTGGACCAGAGGGTTGTTTATTGTACAAAGTGACCAAGACAAAGCCTTCCATGAGAACCAGAACCAGCAAAGACCACGTGCCGTGGATTTATTGACTACAGCCTTTAGCCTGTTTTCAGTTTGTCCCTTCAGGTGCCACCAAGGCTGGCGGAAACTCTTTGATTCAGCTTCTTTTGCAGTCCTGCCTTTAGGAGAAGCCCAACCACTAAATGTGGTTGCAAGTTTCCAAAGAACAAGCAGGAAATGAGTTATCCTTTACAGCTCTAACACATCTTGGATTGGGAAAGGAGTGTGGTTTGGCTCTTCCCTTAAGAAGTGAAGAAAATGGTTTAAAATATACAAATTACTCTAGATAAGCCAATTCTCCAATTTTTTATCTCGTCCCATGCCATAAAAGTAAAGTAATTGAAAGGGCGAATTTCAAGACTTGCACTAGGACAAACCTCTTAGGCCAAGAAATCAAGATCAAGATAATAAAATGCAAGCAACAGCTGGGATTTGGTTCTAGGTAGAATGTCCCAAGTGATTCCATGAGCAACAACAGCAGCGTTGGGTTACTAAATCTTAGACTTGTAGTGTGAGTCAACCTTTCACAGAAATAAAATATATTGGAAACAAAATGTCCCTTTTTGCCAGGGGTAAGAGGGAATGTCCTTTGCTGGGAGAAGAAGGTGTTGATGCTTCCTCTGGCCCTTGCTGAAGAGAGGACACTGAACCAGTGTGATTTCAGTGTGATCCACACCAAAATCCTTAGATTTCTATTGAAACTGCAACCCACGAGCAATACACACATTCTCAATTTTAAACAAACACAGTGCAGCTCAAAACATGACAAAAGCAAATGCCAAACATCTGATCCTCCTCCCAGGACCAGTGCCCATCAGCCAGGAGGGTTTTTGGGGAGGCTCTCAGGGATGATGTGGTGCTGTTGCTCCTGTTATTGACAGGGTTTGCTCAGAGCATCACATGAGAGAGCTCTGCAATCCTCCCCCAGCAGCACAGCCCAGGGCAGCTGGGGGTGCCCAGCACACTCCCCCTGCCAGTGCCAACCCATCCCAACCTTTCTTCCCCTGTCCCAAATTATAACCCATGTTCCATTTCAGCCCATAGAGATCAATGCATGCCCAGGTGGACATCCTCACTTCCCAAGGTGTGGAACGAACTCTTCTGTGTGCATTATCAGAATCCACACACATCTGGAGCTGTAAGGGACCCACGGGGGTCAGATATATCATTTTTCATAATATTGTTTTAAATCTTCAGTTACAAAATGACTGATTTCTGGGAAAGAGCCAGTGCAACAACAAACTGTTTTTTTCTAGAACTACTATGTATCCATGTCACATACTATGAGGAGAAAAAAAAAAAAATAAAGGCAAAAGCAAGCAGGCATGAGTAACCTTGTGTAGATTTGTGAGGCTCCTACCTGGAGTGCTCTTGGAAGGAACTCTCCATGCAGGGCTTTAAAAGCTTTGCCTCTATCAACAGATTGTGTTAATTTGGGGTGCATCTATCAAGGTTGTAAAACCACGTACATAAAACCACGTTCCAAATACTCAGAGTGGCTTCAGCAAGCACAGAAAAATCTCCGAGAAACAAATGTTATGAACAAATACAGTTATTGAATGCATCAGGCAGAGAGCTGTGCAGTACAGAATATTAAATAAATATGTGTTTCTGCAAGGCAAGGAGCAGTGTCCATGGATGCATCTCCATGACGTAGCTACAGAGGCTGCCTGAGTCTGGCAGATACAACCACCTTGTTTTTTTCAAAAAAAAAAAAAAAAAAAAAAAAAAAAAAAAAAAAAAAGAAGACAACAATTCTCTCCCCACACCAACCACAAAACCAGACACAGGAAAAAAAGCCTGGAAAACGTAACAGGTAGTGTTATCTTAACATAAAGAACATATCTGCTGTAGTTAAAGGCTTACATTTCTATTTCAAGTGTTTTATTAAAGTACCATTTGAAAGCAAATTGGATCAGGTCACAGCACTGCACGAGTCCATCCAGACAGTAAGGCTGTACATTTGAGAGGCTGAGAATAAAACCCTAAACCCACAATCCATTCCCGGATGATCTCAGTGCTACAAAAACAGACTTGTTTTACTCTGTATTATTTTAAGGCTCTGCTGAGACCTCCTGCGCTGTAATTAGCAACAGCGAACGAGACGATTCTCAGCTTGGTGTGCAAACACACAGGGAAAGGAGTCAGCGAGGGATGGGTAGGGATATGTCCTTGCTCGAGAGCATCCACCAGAGCCGGCGCGGGTCTGGAACAGCCATAACCTCTGCTGCTGGTACCAGCCAGGCACAGGCAGAGCCGCGCTGGCGAATCCCGCATTTTTAATGATATCACTGAAAGCCAAACACGCATCCCAAATAAAACCTGCCGAGTTAATGAAGCCCGTGGCAGCAGGATTCCCGGAGCCACGGCAGAAGCCAGGGCTGGTGCCCGGCATCCTGAGGGACCTTCACCCGAACGAGCGCTGGAGACGCTGCCACAGGAGCAGCGGGAGCTGCGTGAAAACAAACCGGCTCGTAAACACGAATTAACGCACGGAACGCCACAACCACACGCAGTTCCGCACAGAAATCCGTGCCCAGGACACCCTAGATCCAACCTGCCCCTACAACCTGTCCCTGAGTTCTTCATTTCGCCAGAGAACACAGGAAATGCTTGGTCAGGGCGGTAAAGATGTTTTATTTAGCGTTGCGATGGAAAACAGATTTCACGGCTGGTCGGGCGCTCCGGGGTTTATTTGCTCCATGTTGCAGCCCGTGAGGCTGCGCTCCAGCCCCGGAGCGGGGCCGGGTGCCGGGCTCTGCCCAGCCCCAGGTGAGCCCGCACCTGCCGGGAGGGACCGCGGGAGGACGGGGACAAGGACAGGGAGGGAAAGGAGGATGGTGGCGATGAGGAGGGACACGCGAGGGGCACCTACCAGTCCGTGTGCGGCTCGTCGATGACCAGGAGCAGCTTGAACTTTCTGCCGACGGCCGCGGAGACGGCGGCGGAGGCGTCCACCAGCCCGGCCGAGGCCGCCGTCTGCTTCACGGCGTTGGAGAGCGAGCTGAAGAAGCTGCTGCCCGCGGACTGCTGCGGCGGCGGCGGCTGCTGCTGCTGCGGCGGGGATGGCTGCGGCGGCTGCCGGCGCTCCGCGGCCGGAGAGCCCGAGGCGGGGGCCGGGGAGCCCGCGGAAGGCGGCGGCGGAGGAGGCTGCTGCGGCTCCGGCCGCTGCAGGTCGGTCATGTAGCCATTGGGCAGGTTGGCGATGAAGCTGCTGTCCGAGAGCCTGCGCCGCAGAAAGTTCATCATCTGGCCGGGCTGCGGCGGGGCCGGGAGCGG
>VZRF01001716.1:22948-73346 GCA_013396875.1 Vireo altiloquus
CCCTACCCCTCGCTCCATTCCCCCGACAGCAGCCCCGCCGTGTTCAGCACTGCAGCAGGAGGCAGTGGATGCGGCTGGAGAGGGGAGCAGTGCTGGGGACAGCTCCACACTGGCTCAGGTCACTGTGCCTGAAGCACATCCCAGGGACAGCTCCAGACTGAGCATCGCCGGGACAGCTCCAGCCTGAGCATCCTCGGGACAGCTCCAGCCAGAACATCCCTGGGACAGCTCCAACCTGAGCATCCTCGGGACAGCTCCAGCCAGAACATCCCTGGGACAGCTCCAACCTGAGCATCCTCGGGACAGCTCCAGCCTCAGCATCCCCGGGACAGCTCCAGGGGCATCCTCTTGGCCCTCAGCACCACAGGGTGCGAGGGAGCAGCAGCAGACCCAGACCAAACTGGTGGCTGTGAGCAGGAACTGGCACTGCCACCCTTGCATCCCCCAAAATATTAATGAATTCTCTGTTACAGCAGACTCCCCACACTGGTGATGTCAGAAAGCAGTTTAATGGAGGGGGAGTGTTGTGTGTCTCCAAGCAATTCTGTGTTGTCATGAGAATTATGGGTGCTTTTTCGACTAGGCTTTCTTTAAGTGTAATTTGAGTTCTCTTACCCCCGAGTTTTGGGATAATAGCTAGGTGTAACACAAAACACATACCTCAGTCTTTATCCTTTTATCCAAGATACCCAATTTACACACTTTATTGACTTTGAATGCCTTGGCTCTTCCCCATGAGCAACTTCACAGGGGTTTTGTTTTGAGGGGTTTGATTGCTGGCTGGTTTTTAATTTCCCTCTTCACCTATTTTCACCATTGTGCTGACAAAAATCTTCAAAAGTATCCATCATCCTCAAATGCCAGAGTCAGAGGGGTTTTTAAACATCTTGTAGAGTGTTGTAGCAACCTTAAATCCAAAACTGCACCAAGGCAACAGGCGACTGAACTTGGAGGTATCAAAAACTTGGTTTCCAGTGCAGAATAGCCCAAAATGCAGAGCTCTCTGTGTAGCACTGTTGTTACTGTGATTGAAAATCCTACTGGAAGAGCATCAGTAGATAATACAGGGAGCTTGATGAATAGCACATAAACCTGTGCCTGAAAAAGAATTAATGGCATTTTTCTGTCCAGGCTACTGCTTGTGATGCTTGAACCCCTCACAGTAGGTTTGTGAGGTAATTCAACACAACTGTGCCTGATAGGAAATGAGAATCCCGAATTGCTGGTATGTTCAGTGACAGAAAGGCTCAATATCAAAGCAGAGACAACAACAGCAACCTGAAATCCAGTTTTGTTTTCTGCCATTGAAATCAAAACACCAAAAGCAATCAAATTGGTTGTGACTGTGTTGAAAAACTGGGAGGAGAAGCAAAGGCAAGGGTGAAGCATCCCAACACGCACACTCCCAGTGAGTTTCATTAGACACTCCAGTGAATTCTCCCAGAACTCCTGCTGTCACAATGTCCCTGAAGCAAAAACCTGTCAGCTTTCTATTTCTGATCTCCCTGGCTCTTGGCTGGCCGAGGTGGCAGAAGTGCAGCTGAACCAAGGGGAGAGGTGACAGAAACAGGCTCTGCCTCCCTCACTGCCTCACAAAGGACAGAGCCAGCTCCTGTTGGGGCGGGGGCTTCTTTTCCAGCCCCTTACCCTCCCTTCCAGAGCTGGGATGGAACACAGGAGATGTGTTTTTTTCTTGTTCAGACTCAGTTGTTTATTAGTTCTTATCTGTGTTACACTCTTAGGAGCTGTGAGCTCTGTTAACGAGGTGGAACAAGGCTGTAATGGCATTTCTCTGGCTCTGCAAAGATTTTTTTAAGGACAATTTGTCCAATAATGAGTTGACACTTACATTATTTTTATTTTTAACCGAACACTCAAACCCCTAAGTTCAGCAGTGCAGATTTTTCTTATCCAATTACAAGACACCATCTAAACCCATGGAGAAGGAAGAAGAGAGTAAAAAAGGAGAATCTAGCCACCACCCTAAAACTTCATGTTGACACATGTATAATTATATGTATTTCTATATTCCAAAACCTTAAATCTCAAATTTTTCACCCTGTGACACCACACCTCCTATTCAAACCACACACACGTGATTTTAATGTCATCACTCAATTTTGGAAGCCTATCCCAAGGCCTCATATCCAATGAGGTGTTTCCTTGTGGATCAGTGCCTTTCAGCACAGACAATTTAAAATTCTCAGCTTCCAGGGTTCCAACAAGCTCCAGCCTCCCTCCCCAGCCCAGGCTCTGGGGCTTTGATTGACGAACACAAATTAACCAGAATTGGGTTTTTGTCAGGTGGTCATTTCCCGAATATTGGTCGCATTCCTGAAGGGACAACAACAAAACTCGTGCTGCATAATCCATCCCCTGCTCTCAGCAGTCCATCAAACCTTGCCTAGAAACCTCGTGGCAATTTATTTCATAAATCATAACTCATTAGAGGCCAGACTCTTACCTGTGCCAGCTTTGAGCAGGGATGAATCCATGCTGCACAAGAGGCTTTGGCAGCCTCATGAATAATTCTTGCTGAGAGGTGAGAGGGAGTTCAAAACAAATTCCGTGTGTGACACGAGAACAACCTGCAACAGAAACAGGCAGGTGACAACCTGGGAGAGTGATAACCACAGGGCACATAAATAATTACAGGTGATGAAATTCTGTCTCTTCCAAAACCTGAAGTTATGACAGTAGTAACAATTATCTTTCCACTTCCTGCTAAGGAATCATCTGATTTTTTTTTCTTCAGTATATTCTGTATTTTAATGATTGCAAACACTTTAAAAAATTTTATTTTACTTTTTTAAATACCTTGATACAAATGCAAAGGGACTTCAGGCAATTTTTAGCACATGTTTAAATTCAGATACTGGCACCCTTACCCAAACTAATCTTCTGTAAAGGCTGAAGGGAAATCTTGCAACTATTTCAGAACTCGAGCCACAGAAGTCTAAATAATTGATTTAAAATGCAATTTCTTTTTTAAAAATACAACCATTGCACATATGGACTGACAGACTGGATAGGTAAAGAACAGTTATATACCATGCATAACTTTATGTGATAATATGGTTATATTAAAATACATATAAATGGTGTTTACTGGCACTGTGCACCTGGGGGAATGCAGCAATGAATCTGCTCTGCCCTTATCCCCAGCTGCATTTCTTGGTTTTTCACTCCTTTGGGTTTGAGATCACAGCCTTTATTTCACTCTGGATCTCAGAGACGTTTATTTCTTTTCCTCTCTCTGAGCTGTTCTTCCCCTGTTGCAACCCAGGCCCTGAACTACAGAAAAATCAGCAAATGAGCTGAGAGACTTGAGAGACACCTTCAGCTTTCTGCAGAGGAGTAAACACAGATCTTCTTACACAAACTGCCTGCAAACTGCAGGCACCACGGAGGGAGAATCCTACCAGCAAAACCTGGACATTTCTCAGCCTGCAGGACAGGCACCACTGATGCCAGGATGATTTTTTGCTTTTTCTTTCATACCCCTCTTATACACCCTTTGGTATGGTTTTATGTGTTCTTAGTGTTTTTAGCCCACACACTTGTAATTTTCCAAGCCTGATAATTTAACTGAAACCCACTCTACCATTAAACCAGAAAACCAAACATTATAAAAGTCCCAAACTCCTCTCCAAAACATATTTTTGTAAACTGAGATAAGCCCACCCAAAAAAAAATTCCTCAGAATGAAAAGTTCGCTCAAGCCTCTCATTGAAGAATCTTTAATAGATATGTTACAAATATATCTACATTACAATATATACATTGTAATATATGTATACATATAGTAATATATATCTACATTACAAACATGTAGATATGTATATTTACAAAGCCTGTAATTGTATATATTTTGGTGTGTAATGAAACAGTACAAACATTTCAGAACATTCCACCTGGACAAAGTGCTGTACCCAAAAATCCTTAAATAAATACTGAAGTAAAAACCCCTGTTCCCCATAAACCATGTTTTAGGGGAATATTTTTTTTTTTAAGACCAGAAAAAGGTGACACCATCACGAAAAGCAACGAAGAGCAGATGTTCTGAGCAACAAAAATAAGCCGTATATGAATGTTACCCTGGAATGTGACAAGGGCAGCAGAGTAAACAGATTTCTAAAAAGAAGAAAAATATCAATTCCTTGTCAGCTCTAGTTAATGTATTGCTGCTTATTGTATCACTGAGGGTTTCACTTTGATATCTAAAGAATAAAAATAACAAGAAATGCTATAAAAGTGCCAGAGAAAAGGGATGGGAGGCAAAAAAGAGCAGGGCTGGGGCCGAGCTGCACTTCTGTGCTGACACAGCCTGGGATCCTTGGCCTCTCAGACCTGAAGATTTTCCTAACCTGAGAAAACCTCACAATAAATAAATACAATTTTCATCCCCCAAGCACGAGGTTAAACAGTCTATAAACATCCCCCAAAGATGAGGAAGTCTGCCAGGTGAATCACAGATAATCAATTTAATCAGTCCCTAAGTGGTTTGGGTCTGGGTTTTTATCATCTTTCTTTCGCAAATGTTTTATTTGCATTGTGAAATTTAGAGTGGAAGTGTCCTGTTGTTCTGACTCATATTCTAATTGACTGAATAGATAAATGTGAGATCAACTGCAGCACAGTCCTGTACTGCAAAACAAACCCAGCACTGGCTTCTCATAAAAAAGAATAAAGCACTGCAAACCACAATTCGAGCTGAAATGCAGCAAACAAATGTGACATTTAAATCCAGTTTGGTCATCACAATAAAACTGTAATTTTCTTTTAAAATTACTAATCAAGTGATTAAGATGAACGCACATTTACCTAATTAATTGCCTGCTTTAGTTACCACAAATTAATTTTAAATATCGTGCGTGTGAAAACCTGATAAGTGTAACAAGCAAAATGAGCAGGGAACTGAAGGGATGGCAGCATGGAGCAATTATTTGTGCAATAATCACCTTTCCCATCCTGTACAAAAGTGCTATTACTGTTATTGCCAGTGTGAAATAAAACCAAAGATTTATGCATAAAGTACATAAACTGAGTTCCATCGTTGCTGCTTGCAGGGATTAATATTAAAGCTTTTTTAAATAATGAAATAGGTTATGGATCTCTCTAAACCTTTTCTGTGTGGGAGTTCCACAGTCAGTCACTGGCCTTTTCTTGGCTGTAGTTCCTTCTCAGCTGCTCCCTTTCACACCTTTAGATCTGAACACAAAGCACTTTGCAGTGGTCTGGGATAAAAAAACCTTAATTTTTCCTGCCCCTTCAGGAGCGTAACAGTTACAGCTTGTGAGTGAAGGTCAAAGCAGAGCATGGAGGGAAAACGCGAAATGTTGTGGGATGGGAAATTGGAGATGAGACAAGAACCCCAAAGACAAGGTATTGGTGCAAAATGCATTTATTTTATTTCACTGGTGTTTTCTCTGCTCCACAAACACAGGCATCACTCCAAAGGTGAGCCTCTCTCTCTCTCTGCCATCTGCTAGGACCAGGAGAGGTGCCCAAGCTGTACTCCTTTCCCTGCCCTGGTAAATAAGTGAATAAATAATTTTGACAGCTGGCAGGAGCTCTTCCAGGAGAGCCCTGGGACAGGAGAAGTGCCTCCTCCAAGAGCAGCTGCTGTGTCTCCAGCAAGCAGGGCACTGGTTGTGCAAACACAGGGGGTTCCTCCACAGCAGGAATCCAAAATGATAATTAGCTGTGGGGAAACATCACTTTTTGCCAGCTAAGAAAGTTTTGAGGGAGATTTTTTAATTTCAATGCCTGGATTTTTTTTTTTTCTAGAATAATACTATTTGTCCTATATGCACAGCAAATTTTAACTCTCTGTCAGGGGCTCAGGGTGCTTTCCATAAGATGTTTCTTCTCATCCCCAAATCCATGGATAGCTATTAATAGTAAATACAAGTGAATGAGACTGACAGGAGAAGTCAGGGGCTTACACCCTGCAGGAAATCTTGATTTATCACAGAATTTGGCCAAGTACTTGAAAGTGATTAGCTAACTTTGTGTGTCATTAATATGGATTTCCTGGTGAGTCTGTGCATTTTTACAGAATATCCTGTGTTTTAGCTCCATATACAGGAAAAATATTCAAATTTAGGCAGAAGAGTCAATAATTCAGCTCAGCTGAGTCACTCTATTGGAGCAACAGTCCCAACTCAGTGGGAAGCAGAGAGATCAGCGAGCCTCATCCAGGAGGTGAGGGCAGCACCATCAAGGAATGGGACTAAAAACAGAACCCACAAATCTTACACTGTGAGCACCAAGGTCGTCCGTGAATATCTTTACAAACATTGTCTTTATAAACGTTGATATCATGTGCATAAAATAGAGCTGATTAACAGACGCAGAGCAGGAAAGGTGAAGTCATAAAAATAGAGCAGTTTGCTGCACACTGTCAGAGTTTCAGTCAATGCTGGGTTTGTGCAGTAAATTAACCCTTAAATCTGATGTCTCTGTCTCCAGGGATCCTTTGCTGGGTGCTCCTCCAGCACTCAGTTCATTAAAGAGGCAGCAGAGCCTTGTGTTTTGTCCAGTAATGAGTCTGCAGGCTCACAAATAGCTCTGATTATAGCTCTGATTATAGCCCTTGGGGAGGAAAGAAAACCAGGAGAAAATAGGATGATGAATTTGGTCATCTGAGTCGCCTGGCCTGAGTGGTAGCACCCTGCAGCTCACAAAAACCTTCCCAGATCTGATAGATTATTATTGCTACAGGATTATAGTGCAGAGTAGTCATTTACTAGGAGTAGTAACCAATATCTGTGATTTTTAACAGCTGTTTTTCCAGGGTTCCTTCATGTTTTGTGAGAGCTCTGATAATGGATTGCTATTTCGCTGGTATTTATGTTTTAGATGGTTGCATCACTGTAGCTCTGCAAAGGAGCTCACGTGGCAGCTGTGACACGTCTGGAGCACTCTGAATGTGTTTAAACACACAAACCCTGCAATAGCTCTCTCATATTGATGCCTTTTCTGGCTCCCCAAAAACAGAGAGCAGACAGGAATAAAGGAATAAAGGAGGGATTGATTGGAAAGGCCTTCAGAGGTCACACTCTGGGCTCCAGAGGCTCCTGCCTCAGTGCATCCCAACATGGACAATGACAGCTCCCGAGTTCTTCCCACTTTGATATCAGCATCAATTCCCCAAGCAGAAGCCAGGCAAGGATGGAATTTCCCCCAATTTTTCCCCCTCTCCCCAAGATGAAGGTTTGCAGTTCTTGTTTCTGGTGTCCTTGGAGAGCAAGTTACAGAGGCTTGTTATGTCAGTGTGAGCATGAGAGAACAGCACTGAACGAGCTCCAGGGAGCTGCAGAGTTACACTGGGCACTGCAGGATTAGAAACAATATAAAAGTTAAAACCTAAGGCATCAATATCAGAGGGATGATGACAAATTCACCAAGGGACCTCACAAACAGTGCTCAGACTCCTGTGATGTGAAACCATCACCACATCCCACTAAAAGCAAATAGCTGGGAGGAACAGACCTTTGTGTCCTAACTCACAGCACGGGGAAGAGTTTCTGCTTTGCTCTCCCAGGCCAATAAAAACTGCATTTTGCTGAATTCACAAATCATTTCCAGGGCTGCACATCAAACACTGATGAAAACAATGCAAGGCTCAAGGCATCTCTCAGGGTGAAGAGGATTAAGCTGCGCAGGGACTTTGGGAAGAAAGTTACCTACACAGTGGGAAAAGTCCCTCTGGTTTTGTTCCTTCAGCTGCTGCTTGCTCTGCAGGCAGACAGACACACAGACAGGCACAAAGTGTCTGCAATTGCACCTGAAATTCCTAATTGGACTTGAATCACAACATAGCAAAGATTTTCTTGGGGTTTTTTTTTTGTTTTTTTTTGAGGGGAGGGAGGGAATGCCAACATGACAGAAAAGCAAAATCATATTAATCTCACTTGCAAAGGAAATGCAGTGGAGCTGAGTGTTTTCTCTGCTCTGAAAAAGCAGAAAAAGAAAAGCAGTGTCCATATTAATCTCACTTGCAAGGGAAATGCAGTGGAGCTGAGTGAGCAGAGAGGGGCTGGGTCCCATTGCCCACTGTCACTGCTCCCCCCTAGATGGTTTGATTTTGCATCCACCCACTTAAAATGTGGATATTATTAATATGTGGCTATTATTAATATGTGGATATTATTAATATGTGGATATTACTGCTCACTCTCTCTTGCAGCACAATCCAGCACCCCTGGGGAAAAAAGCAAGGCTTAAAAAATACCATTACCTTACCGTGTTAGGCCATGTTTTGTCACTCGACTAAACCTTTTTGAAGTTAAATAACAAATTTTTATCCATGTGTTTGAATTCCATGAGGATGAAAGTTTTGTTGAAGAAGAGAGGACAAGGTTTCTCAGGTGATATGATGAATTTAGGACTTTAAGAGGCACCCACCCTGCACTGGCAGCCTGTGTGACTATAATGTCCCAGAAGCAGCACGGTGTGATGTAGGAACAGATTAAAGCCTGCACATTTGGCAGCCACTCAGTAATTACCACACAGCTTAAACTACTAAAACTTCTCCTAAAACACCACACAGGAAATCACAATTCTTTGTGTCAGCTAAGTGATGTTCAGATTTGGGACAGAGTTGGCGGGGGGCATCCACTTTATACCATTAAGCAAAATATCTGGAAAAATGATTAGTTCTGAAATTTCTTTAATTACAGCCTGCAGACAGCAGCATAATCAACTCCTCAAATAGCCTGGGGATAACCTTGCCACAAACAAGGATAAAGTCACTTTGAAAAGATGTATTTTATAAGAAAATCAGTTTTCGTACCTTCAACGACCAGGAGAAAAATAGAAACAAACTAAATTCAATTTAGGATTGAAGAATTACTTTTACATAAAAATTAAGAGGGGGAGAAAGGGCACTTTGTAATTTCCATGGGAAACTCACTGTAACACTTGGCCCAAGTACCCCAATGCCTGCTCTTCACCTACCAATCCTGCTGAAAACCTTTTCCTGCTTCTGGCAATATATTCCATTAGCAAATCTCGGTCTGAAGGAAGCCTGGAAAGTTCTACAAGGTACCAGGGCTCTTCATCTTCATCCTCTGATGTTGTAGACGTGTCCCTTCAGACAAGGTTTGGGGTTGCAAACACACACCCTGCCAGCTGCTACAAAACCAGCGGAACAAAAACATATATATTATTAGAAATAACAGTAATAAGAGAGCCAGGGGGATTTCATGGGTGTATTAAGCTGATTTAAGTTGAAGAGATTTGGTTCAAAGGAAAAATCCTAACGTTTCACACACAAAGTCTGAAGGACTCAGTGGGGTATTTTAAGATGCCAACAACAATTGCTTTGCCCTAAATAATAAGCTGATGGGTGATGCAAATGGGATGCCTCTGGTTGCACTGCAGTATGAGTCACTGGCTGAGATAAAGGAGCAGCAGAGATGAAAGCTGTGACACACTCAGAGAGCAGGGACAGGGATGCTTTCCCCCCTGGCTGAGCGCTCAGCGCCTGAACCCTCAGCTGTGGGGCCTGAAAATCCAGAGGAGCTGCACAAAAAAAGGTATAAAATCCATATTCCGTGCCTTTGGCTTTCATTTTCAGGCAGGTTTATGGAATTTCGTGTCAGAATTCCTCTAGGAGACAGCGGCTTTGCACAGAGAGAGGTGAACAATGCTCAGGTCAGAGAGCCCTGAGAGAGGAGAGAGGCTTCGAGTGCAGGGCACAGGGATAAAGATGCACCCATGGAAAGGAGTTCCACTGAAAATGCAGCAGTCAGGCTGCTTCCAACCCCATTAACTTGATTAAAAGCCATGGATATTGCAGGGCAAACACAGCCTGGAGGTGGGTGAGGGGGGAAACCTCTCCCCACCAACCTTCCCAGCAGGTCAGGAGCTGGCATCGCTGTGGCCTCAAAGCAAAATCTTCTTTAAAGGTTTTGCTCAGTCAGTCATTCCCCTCGCTGCCCTCCATAATAGGCCCAAAATAACTAAGAGCTGTCATTATTTTGGTTGGATGAGTCTCATGCCAAACAAAAAGTCCCCGAAAAGGAGGAGTCGTGATTTCAGTCGGAGCTTGTGAAGTAGAATTTGCTTTTGGCAGGCAATCCTCATGGGGAAAAGTTCACAGACACGGTTTTAAATAATAGGATATATTTAAATGATATCCTAAAATACTTTGCAGTTCATTTTCATATTACCATTTTGTCTTTCACAAAGCATTGTTTTAATTATTTCAAGTCGCTGTGTTCTTTCACATGGAATTGATTGTAGCCTTTCAGAGCTTTTTATTTCAATTTCTCTTTTTATAAGAAAGAAGTAAACAAGTGTTGAAACATTAAAAACCACCTTTGCAATAACTATACTGTTAACTTCTATCCCATCTCTATTTTCAGTATTGTATGGCTGTAGAAATGATCCTCCCCAATCAAAAGAATAGTGCTGACAATTTTATTTGCATGTGTAATGAAAGCAATCCATGCTCAGGGCTTAAATGCAGTTTTATTCTACAGGGTTTTTTTCTTCATTCACTTACCTGAGGATGATTTAAATCAATTTAGCTTAAGTTTTTGTAATATAAATGGGAAGTTTTGCAATCACAAGTGAGCAGAGCTGCACACTCTTTGCAGTCACATCCTTTCCCTGCTGTCAAAACAAGCTAGACAAGGTCATGGATCTTTAAAAATTTCAGCATTATTTTTCAATTCTGCTACTGTAAGAGGTGAGTGTGGAGAGCACAGACTGAATTTAACAAATCAAGCAACATCTTCATTTTAAACACGAGAAACCATTCAGGCTGACACTGAGTTCTTATGTTCTTGCAGCTTTTTTTGTTTTACATTCGAGCTTTGGTTCAAAGTGAGCTTCAGTGCTGATGCTTCTCTAAGATCATCCTTCAACTCGGGGTAGTCAGAAATGGGTACAATAAATAAATAAATCATCAGCCATCAAAGATCTCTGGTCCCTAATACAACACATCTGACTTCTGCACAACCTGCCTCCTTTTGTGATAAGCCTGGTTTATCTATCATCCTCCCGTCCATCAAAACATAAAACATTGTGACCTCTGCAGTCACTCTTCCCTCCATCCATCAATGTACTCCCAAAGAGATTAATTCTCTCTTTTCACAGCTTCTTGAAACTCCTCTTGCAGGAATTCTAGTCCAAATTACATTATTTTTTCACCCTCTTTCTGTGGCTCCCTGATCAGAACTCTACTGTGGTTGCTGCTTAAAATAAACTCATTTTAACATAGGTGATCTAAAGCAAGTGTAAAGTACTCCTCCAGGACCTATGGGATTAAAGAAGGCTTTCCTCCCCTGAAAATTTGTGGAATTAAGTCTAGACTTAAAACAGCTTGAAAGTTTTGTCAATTAATGCTAGGGGAGAAAAACCCAGGAGAGTTATGGACACTCAGGCCTTGTTCTGAGTGCAGGAAAACTTCCTGTGAGTTTATCTAAGGAAAGAAGGAACAAGCATTTACTGCTTGGTCTCACTAAATGGGTTTTATATTAATTTGTTATTTGTCTTCATCATCAGAGTTTCCTAACTGTAAATGTTGTCCTGTGAATGTGTCCTCATGATCTTATGCTATTTAAATATCTGATTTTTTTGTACCATGCCGATTTTCTTACTCCTGGTTGGATGTTTATTGGCGGTGCTGCTGCTTTTTTAAAAATAAAATTAAAATTTTCAGCATTTCAATTAGTTGTGTAAATTATTAATTCATATGTTGTTCGTTGCTCAAAGTAAATTATTGATTTAATGATAGTCTCACTAAAGATAATTATTTTGATCCAATTAGTCTTTGATAGAGAATGAATTTGTATTAATCAGTATTTTGGTTTACTTTCTTCACCAGAGGGGCTAAGTAAAGAAACTCTATTTTATAGTGGCACCCAAGCATGGACAGAGCCTCTACTCATATCTCACACCTTTTGTCTCATAAGCAGTAATTTAAATAAAATAACTCCTCCCAGAACTAATTTCCCCTCGAAGTAGCTCCAAGGACTCAGGTGACTGAAAGGGACTCAGGTAAGCTTTCAAATTTATTTCTTTGCCTCCATAAAACTGATCACAGAACAGAACACGCTGGTTCCCATTAGCCCAAAAGTCAATTTGCTTTTCGAGGTAATTTATTACAAATGGAAGAGGTTTAGTGATTCTTAAAGGCAGTTGTTAAATATTTATTAAATTAAAAAAAACCCCAGCCTTCATTTCAATTTCTGGGTATTGATTGATACTCGCAGATTGATATTGCCTCTCGCTGGTGTCACAATCTGAGGCAATGGACCCGTGAAGATTCATATCCTTACGTGAAAATAAACACTGAAGGAGGAATTGAGATGAAAGCAGAGTGTGTGCAGGGCTGAGGTCCAGCAAAGCACTTACACACACATCCCCAATATCTCACTCACCTCAGGGAACCTCCCCTGTGCCCTGAGCACTCTGCTGGGGCCAGCCCAGCCACGAGAGGATTTCTGTCCCCAGGATGGTGCAGAGAAATCTGCAGAGCTCTTGGCGTCTGTAAATATTTAATTTCCATTAAATCCTATTCAGTGTCTGCCAGTCTCACTCCCAATCTATTCGCAGCAGTTTTTCTCTCAGTGGGTGTCCCACGTGTAAAGTTTGTTTAGAAGAAGTGAATGAAAGAGGAAATCCTCCTGAAATCTGTGCTGTGCTGGTGGGACTCTGAGGAGATGTGGAGCTGGGAGTCTGCAAACAGCAGCACCTGGCAGAGCCAAAGGAGAAGCTGCACAGGAAAGGTACACCCTGGAAAGTCTGGGAATACAAAATCGTTGAGAAATCAGCACAGTCCCATCCCTCCCTTCTTCAGAGACAGTGAGAGGAGCAGCAGAGGAATTAGAAATATCATCTCTCTCTCCTTTATCTACACTGGGTCCTCCCATCCCGCACAGCCCAGAGGAGCTGTTCCCCAAAAAGGCTCAGGTCTCTGCAGAGCTTGTGATTCACAACCACAAAAGCTTCCCAATGTCCCCAGCCCATGCTGCATCTGAATATAATTCAGTTTACTCTGAGAAAATATTCACTGTGAGGATGAGCTCTCTGCGAGTGAAAGTCCTTAGAAATACTCAGTCCTGAGAGGAAAAGGGAAAATGCTTGAGAGCTCTGATAAAGGTTCTCATCTGTGCTTCCCTCACATCCCTACACAATGAATTTATGAAATGGAAAAGAATTATGGAGGCTTTGCCATAAGGAAACAACAAATGAAAATGCCTTTTACTTAAACTCGAGTACTATGGATTTATCTTAAGCTGCTAAAAGAATGTTTTTCTGTTAGTCTCAGTAAAGTAATCAACTTTTTAATGAAACGCAAAACAAAAGAGATCTTGAGTTTTTTCTTCAGCAGCACAACACAGGAAACTGAGCTCAGCTGTGCAAACCAGTGCAGAGCAGCCAGAGTTTAGAGAAAGGATGGTAGGGAAAAATTTTGGAAAACCAGTAAAATTCCAGGGCCAATATTAATGCTAAATTCATACTTTTGTAATTGCATAACAAGTCTACTCAAATCACTCAGCACTTAGGGTACTAATTAAGGAATTCAGGATCCCTGGGAGGAGGAATTGGTACCCAGGTCACTGAGGAGCCAAGAGGCTGAAGCATGATCACAGCCTGGATTTTTTTATTTTGTCATCTTCCTGGCAGTTTGGGGAATTGTACTTTAACAACCTCTAATGGCTTTGCATGGACTCGTTCAGAACTGATAAAGATGTCAATTTTAATACACAGTGTACCGAAAATTCAGCAGAGTATTGACGTAGTAATGCAGTTAAATGCAACTATTTGCTTCCATCCTAATAAGTCAAATCCAATTTCTTGTTATTTCTCCCAAGATCTCAAATTGTCATTGCACAGAGAGGTTCTGCAGCTCCCATCAGATAGAAGGTTAAGGAACAGACCCACATGTGCCACGTGATGTATAAAAAGCCCAAATTGAAAGGCAGGGAGGTGTAAATCCCAGAACTGCAGGATGCAGTGAGACAGTTAATCCCTGTCTCCTCTATACCCAGCTCTCCTTCCGTTGTCCACCACCCTACTGCCACCCTCAGCTCTCAGCCCTGCTCCCACTGCCCCACACATGGGGTTTTTGCTGCTCTAAACTCACCCTCATTCCCTCCCCCCGTTAATGTCAGTGCAACCCAGCAAATGGCACAGTTTGGTCAGGATCTCATCCTCTGAATAACCTTTCCTGCAGACCCTCTTGCTTTGCTCCAGCTTTGATGTGATTTCAGTCCTGCCCAGGCCTGCATGGATACAAACCCCAAAACACTCTCCCTTGGGTCTGCAGGCACAGCTCACCCCTCAGCTGTGTTACTGCAACAGACCTCCTCCTGTTCCTTGTATTTAGGATTTTCCTCATCTAGCATTTATCCCTCAGCTCCTCTGCCCCAGTCTGCAGACCCTGGGAACTGAGGATAACCCTGTTTCCATTCTCATGGTACTTCTGCCTCCTGTTGCTCTAGGCAATGTTTTATTTCAGATATTTTCTCTCTGGCCACTTGGCAGACTACTCTTTGCTAAGCACATCCTCTCCTTTTTTGTTTAGGGTTTTTTGGTCATCCTCTCCTTAATTCCTGTTTTTTGTTCATTTCTTTGGTGCTGATTTCCAGTGTGTGCTTATCTGAAAACCTTCCCTACATTTCAAGGTGCAGTTTCCTTACCCAAAGCTCTCAGTATCAGTGTACAAGGGCAATTACAGCCCCAAATTTCTGTCTGTGGCATGGACACCCAGCCCCTTACCCTGAAGGGAAGGAAACAAGGCTTTGCCAAACTTTGCATCCACATTCCTCCTTCCTAGAGGAAACAAGGGCTGTGGCAAAATTCCTCAGGGCCTTTTTGGCTCCCCCTCCCTGCTCCTGCCTTCTGTGGCCGTGCCAGTCCTCTTTCCTATCTAAGCCTTTGTAATTATTTATGGGAACAGAAATGGAGATAACCTAGAAATTGAAAAGTCTGCATTGAAATAAGTCCAGAAATTTTCATCCTCCACAGTTGGTAAAGTCCCTTTTGCCATTTGTGGCCACTAAAAAGCCCATGGTTCAAAATTTGACTACAATATTCTCTTATCCCTTTTTTTATTTTTTTAAATGGTATCTTTAAACCGAATTCCTTTGTCACACACAGCACTGATTTCTAGGTAAGAAAGTGCCATAACTCTCATGGGTCCCAAGGTGATATTTCCAACCAAGCTTTGACCTGTCCTGTGTTCTGTGTGTGAAGTTTTATGAGAGCCCTTGGCTCATGAAAAGCCCCTGTCAGGAGATGACCACCAGCCCAAGCAGCAGTTGAGGCATCAGCAAACTCTGGCTTAAAACTTCACATCAAGTTTTTAAAGGCTAGCACTAGGATGCCATCAACAAATCTGAGTAAATGGAATAAAACTCTGCTCAACCAAAGTGCCTTCAGCCTGTATCCTGATTTACACACGGAGATAAACACACCAAGGCAGGATCCTGGGGAAGACAACAGCTGGAAGTTGTGTGGGTTAGAGTGAGGGGCTGGACCATAGCTTCTCCCTGCACAAGAAAAAAAAAGGACTTAAAAACATTTGAGCATTACTAAAACAACATAAGGAGAACGAGAAGGCTGAAAGCTGCTTGCTCACAGTGTTTAATTCTTGAAAGTATTGGTGTTAGCATCCTAACGATCAGAAAGCAATTGGTGCTCAGGGCAAGGACGATTTTTTGTTGCTTAGCTACCCAAGTTTTCATTCTAAAAGGCAAACTTGCCTTGTTACATAAGGAGCAGAAATCCTTCCATCCATCCTGAGAAAAACACGACGAAAACCTGAGAGCCTCACTCAGGGGAGGAGCTCACAGAATAGATTTCCATAAGGAACATGGAGTTTTTTTCCATTTTTCCCTTGCTCACAGATTCTCTCCAGATGGTCTGGAGATGCTCTAGATGTGAGCGGCACAGCAAAATATGCGGCAATGGAGGGGATTGTGGAGCCTCAGAACATCCTTTGGTCTCTTCTGCAAGCATGAGTCAGATGAAAATGCAAAGCTTTGGGTGGATGCTATCCCAAAAACTCCCTGCACACCAGGAACAGCTCAGTGTCAGCTCCCTGGCTGCCTGTTAAGGACAATGATGGAGCAAAACAGCAACAAAACCCCGACAGTGAGACGATGTCATTGCCAAACCAAGTCTTCCTTGCTTTGGCTTTTCTGGTGGACAAAGTGCTTGCTGCAAATTAAATGGCTGCTTAATGACCACTTTTGAAGTTCTGTGCAGGAAATGAGATATAAAGCTTGGGTTATATCTTTAAATGCAGGGAATTCAACGTGAATTTGAGGGAAGAGAGGAGCGAGAAGCAGTGCACAGAGCTGGAGGTGAGGTGTTCTCCCTGCCTGGGCTCAGGACGGCTCCACATGAACACAAAGCTGGATTTTCAATGCTGCTGCAGAACATTCCTGTGCCAGAACATTCCTGTGCCAGAACATTCCTGTTCCCTTCTCAGCTCACTTGCAGCTTTGGCATCACCTCTGCAAACCTCCTGGCTCTGAAAAGGAGGTAGAAAGTTAAGCCACACCAAGGAAGGTTGTTCTGCTGTGTCCAACAGATGAAGGAGTATAAGAAGTACATAAAAGAAAATATTTTTTGGCCAAGAAGAATCTTTGGATTTCAGTAACATGAAAGGGATGGAGTTCTGCTGTACCCTGTGACCACTAGAGAGCTGTTTTTGTCCTAGCTTTGGAAATATTGCATATTCAAACTAGAATCTACATCCAGCCTGAATAGTGGCATAAAACTCAGGGAGTATCAGATGTTAACAGATACTGTTTTCTCCAGAGTTTGAGAAGTTAATTTCCTGTAGAAGGGGCATTTTACTCAATTTAGCTACTAGCAAAATAAGCTAAATCAACATCAAAATGAATTAAAACTCCCTGAGTAGTTTTAGGAATGATAACCAGTGAAACCTGCTAAACACAGACACCCATATTTTCTAGTCTAGTCTAGTCTACTCTAGTCTAAAGTTTACTTAATAGCTTCTCGAGATCACTAAAGAGATTTTCCAAATATCAACAAAATGTCACAGCAGTATTTTGTCACTGAGGGTCAAAGACCAGCACATCTGCTGCAGTACTTAGTTCACATTAAGATCTGTTATAATTTTTTCAATTATGCTGATTAAAAATTAGTTTACTGATAATTAGGCAAAACCCATCCTTTCTAGCTTAGAGATGGGGGGTGTTGTTTTGGAGGTTTTTCATCTTGAAAGTTTCTGTGACAGCATCTAATGCGCAAGTCTAGACTGAGGAAGGCTCAGAGCAGCAGAAATAATTAAGGAGTTGCCAAGGGAAGATTGTTAGGAAATCTTTATTTCAGCATTGTCTTTCTTGTTACCTAGGTAGGACAATTCTCAGTCAACTAATGTCAGATAGGATTAAATATATGATGGAATAGTTTTACCTACTGTTCTGCAGGAAAGTTCTCCTAAATCACACATTGAATTATCACAAGTGAAAGCTGATTTTCCTAGGATCCCCCTCTCTCTGTCAGCACTTGGTTGGCTCATCTGGGCACTGCGTTTGGCAGATTTACTTTTTAGCACTTTACAACCTGCTCTGTGTCTATTGAGGGAAATTTAATTGCATCTTTTACCTCACTGCATCAACTGTGGCATTATTGATGCAAATGGGATTTGTGTGGCTCACGTAAGAAGCCAATGTCTGCCTGCCTGCAAAGAAAGGGAAGCAAACCCAAAATCAGTTCAGCTTCTTGCTTTTTAGTAGATGAGCCCTCCACCAGTGGCTTCTAATTTTAATGTATTGAAAGGTTAGATGAGGCTCAAGGGTGCACATATTTGCTAACTATAAATAAAGGCTGTGTGCACCACCAATTAATGCTGCACAGCATCAGAGTTACCAAAGGCTGCTGCACCAGAATCCCACTTTGGGCTGGCCTCTGCTTGAGAAGTGATTTCTGTTTTGTTTCTAGGAAGCCAAACCAGACTCTGTCTGGCTGATCCTTCAAGCCTTTCACTCACGGCATCCCAGGATGAAAACCAAGCGCAGCACAATCAAGGCAGTGAGATAATTAAGATATCTGAGTATTTACTCTTGGTTCTTAATGTGTGTGTCAGATGGGAAGCAAATACTCTCAGAAGCACATGTTACTGTTCCAGCATTCTCCTGAAGGCCAATAATGGCACTTTCATTTTCTCTGAGCCAGAGGCAGTTTGACTTCAGCAAATGTTGCACTAAGCTAAAAGCCATTGCTGCTGCTTCTGCTGCTGCTCTGATTTCCCTTGGAGGGACATTCTGTGACCACTGCTCACTCCCATTCACTCTGTGTCTCGGTCAGTCTAGCTCTGCACTTTAAGAACCAGTTTCCATTTATTATTTTGAACATTTTCTTACATTCATCAGCAAAAGATGACCTGGCAGGATCTTGCTCTGAATGGAGCTAGAGAGGCTGAGCAGTGACAGGATGCTGATGGATATCAGGCACTTCCCAGTAGCACAGGGAATGTTGTACAGCTGCCCTTTTGCTCAGGGAAAACACAAATATCTGGAGTTTAGCCAGTGAAATAAAGGACAGCTGTTAAAAATGTTGGTACCTTGGTAGCTGGCAAGGTGAAACACAAGAACAAGTTACTCCCAGGAGTTGTTTGTGTATTTGATTGCAGTAATCAGGTATGAAACTGCTTCTGTTGGGTACCACCACATTCAGTTCCTCACAGAGGTTGTCACCCCTTCACCCTGGGATTCTTACCTGGGTCAGCATAAGAAATACTGAATAATCCCAAAGAGGGAGAGGGAACACTTTGCCTGGATTGCCTGAGGATTCCAAACTCACTCAGTTTAAATTTAAGTGCTTAACAAGTATTTGACAAGATTTCCATAGCCTTAAGAAGCTTTCATGAATGAATTAAATAAATCCATATCTTTCATATCTTTCCTTCTCAAGTATTTACATGCTACCCTATGGCTTGCTCGTGGCTATTTGCATCCAAAAGCCTCAAATAATTGGGATTAATTAGACTGATCATAGCAGGAATATTCAATGATCTCTTTATAAAAAGAAGATTGTACAATTTCATTTCTCAGTCTTATTTCTTCAGTGTCACTCCATTCACACAAGTGAGATCAGTATCCTACACAAGCTTTCCTCTCCCTCTCCAAATTTTCCTATTAGAGAAAGAAAGTGTGTGTGGTTTATTTGTGTTTAATAATGATTTAAATTGTATAATTTGGGTTATCCTATCAGTACAAGCCATGACTTTTTTTTTAGTTACAATGTGAACCCACCTGTGGCTGGTTACAAAATGTAAATAAAATGTGAATTATATTTACACAATGTTAATAAAAACATACAGGAAAAAAATTTTCATAGCTGACATACTTTTAAACAGATCCAGTTTGGAACAGTTGCTGGGTTTTTTTTTAAAGGACAAATGTATTCTTTCTTCTCAGCAATTTCCTGATACCACTGTCACACAGCAAGGGACAGCAAAACTCAGAGACAGGTTCAGTTCTTATTAAAGAGTGTTGGGAATCTCCATGGGAATCTCGGAATTTGGTCTGGATTTTGGTTACAAAGCAGAAATGGTCTTTAGTTGTCCTGGCTAAGCACAGGTCTAACTCTGGGCCCTGCAGAATAAGTGGTTAGAGAGGGGAAGGCAGCAAACCATGTTCACTCAGTGCCCCTTTCTGTAAGCTTGGTTTAACCCCACATTATTCAATTCCTTAAACAAGAAAAATCATTGCAAGATCAGGTAGATAACATTTATCAGATTTAAGGTCCATAACGAGAGGCAGCTCACAGGGCAAGGGCTGTCCCAGCTCTGTGGTTTCCTGATGAGATACATCCAGACCCAGAGCACTCCACCAACAACCAACCTGCTGAGGTAAAGAGAAGAATAAAAGCCCGGTTTAGGTGGGCACAGCCACACTGCCTCCCCTCGAGAAGAAACAGGGGGAGAGAAGCACAGGACAGGAGTGGGAAGGTGGACAGAGAGATAAAAATACACAACTTCTATATTGCTTTTATTTCAGAGGAACCACTTTAATGAGCAGGGCAAAACTGGCATTCAACCCAAATCAATATACTTTTGTATTAGCTTTGGTTTTCTTCAGGGACAGGTTCTGAATCTTGCATAGCCACATTTATATCTGCGTCTTTATTCATTTAGTTAAAAAAAAAATATTCAGAAAAGTCTACTTTATATTCCTCTTAGACTTTCTTAATGGAAATTATGTACCAGCCTTCAAAGAGATTGATAGAATACATCTGAGGACTTTCACTATTAACACAAATTAGAGAGTGCATAAATGATTTTCGGAGGATAAATATGTATGAAGAGAAAAATCAATTCTGTTCACCTTTTTCAACGGGAAAGGTTCAACACCAGTTACGAGTAAAAGAATTTTTAAAAAAAGCAATACAAGCAAAACATACAAACTGCTGATTCTGTTTTACACTTGAAAGCAAAAGGATTCCCTCCCTCCACCTCTCAAGAAAATCAAAGGCTCAGAGAGAGCCCAGCTCCAATCCTGTGTTCCAGCTGTAAGTGTCCTGTTGCAGAGCCTGTTGGAACAAAGCAAATCACAGAGAATTGCTGGGTCAGGATAACCCCAGAGCCCAGAACAGGCTGTTCCCAGAGCCAGAAGATGTTCTCAGCAGGATGATGCTCTACCCAAAATGTCCCTGGAGGCAGCACATGCTGCTCCCACCTCTCTACTCACCTGTCCTACGCCCTCCTTTCCCCTGGGGGAAGAAAAACTGATAGACTGCAGCTGAACAAAGAACATTCTCCATCATTCCCCTCTGCAGCCACTTTTGGAATGGTTTTTTGAGCTCTGTGTTTCTCAAAAGCAGCTACCACTCGTGGAAGGTGGCAGAGGCTATGCCAGTGACAAACACAGGCCTCACATTTTTATTTCACGCTGCTGTTTTCCCTCAAAGCAGGCACCAAGAGAGTCTTTTTATTCAGGTTATCTCTGGGAAAGAACAGACTGCACCTGCCTAACAGTATTGAGTAGCCATTTGCGGCAGACAGCCAAGTTTAAACTTTCAGATTAGCATGGAAATGCATGAAAGATTTTTCAGGCATTTCTGTCTGTGAGAGTTTCTTACAGTGTCAAGGTCAGTCAGAGAGCCTGGGGATAATTTTTCCCAGGCAAACAGATGTAAACATCCTCACTTGTTACTGATGTCTTGAAAAGATGTTTGGAAAAAAGGTGTTTCCTTTGACCGAAGGAAAAATTGTATCTTGCATTTGTTTTACACACAATTCTCTTCACACAGACACTTCATGAATCTCGAGAGAAAGAGATCTCTCTTTGCATTTTCTTTTTTGCTTTTGCTTTTACCTTTCCATGAATAAAAGAAATAACCTTCTGATGATTCTGAGAATGGAGTCTCTTTCATTGCTCTGGCCCTGCTCAGGGCCACACAATTGCAATGGATTAGACCATTGATAAATAAAACAGGAGTGGTTCCTGGATTTTTCCTGTTTATTTCCCTGCCTTCACGGGGATCTGGAATCAAATTCTACAATGACATTTCTGGTAAATATGACCATTGAGAGATGAGAGGCTACACGAGGGCAGCAGTGCAGGGTCTGGGCTGCCAGGGTGTCCTGGTTTGAGACAAATTCAGAGGAGGAAAAAACATAGGATAAATTCCAAGACAAAAATCACTCTAAGACATTGGGTGTCCAGGGGAGGACAGGCACCAAGGACACAGGGATGCTCACCTGGACCTGTGGGAAAAGCAGGTGGCCCAGAGGTTCTGCTGCCTCTTGCAATTAAAAGCACTCCCTGTTGCCATATAAGGCACCCACTCATTACTTTATGCTTCCTGCCTCTTTTCCAAAGGTTTCCCTTACAGCCTTAGCTAACAGAGTTTTCATCTGGAAGCTTTTCTTGATACAGATCAATAATACACCTTTTTATTTTTTTAAATAGCTTAAAGAGTGGAGCCCAGCTCTACCAAAAAAAAAAAACGCTGAGAAACCTCACAGATTAAATCCTCTATCTATAGGGCTCCAGTGACACTCACTGTTTTTGGAATATTTTGCCAGCAGTCACATTCTGATTCACATGATATTGCCAGCTGCCTTCCCACACTGATGCCACTCGGAGAGACAGTGATTTGTAAGAACAAAGCCTGGTGAAAACAATATTTAGGGACCTTTCATCTGCAGAAACTGTGCATTACAAACACCACCTGTTTATAAATCAGGCTTCTGCTGCTACGTCTGCTGTACCCATGAGGGCTGGGGATGGCCAGAGCAGCCCTGGGAGAAGGATTTGGGGGGCTGTGGGTGAGAGCTGGACCTGCCCCAGCACAGAAACCCCTGCCCTGAGCTGAGCACCCAACGTGGGCAGCAGGAAAGGGATTGGCATTGTGCCCCTATGCTCAGGTGAGACCTCACCTGCAGAGCTGCCCCAGCCCTGGAGACAGCACAGGGAGGACGTGGAGCTGCTGGAGGAGTCCAGAGGAGGCTTCAGGATGAGCAGAGGGATGGAGCAGCTCTGCTGGGAGGAAAGCAGAGCTGGGATTGTTCAGCCTGGAGAGGAGAAGCTCTGGGATGACCTCACTGTGGCCTTGCAGAGCCTGAAGGAGCTACAAGAAAGATGGAGAGAGGCTTTTTTGGAGAGCATGTAGTGAAAGGACAAGGGAGAATGGCTTCAAACTCAGAGAGAGTGGGTGCACATTGGGAATTAGGAAGGGATTGTTCCCTGGGAGGGTGGGCAGGCCCTGGCACAGGGTGCCCAGAGCAGCTGTGGCTGCCCCTGGATCCCTGGCAGTGCCCAAGGCCAGGCTGGACATTGGGGCTGGGAGCAGCCTGGGACAGCGGGAGGTGTCCCTACCATGGCAGGAGTGGCACTGGATCAGTTTTAAGGACCCTCCAAACCCAAACCACCCTGTGATTCCATAATATGGCAGAAAACTTCAGGGTTAAGTTAGAGGCTATTGATATGAATCTGTCTTTTAGTAAAAAAAACCCAAAAGCCTGAAATTAATCGTGGATAAATGCTATAATTGTGCATAACTGCCACTCTCAGAGGAGAGAGGGGTTTTTTTTGGGCTGAAATGTGCTGATTTACAGCTGCTGGATGTGTTTGCTGCCCAAAACAGCAGCAGCATCCCCATGTGTATCAGTTACCAGTGTGCGATTTTTTTCTTGCCTTTCCCATCCACAATTTATTCAACTTGCTCACAATTCCCTTGTTGAAGCAGATATTTCTATTTCACAGTATGTAATACATCCAGAGGAAAATAAAATTGGGCATTGTGCAGGGAACTGAGGTGGTTGGATGTTTCCATATTGGTCAGCAGTGCTTTTACAAATGTAATTGATCACAAATAGACATCAGTGCCTGGCAAAAACTGCCCTCCCTGCATTTTCAGTGACTGAAAATGATCAGGCAAATGCTGAGTTTGCTCTGGGAAACGTGGCCCTTATCACTCAGCTTTTAGAAGGAAAATTGAGAGGTTAAAAATAGATATAATGCCCTTCATTTGTAGCTCCCATTTCCCTCTTTCTGTGGGTATTTGTGTCACCACCGAGCCAGGGGTTTGGGTCTTGTCTCCAGGCAGCCACTAAGCACAGGTATTTTCATTTTCACGTTTCCAGCAGCAGGCAATCAGTGCCACAGCAGTCACTCCAAGAAATGGCAAGCCCACAGCTTTGGGGTGTGTGGCTCAGAAATCAAATTCTCTTGAAGAAAGTTCAGAAAATCTGGCGCAGTTTCGCTGCTCCCGCGTGAAAATCCCATCCATGCCCAGTGACAAACTCAGTTATGCAACAATATCCGCTCCAGCTGTAAATTGGAGAAGCAGTGAGCAGCTACAAAAAATGGAATAAATGCAGCTATGAAAAATCACCACCTCAACTGTAAGATTGTGCACAGACATATCCAGAGAATTTAATGCTTCTGTTTAATCAGCCAGACCTTAAACCACTTTCTGCTGCTTGCAGTCCACTCAGCTTCCATAATATTTTCAGACCTTGTTTTGAAAGCTGCATTTATTAATTGGCTTCTCTTGAAAAACTACAGTGACAGCTCTGCTATTTCCACAATTTAGCTCATTCTGTGCATCTCATATTGGCTTAAAATGATCTAAGCCATGTTATTAGGCATAATAGCTGGTGGGGGAAAAAACAAACAAATAAACAAACAAACAGTAAAACCAGATGAGGACATGAACTTTAGGAGAGCAGAAAATTCTCTGGAAAAATGGAAGTTAAAGCAAAAAGGGAAGGTACAGCCATCACAGGAGGGCTAAGTGAAATCTCCTAGAGCTCTTAAAAGAAATCAGTGTATCAGCTACAGTTACATAAGTGCACTGTAATGGGAGATGTCAAATTTCTGACATCTCACCAAAGCCTCTTCAGAAAAATAAATTCCCTCCAAAGAAAAAGCAAAGCCTTTGCATGGACTAATCTTTTAACACACAAAAAAGGTTAGGAATAAGGGGAGAGTTTCCACAAAGAAATCCTGCTGATGTTGAGGTCACAAGCACAATTTTTGGGACTGGAATTGTTAAACAAATGTTAAACAATTGTTAAACTGCAAGAAAGGGTGAAAACCACTGGGTTTTGAAAGGGTGAAACCCACTGAGTTTTCCAGACGACCAAAATCCAAAGAGGGCTTCAAGGATCTCACTGAGTGATGAGAAAATTAAATGCACAACATCAAGAGGTGCAAAGCAATGCACAGTCAGGAAAAATTACTTTGCTTACCTAATTACAGCTTTAAAATTAGCTGTTACCTCTCAGAAAATATATGGAAGATGTTCTGATGGCTCTTTAAGAACAGAGGATTGACAAGAAAAGACACTGAAAATGTAAGAAAGGAAAAGGATTAAGAAGAAATTGGAAGATTTGGAGGTGTTCTGCTACTTAATACCACTCTTATAATGAATACCTGGGGGAGCTGTGACTTCCCACTGTCCCACCTCAAAAAACACAGATGGATTGGAAATGATAAACAGAAGGGAGGGGAAAAAACCCAGTAAGGAGAGCAGGGAAGTTCTCTTGTGGGAAGGTCTGAGACAGCAGGGATTCCTCCAGCAGGAATAGCAATGGTGGGAGATGGGAAATTGGAGGAAGTCCTGCAGTGTAAGTGAGAAGCAGTTACATCCAAAACCAAAAGAAAATACTGGTTGTGGGAGACTGAGCAGAAATGCATTTGTTTTTTTTAATTAAATGGCTTAATTGAAGACCTGTCAGTTGGTGGCTGTGCAATGCAATGGCTCATCTGGCCAAGAGGAGGGGACAGAGGCATCTGACCCAGGGTCAGCAGGGCAGCTGGAAACACAAGTGGCCAAAACCTGCAAGGAGCAAAGCCAGGGCAGCAGCCACAGCTCGGAGCTTGGGCCCTTGGGCCATGAACAGGAATGTGTTCAGCAGCCCTGCAGCCTTGAGCAGTGCCCTGAGGGGTGCAGTGCCCCGAGGGATGCAGCTCTGTACCCCGAGGGATGCACCTCTGTGCCCTGAGGGATGCAGCTTTGTGCCCCGAGGGATGCAGCTTTGTGCGCCGTGCGGCGCAGCTCTGTACGCCGAGCNTGCACCTCTGTGCCCTGGGGGATGCAATGCCTTGAGGGATGCAATGCCCTGAGGGATGCAGCTCTGTGAGGGATGCAGTACCCCGAGGGACGCAATACCCTGAGGGATACAGTGCCCCGAGGGATGCAGCTCTGTGAGGGATACAGTGCCCCGAGGGATGCAGCTCTGTGAGGGATGCAGCTCTGTGAGGGATGCAGTGCCCTGAGGGATGCAGCTCTGTCCTCAGCCAGCTGCTCACACCCTTGGCTGGCTCATCCAGGACAAAGAACAGCCCTGCTTTGCGTGGGAACTCAGTCCAGGTGTGCCAGTTTTGCTGGCGTGACTCACAACGAGACACCAAAAATGTTGGTTTTCTGTCTGCGGGGGTGTTGCATTAAGTAGTCGAGAGATGGAATTTTCTTCTCTCTCTGGTTTGTTATTCAGATAAGCACATCAGTCTCGTTAGGCTGTGAAACTTCGTTAACAATGGAGTGTCCATGACAGAAAAAAGGTCACCAGATGCTTTTCTTCCACCACAGATAGAACTTTCTGGACTAATAGAAAACTGACACATATATTGTTTTAACTTATTGACCTATCATCTTAACTTTATTCTACTGCAATGCAGTACTTTTTAACTAATGTCTTAATTTACATGTTTTTACATCTTTTTTTTACTAACTTTTAACCTATTCTACAAAATCATGCTTTTATTTCTATTTTTTAAACTCTTTACTGTCTTACTCAATATGATTTCTTACCTACTTAAAACACTTTTTTACCTTTAACTTATAAAACTACAAGTGTATAACTCTTTACTTCTTGTCTGTATAGACTTCTTTCATCAGTCCAAGCTCCACCCAAGGTCTCAGGTTAAACCCAGGGGATTCTGTGGAGGTTTCTACTCAGATTTTCTACACAGGATAGTTCTCTCCAGAGAACTTTTCCAGCCTCTGGTGGCTCACTCTGCAAAAATCCTGTCCCTGCTGGCCTTTGCCTGGATGGCCACTCTAGGCAGTTATCTCGCTGGTGCTATTTGATTTACTTGAATGTCTTCACACTTCCCTTCAGCTGTGAAAAATGCCTCAAATTGAGTTTGGTTTGGAATCCCTGGTGCTTTTCCCTGGTGAGAATTCCCCTGTTCACCAGGCAGCACTTCCTGAGCCTCGCTGGAGCTGCTCTTGGTTCTGGCATCCTAATGTCGAGCCCTGCTTTTGGCTTCTGCACATTCTGCTGCATCTGGGCAAGATAAAGCTCCTACAAATAGCAGCAAGACCCAGAGGACAGGCTATGGGCATTTATTCTCATTAATTACAATTACCAGGCAGCAAAAGCCTTGTAACAGGAACACTCAGGGGTCCCTTCCACTCTCTGATTCTGGGAGGGAATGATAAACTGGAGTGATATGTAAAGAAACTTCCTTTGAGAATATTAAGTATATTTTTCCACATAAAAACCTGGGACAATACTGGAACATTAATTTGGTTTCAATTAGGGTGACTAGCTACATGTCAAATTAGCCCTTGAGAGAAAGGTTCTGGTTTTTGCTCATCCAAAACACCACCATTACTAGAGAACATAAGAAATCCTTCATTGTTTACCCTCTCCCAGGATAAGAAATAAGCTGTGATATTTTTATGTCGAGATTCTCTCATTAAAAGGTTCCTACCTCCAACAGTTATAAAATAGATTCTGTTCTCACAGGGCCTGTGAAGGGAAAGTGGGAGAAGGCTCTAACTCACAAAGCAGCATAAATTTCATCATTCCTCCTTCTGGAAAACAGTCAGAAAAGTGGGTTGTTTCTCCTTTAATTAGAATGTAAAGGGCAGAATTGAGAAACTGTGGCACATTTATCACTCCATATGCCAGTGTAAAAGAATGCCAAAGAGATTCAAGCACTTTAAAAGCTAAATGTGTCATATAAGTGTTTAGACTAAGCTAAACAAATATTTTCATCCTCTTTTAAATCAAAACACCTATGATCACAGAAAGGTGTTTTCTTCCATCTCTTTTCACCATCACTTACTCTGAGTACTATGTTTTAAAGTAGTTTTAGCCTGATTTTTAATACCCATAAAAAGGCAGCTGGGTCTTAACAACATTCCCTTGATAGTTTCTCTTATTTTTTTGTAATTAATGGCCTGCATGACTCAACATTTTCTGCTGTTTTTATCAGTCTGTCCAGGCAGTCTTTTTTTTTTTTTTTATGCTCTCAGTATTTTCCAGCAACTAGTCTATTACAGCAGTGTTAAAATCCTCTTGAAAACCACTTCTACAGTTTCAAAGAGGTGGCTATTTAGACAGAGGTGATACAAGTTTTTTTAGCACAACAAGGGGAAATTTAATAGCCTCTGTTTACTGAACATCTCTGACTCATCTTGTCCAAGCTGTCAGTGCTCTCAGTGAGGTGGAGGGAGAAGAAAAACAAAAATAAAACAGAGTGTGCAAGAGAGCAAGGGAAAACGAATGTGATGGCATCATTAGAGACTGCATTCTAAATTACACACAACAGAGTTAAGATCTTAAATCCCTGGTGTAAAGTGTTGTATTTGCCTTACCCAGACAGCAAAGCCATGTGCTGAGGTTCTAATTGGTGCTTTCTGAGGCAACTTCTCAAAGGAAAGCAGCATCACTTACATGGGATGCAAAATACTCCCACCCTGCTTCTCCTCCCAGGCCTGTCTCCAGGCAGCACAGCCACATTTCAAATTATGGCACAGAGAAATCCCAGCTACCTATATCACACTCGCTTCTGGTTTTTCTTGAAATGTTGATGGGATTTATTTATGTCAGGCAGATAAAAATATAACAGCGTGCTTGATTCTCTCGCCCCAAATCCCCTTAAATCCAAATCCACTGTTTCCTCTGTACCCACATCTTTCACAGGAGTCAGTGAATCCACACAGGATCTGGGCTAACAGGGGTTTGTGGTGCTGCCTTTCAGAAGTGTGGCTGCTCCCCTGCAGAAGCTCACAGGGGTTTGTCTCCTGAGGTTTCACTGACACAAGGAATTCTGTAAAACTCCTGCAAACACCTCGGCCCTGCCCGCAGTGCTGGCTCAGGCTTCAGAAGGAATTTTTCACTGTCAATCACAAGGCTTGTCAGATGGGAGTGAGAATATCATTTCTATCCCATCTCATCCAGTTCATTGCTAAAGGCTGCCATTTAGCTTTCCTTTCTGTGCTGTAGATGATGGATGGATGGGGAGAAGATTACTTGGATCACGGAACAGATGAGTGCTGAATATACACTGGGAAGAAAAACTTCTATATTTCATTTCAGAGAAATCATTAACCTCTGAAGCCAGGTGAGTAGCCCAGGTTCCAAGTAACAATCTTCCCAATTTCAGAAGCACTAAATCATTAAATAGGATTTCAATTTTAAAATCCCATCTAACGTTTTTACAGCAGGATGCTAACTTTGAGCCACAACCAAATTATGGCTAATGAATTAATATTAGCAACTCAATTAAATAAGGCTCTAATCATTAACTGCTGTGATGGGGATTTCTGGAAAAGGCCATTCAGGCTGTATTTACTGTATTTATCTAGTACTTTTCAGAAACACTCTGCAGGAATACTTTTCCCTCTTACAGATTTAAGAAATGCTTTAAATTAACACAACACTGTTACTCCTGTGCTAGTCCTGTTCCTGGGACCACTGAAGGAGCAGAGCCTGTATTTCTGACCCCAGTTTAATCTTCTGCCTTGATATCATTGCATTAGGGCTAAATGGTAGCCCCTGCCTGCACCCAAGCTGGTGCAAGCTCTGCAGTTGCAGTTTACAAAGTGCCAAGACCGAAGGATTCTATGAAAATAAATTCTCCAAAAGTGGGTCTTGTCTTCTGCCAGTGCAGGAGGAGCAGCCCAGGGGAATGACTCCTGGGCTTTCTGTGGTAAATACCAGTGCAAGTCAGCCCAAACAATATATTTTATTTAAAGCCTCTGCTTACATTTTGGCCAGGCAGCAATGTCCTTTAGGCTTTGTAAGAGACACCCACTCCATCCAGGGGAAAATCAGCCTGCTTTGAAGAGTGCCCCTCTCAAAATGCAGATTTGTTTTCATCCTTCTAGTTGCAGGGAAAAAATCATTTTTTGGGTTAAGGTCTTGGAAAAACTTCCAAGCGATTCATTATTTGGAGGAGTGATTTTCCTTGTTCAGCACCCAAGGTGCTCATGGCTTTGCCCCAAGGGGTACATCAGCTCTGACTCCCCGTGGTGTGGGCACCTCCCCANTTATATTATAATATTTATAATAATAAGCTCTATATTAGATAATAATAGGTGCCCCGTGGTGTGGGCACCTCCCCAGCTCCTGTCCAAGGGGCCAGCAGTGTACATGCATTAATATCCTTATACATCACTTCTAGAAAGGTAGAAACACCAACAGTAACTGGCAAAAGGGAGATTCAGGCCCAAAAGGAGCAGGTTCCAGCTGGTTTGCAATCACTGTTTGACACTTCTCTCAGCTTTCATGCTGCTGTTCATTGCTCCACTCCCCGCGAGGTGAGAGACAATCCCTAGAGAGGATTCCAAACTCTGGGGGGATGGAAGAACTTCAGTGAAGAGACTGAGGGGATGCAGCCCTGCACCCTGCCCCTGCCAGAACCATCCTCATCCTCAGAGTGCTAATAAAACACCCATCCCACACTGCTGCATTTCCTCTCCAAGGATCTGCAAATGTTCCCCAAAACATTCCTATTAGAGCTAAGCAATAAATAAGCACATAAGTGATCAATGGATGCAGGAAGATAATTTAATCTTCCTGACGTTGCTGTTACATCACCTTAGCGAGTGGAAACATAATGAAATTGTCAAACTGATTTATTATAAATCCTGCTTTAATAACTACACTGACTACTTTATTCTTTCCTCTTATGCACATATCCTCTCCTCTCCTCTCCAGGGTAATTTCACTTTAGGAACAGAAAATAAGCAGTGTAGGACTGCTGGGAAAACCCCTGGTGGTGTTCAGCTATCAAAAGGTTTCCAGACACTTTTATAAGTACACATTATAACTTATTTCCACATCTAACGTCAGAATGAAACAGTAGGTTCTGAAAGCATCCTGCGAAGGAGACTGATCCTTAAATTAAAGATCCAATATCTTGTCAGGCCCATTTAGATTTTCACCGAGCACCATAAAGACGTAAAGTCCTGCATTTCCTTCCTTCTTTTGATGAGTCACTGCTTGTGACACGGAGACACTGTGCAGACTCGGTGTCTTTATGGAGATTAAGCAGCCTGGCGAAATGCAATTAGAATAAATATGCACCTGTCAATTTGTAATTACATCCCCAGCAAAGCTCACGTTGAGGGCAGAGTTAGAAGCCAGCAGGAGAGGAGTGCAGTCTGCCAGTAACGTGTCCAGCCCCTTTCCCTGGAGGAGCAGGCAGAGATTCTGGAAGAGGCCTTCCCTTTTGATTTCAGCAGTAATCAATTGATGCCCCAAAGCACAAAACAGGAGCACCAGCCATGCATCAGGGCTGTCTCTAAAGATCCAGGGGTGTCTGGTTCATGTGGCTGCTGAATCAGAGCCACCTCGCTGGCTCCAGGGGAGGGGCTCCTGGTTAATCCAGTGAGTGAGAGGAGTTTGGACAGGGAGAGTTCAGGGAAGAGCCAAATGAGCTCCTGTTTGCTGTCCTTCAGATGAGGAAAGGAACGTGTGTGAGTGGAAGAGCTGAGGTTTGGGTACCACCCTACAAAATGCACTGCTCAGGTAAGGCACCTGGCACCTCCCCCCAGAGATTTCCCTTAAACTGCTCTCAAAAACCAAGATTAAGATTTATTTTTGCTGCTTGGCAGTACCTCTTGTATCTCGATCAAGTAACTCTTAGCATTCATATCACCTAATTTTTCTGGGAAGGCACAGCTAAAAAGCAGAACTACTTAGAGTCAAAATGAGACACTGCTACTTTTAGTGCCACTTCTGCTTTCTGACGTGGTGATGGCTGTCACTTGGGAAAAAACAAACCAGCAAAGTGCTGCAGGACTGCAAATGCTGCCAAGCTTGCCCCTAGCACAGATTTGACATCCAGGCAAAAGCTTCAGCTCTCCAGAGCAGGTGAATCAATACGAAGAAGCAATCAAAACCCAGGTTTGTCTGATATTTTTAACCACGCAGAAATAATGACTGCTAATTACTATACCCAGCACCCTGTGTGTTTATTTACAGAATTTCCTCAGGAGCTCTGCTCTTCACCTTGATTAAACAGTGAAATGCACATACAAGGCACTGTGCACACCAAAGTTTCAGTTCTTTCACACAGAGACAAAAATATTCAGTGTTTCCACGTGGGTATATTCACTGTTGCTGCAAATTATGTGTACAGAAATGAGGCCCCCATGCTGGGGATGGGCAAAAGGAGAAAAGAGGCACACAAAGAGCTCCCTGAGGAAGAGCAGGAGCTCTGAGCAGCCTGTTGGAGAAGGGAGCTCAGTGCTCTCACTCTTGCAGGTCAGTGGCTCAGCAGATGCTGCATGCAAGGCCTGAGACAAGAAGAGGACAATCAGTCACTTGGAAATGCAGAAGAGGACAGTCAGTCACTTGGAAATGCAGGGAGGAAACTTCCAACTCTGTTTAATTTGTATTGGCCGTGACACCCAAAGCTCAGGGAAAGTTTTAATTAGACATGGTGTGGAGTTTGCCAAAAGAAACTCATTAGTTTGTTGACTGTGACAATTGGCTGCAGTGTGAAAACCATTACGTTAAGTCCTTGTTCTGTCCTTCTCCCATGCTCCCAGGTAATTTCATAGCCAGCAGCTTGCTCTGTGGCCAGCTCTTTCTTAATGCATGTATTGGATCTTCTGTAAATACTCACAATTCAGAAAAAGATTTTCCAAGCACGGATTTAGAATCTTGTCAATATAAATAGTTACACACAGATGTACAGCTCCCTAAAGAACAACTGCGAAAAGTCAACAAAATCTCAGCCATAAAGGCACTCAGTGTAATGGGAGACCACTCTTTCTGGAGAGAGCAAATATGTTAATATTTCAGGTTATTTACTCTATTCATATCTTCTTACTGTTCTCAGTAATGTTTTTGAAAGCACGTTTCTCAGAAATGTTTTTGAAAGCCTTAGGATCATCCCAACAAAGAACAGAGATATCTATTTTCCCACGATTCTGTAGAATGAATGAATGTTTCTGTGATCAGCTTTGAATACATTGTCAATTTGTGGTTCTGCACTTGCAAGAGCCTTTTGTTGGCTCACACTCATATGTGGTAATGTGAATATTGCAAGTGCTAAAGGCACCAGACAGTGTTAAGTAAGAATGAAAGATACTCCTCAACTTATCTGAACAAAATTCATCATATTATATGAACTAATTCTCTTCAATTGCAATGCCTCAAAACCTGTGGATCAAATCCAAGCTCTTTCCCACAGAGACGTTTTAGCCATGTTTGATGCACTTAGAGCTGACAGAGTTATCAGACTCTTATTTCACTGAGAAAAAGCAAAGGCAAACAGGATTTCACTTTGCTGGTTGTCTTGCAGGAGTTTGTGTCTATTCCTGGGCTCCCCAAAGAAACTCCAGTATTTACCCAGAGCTTGCAGCAAGTATGTAAAACAGTGCTTCTGTTAAATTGGTTGTTTAACAGGGACAGTGCTGTGTGCTCCTCTTCAAACACAGTTTTACATCCATATCCATCAGTTTAAGTGCCTCTAACTGTGTTCCACAATTACCAGGTACAGCCTGCCTCGTCTTATTCCTTGGATTTTATAGAGGGCCAAGAGCTCTGATTGAATTTCTGCAGCACTGGCTTTTGTTTCCCACTAGAATTTCTGCAGCACTGGCTTTTGTTTCCCACTACTTATAAGCAGCTGAACATCACCTGAAGACCAAAATGTTTGCTCTTGCCTACAGGTGTGTGCAGCCCACAATACAGGTGTGCAACCTGTATGATCCTAATTTTCAAACCTATATAGGAATGCACAAGATGAAATTCCTATGGAAAAACAGGTGGCTTGAAATGTTTCAAAAGAACAGCTCTTTTTTCTCTTTTGCATTACCGTCCTCTCCTGTCACAGAACACTTGGAAAAAATAATGAGAGCATTGCACAATGGAAAATACATTTACTCTTGCATGCAAGACATTTCTAAAGCTTTTACTGCCTGACATATCAAATGGGATAAATTACATGCACGCCAAGCATCAGCAGACAAAAAGCACAAGTGACAAACACGGAAAAAAAGGAGGATGGAAAAAGCACTGTGGCTTCAAGGATGTGGTTGTGGGTTTCCAGACAAAATACTTTAACAAATTTATTAAGGCAACAACTCTATTTATGTTAAGTTCTTAAGTGCCAATCCCTTTGTTGAACCCTGTAGGAGGCAAAGAGGTTTTGGTTATAGCATGGAAAATAAAGCACTGCTCAGAGGCCAGTTCTGTCTAGCAGCAGAGGCAAGAGTCTCTAGTGAAAGGACATTTTATTGCAAGGCATTTTTGGAGTAATGACACAGCTAAATAGAGCAATGAGGCCCACTGCCCTTCATACATGGGACAGAACAAAGCCCTGTGCTGTGCTCATGGCTCAGCATTCACTGACAGCCACGTTAAAGTCATCCAAGCCAACATTGTCCAAGCTGGTGGTACCCAAATCAAATCCATCCATGCTGGAGTGAGTATCGGCATCGTCCCAGTCACCATCATTAGCTGAGCTGTCATCATCATCATCATCATCATCATCCAAGTCACCCTCCTCCTCCTCTGAGCTGTTCTCAGCCGAGTGAAGATCCAAGTCAGCCTCTGAGTCACCACTGGCCACGTCCAAGCCATCATTGTTGCCACCATCATGCAAGTGGTTGTTGTAGCCTCAGTCATTGTTGTCGTCATTGTGGACGTCCAAGTCATTTTCTAATTTACTGCAACACTTGTTCTATTTACACACTGAATTAAATTAGTATTATAGGCTAATTATACTCAGAAAATTCAAAACTTCCTAACCCAGGTGATTTTCTAACTTAACCCTGTGACAGATATGTGTTTCTAGTAGTTTAAAAAAATTGAAGGATTTACAGTTTGGTTTTGTGTTTAGGCTTTTCTTTCCTGGATAGTTCTAGTGGGGACAGAGAAGGTTTTATATCTACATAAGCTGCATATAATACCAGGATGAATAACCAGAAAGTGGTCTCCAAGTATTTTTAAAAATAAATTATTGAGTCTAGCTGTTAGTAATATAATAAGATTAAAATATAAATAAAAGAATGAAAAATTAATTTTTATTAGAAAACCTGACTTCATTTCCATATTCTAAGCAGAAAAAAGAGAGAGAAAAACATAATTTCTGGATTAACCAACAAGACACAGAAACTTTCCTTCTAATTTGAACACACAGTGTTAAAGTTGCACTGCATTTCTTAAATGTTAACATGCAAGTTAAAACCAATTGCTTAAGACAGGGAACACAAATTTTATTGTCAAAGTACTAAATTAGATCAATCTAAAATTTCATTAAAATGCAGATCATTGTCCAGTTAGGGAAGGGTAATGGAAAGACAATGGAGACAGAAGAATAAACTGCACTGTAACAAATAGTTACAGATTTCAGACTTACAGATTTCATACTTCCATTATCCAAAGTTTTCTACCCTCACCAGTCATAAATGGTAAGGAAACTCAAAATAAATCTGTTTTAGCATTAACATATGCGATTGAGCTACTGCAAGCAGTTATATTCTGGTCCTTATAAATGCTATACACAAGCCCAAGCCTGCTGGAAAGGGGCACAGAGGGGCAGGACCATGGTGAGGTGCAAATGAAGGTCAGCAAATCACAAGATTTTTTCCTTCAATAAGCAGAATTCGTAATCCAGTACATCTTCATCATTAAATCATAGCCCTCTTTAGAATTAAACTTCAGCTTTTACCCCCTGAAATTTAGATCCTATTATATATTATTTACAATATATTATATATATGTATCAAACTGAAGATTTCAAATGCTAGAAATCTTGCCTTCTCTCAGTTCCACACATTTTTTTTTCTCATCTCAGACACTTTTCACTGATGAAATTGCTGATACATACTTTCAGCACAAACTATAATTTGGCAAGTGTGAATTGTACTTCAGCATTTACAGTAAACTTTAGAAATGGCATTAACAAAAAAACCATCATTCTTCATTTATCAGATATTCGTGTGTTTCCAGTTATTTGTATCAGAATTTCTGACTTTGTGCTCTCTCCAAGCAGGAGCCCTTCCAACACTTTTGGCTTCACCAGGTTTGTTCTCCACTGATGTTTTTCTGCAGTGATGCCCATGAGAAAAGACAGATTTTCCTTGTACAAGACTGGCAGACCCAGCACTGTTCACCAGGACAGCTGACTGCTCACAAGCACTCGGAGTTTGTCTTCAAACAAGGACTGGTTTCTTCTCCCAGCTATAAAAACATGAGTACAAGAAGAAAATGAAGAGACCACCTTACTCCACTTGGAATTCGAGGATTCAACCAACAAATAAATGAGAAAGGTAAGTCTGACTTATCAAGAGACAACCAGACAACGAACAAAACAACCAATCATTTTCTAATTCTCCACAAGAAACCTCTTGCCAGCACCTCAGTATTTAAACACATGGCTCATGCTGTAAGCTCCCCGAGCTGGGCACGCTGCCACTGCCACCATGGGCTGCTTGGCAAAGCCAGCAGTGAGGTCAGGCAAGCGTTGCAATTCCTGAGGCTTGTGCCAAGAAACAGCCAAAGGCACCTTGATAAAGGGAGTTTGTGGTGCTGACTCCTTGGTGGATCGTAGAGAGATCACAGCAAAAAGCTGGGGAAAGCAATTCCTTTTATAACTTGTCTCGAATTGTAAGAGTTAACTTCATTTCTAAAGGGAAGTTCTGTAGCTTCCCAGGAGAAATCCTTGACAAAGGATGTAAATATGAAAAGATGTTTTGGTAAGATGTTTTTCATTGTCCTTGACCAATGAAAGAGTTTTGTGTTTTGTTTGTTTTGATTTTTGGACAAACTGTGCAGCAGACACACAGACACAGTCACACAGATGACCCCTCCAGCTGAACCTGGCTGGAGGGAGAAAGATTTGTTCTCTTCTTGATAATAAATCCTTCTGATTTCAGTCTGTGAGCATGGGTTGTGTCGTGGAAGGGCCCTAGCACAGGCCCACATCATTTCTACAGGAGTTCTAATGCCTGACACCAGCTTTGTCCTCCTCTTGCTCGTTATAGATGAGTTGTCTCACAACCCATCCTTTTTGTTTTTATCTTGTGGGGTTTTCTAAGGCTTCAGTACCATCTCTACACCATGGAAGCTCCTCCAGACTCTCTGTGTTGCTATAGGAACAGATTATTTCACTTACGCTGCTCTTTTAAATGGTCAAATTGGGTAAATGCAGAAATCATCAGCTGCAAAACTGAACTGATTACTCTTTTCAAGTTCCTTCTGAGCACACCAAATTTTAAGAGAAATGAATCAGCAAGTCATTTGGCAACTGAAAGCAAAATTGGATCCGAAGCTAACTTTAATGGGTATCTTAAAAAATATCTTTAAATAAACTATATAACATGTTCTCTTAAATGAATATTAAATTCTCTTTAATTTCTCTTGAGGTCTGCTTGCTACTCACTATATAATAATTTCTGGACTAGATGTATAAATCTAGATGTAAATTCTAGATGTATAAATCTAGACTGAGAGAATACACATTTCCCCCCCTCTTCTTAGAGCTCAATATATTTGATCACCCCCAAATTTCCTGTTAAAATTCAGCAAGGAAAGGAAACTTTAGGAGGAGAAGCATTTTAATTATTAAATCATGCTGTAATGAGGATTACATGGACTGACCACAAGGAAAAAGGCCCAAATGATATTTCTCTTGTAGTGAACGAAACAACTTCATATAGTCATAATATGTGAAATTGTTTGTGAATAGTAAATACAGTATTGACACTAAAATTGAGGAGGAGGGGAGGGAGAATTATGGTCATTATTCCATGGCCAGAAAGTTCAGTAATCTGGGGTTCCACAGGAAACTTCATTTACCAGCAAATCAATATTTGGGGTTTTGTGATGGTAAAGGTTATAGACATTTTTTCATGGATAGGATCCAAAAAGTTGGGATTTTAAAAAAAAAATACAATAAGAAAAGGATGTGTTTCTGTAACACACAGACATTAACCACCCTGACTGCCCTCATACATTGGAATCACTTTATGTTTTCAGTAGAATATCTAATATAGAATAAAGTGGTGCATTTTTGCCTAAAAGAACTTTGGGCCTCTGAGTATTTTTTCATAGTGCAAGAGTAATTGAGATATTAAACAGTTTTCTGCTGTCATTTGAGAGCCAGATTCCTGAAACCATCCTGAGTGAGGGAATGGGAAAACCCAGGAATATTCAATGTGGACTTCATTATCTCACCTTTCTGCTTGGAAAGAAGAGTGCAATAATGACTTTGGAGCACAGAACAGGTGAAGAGCACCAAAGAATTGCTTTCCTGCACAGAGCAGCCCTGACCATTCCTTCTGCCTCCCCTTCTGTGCCAGCAAAGTGTCCAGAGAGGATGGGGCCAGCAGATGGTGATGCTGCATCCCAGGGAATGGCAGCTCTGCATGGAGCCTTGGGATGTTCTTGGGCAGTGCAGGAGAGCCCAAGGGGAGCAGCTCGAGGTGAATGCTGCCGTAATGTGCAGGGTTAGGATGTGAGACAAGGAGCCCAGGCTGGGCTCATCAGAGCTTGGAGAAAAGGCAAGGGGAAAATGTTAGTTATAAACTCTAGAGATGAAGGGGGGGTGATGGTACAGTGAAGGAAGACAGGGAAAAAAAATTAAAGGAAAGTCCTGAAATAAACCCCTGGGAATCTGATGCAATGAGGAGAATAACCCCAGGAAAAATCCGTACGTGAACAATCTTGAACATTTCATTGAATTAAAGATAGACATTCTTCCGTGGGTAAATTTGACAGTAACAGTGTTTTCACCTGTCTGAATCCCTAATCAGATTTTGTTACCTACAGAATACACAAAACTTGGATTTCTGATGCTTGACCAAAAAGTAAATCTGTGCCTGCACTTAAAATTCTGGCTATGCTGCAGATGCTCAAGTTCTTCTGCAACACTTTGACTAATTCACCTTCCCTTCAGAATAACACAAGTCCTTTCTTACACATTACTTTATTATTCTCCATCCTACAGCTGTATTAAGGATGTGACTCACTAAATAATAAGCGGTTTCTCACATTTTAGTGATTTCCTAGCAGGTTAGATTTTAACTGTATGTCCTCAGGACATGTCACAGGCAGAAAAGGTTTGCTTTGCACACCCAGGGGCAGTGCAAACACTTGAATTCTCACGTTCTGCTCCCCAGCAGGTCTCATTATTGCAGGCAGGATGGGCTCTTGGCTCCCTGGCACTGATGGGCTGCATCTGCCCAGATCAGAGCTGGGGAAAAGCCACCCTGAGTGCCAGCAGAAATTTCTACAATCCATTAAGAGTCTTCTGCTGAACAAGACCCTAATATACTTCCCTCAATTTGTCCTGTGGGAAACATCTTTTGGTATTTTGCAGTTCTATTTTTCCCCAATACTCTCTGTAAGAGAAAAAAAATCATTTTCTCATGATTCATTTTTGTCTGAGAAGCTCTGCACATGTCACCATGTGAAAGAAAGCACTCAGTGCCAAGCTATGAAGTATCCTGCATTGCCAATGTGCTTTTATTATTTTGTTACTTGAGCTATATATGCTTTTTAAAATCAGAAATGAAATCTTTGCTTTGAAATCCAGCCCTAAGGTTGTCAGGAGTATCAGCCTATTGCTGTTAGGGAAGAAAACAAGCTTGGGTTTTTAAAATAGTGCCCAGAATGTCAACAGAAACACTTGACATTGATTCTTGCTCTGGAATGGAGGAGCCTTGAAGAAGTGAGATTCGAGCCAGCTTAATTGGCTTGGATTCTTTACAAATCTGGCTTAAAGTGGGTGAACTACTCAGTCAATACAGTATTTTGGGAAGCTGTGCATTTTATTCTGAAAACATGAGTTTGAAGCAGTGACATTTCAATTCTCTTGGAAGACAGCAGAAAAATAGATCTGAGAATTAAACCTCCTACGTGGCCAGAGCCCAGCAAGAGAAAGCACAAAGTCGCTGCTCCAACTTCTGGGCAATTCCTGCCAATGAACTGTGGAGTTCACCTTGAGAAATGCCCTCTGTAATGATTCAGAATTATAGCAATAATCCACACATTTTATAGGGATATTCTCTCTTTGGGGATGCACAAACAGCAGGAATTAGTCATGAACTGGGCAGATTCCACCCAGCCAAAGTTGGTCTCCCCAGTGTGAGAGGTGTTCCCATCACTGCACAGACAGCAGCTCCCTTTATGACCCAGTTTATTTTACTCCTTAAATTTACCCAATAATTTTACTCCTTAATTTCAGGGTACCTGTAAAGGTGAAGATATCTTTTACTTAACTAACAAAAAAACCTTTTTCTCCTTAGTAATATGTAATTAAGTCTGCCAAACAGACCTATAAAATTTTAAGCAGCATATAGAAATAAAAACCTTAATGCACTTACCCCTACACAACTTAAAATAAGCATGGAGAAAGGAATCTAGCACTGACCAAACCTCTAAAAACTGCTGTCCAAAATTCAAGAATATTGGGATTTAACCTTAAATTTGGGTGTATATTGGCTATGTAATCACTTCTACTGCAAAAAGGGTTAACAGTAACATCACAAAGGCTGGGCTCAAAATGTATCCAACGTTTCCAGCCCAGGTATGCAAAGAATAATTAGGTGACCGATGTTAATGAAGGCAGGTACAGCTGAATTCTGTGGGGAAGGGCTAGCAGAGCTGTACATCCTTTCCCAAAGGCTACAGGAGCAGCTTAGTTTCCTCAAACACACATCTAAATCCTGACACCATTAGAGCAGGGAGTGACCCTTCCAGAACTGCTGTTATAAACCTATTATCCTTACAGAAGCTGAGCTACATCATTAGAACAGACTGCTTCTAACAGGGCAGTCAAACACATTTCCCTACTAAGAAACATTTGTTATTCTCATTTACTATGAAGATAAAACAGCCAATCCAGGAATCATCTGAATTTTCCCTGTGTTTTAAGACACTGCTAATTAGAACCTAAGGAGAGCACTAAAAATACCGAGCAGTGCAGCTGACATCTCCCTGACTCAACGTGAGAACCTCCTGTGCTAGCTGAGAGCAGTGACTAACACAACTGCTTCAGTGTGTGCTCTGCCACCACCACTGCCACTTACCAGAACCTCTTCTGCCTAAATAAGATGGGAAACTAAGGTGAGAAGAGTTTTATCCTCGGTTGAAGGCAAGTAATTATTAAGTTGTTCAGGAATCCAGCGAACAGAGCAAACAGCCAAAAATTTAATATATTCTGAAAGCAGCAGATTGAAGTTGCTGGGAAAAACAGCTCCTGATCTGTATTCTTAGTCCATCAGCTGTAAATGATATTTGAAACAAAAGCTTTTTAGTGTTCTGGTAAAAGTCTGTGGTTTTTTCTCTGACAAAAGAGCAAATGAAAGAAGCAATAGTCCAAGGGGCAAATAAATAAATAAATAAAGCCCAGATAATGTCATTAACACTACAGATCAGAAACCACTGAACTTTTTGCTCTGTGCATCATACAACCCTTCAATATTGCTGTTACTTCAGATTAAACTGAAATATTATCTCCAGACTTCTCAGGTTTCAGATTCATTAGAGTGGTATGATGCTACTCCCTGTTTTTTACTGGCACACCAAAGGAGGGAATCAGAACATCCCAAATTACTGATCAAAATTCAGGCACTCAAATATGTAGTTACAATGAAGAGATACATTACAAAAAGAATTAATTACAGGTTACTGGGCAAAATTAATTAAAGCAAGGACCTATTCCAGCAGACGAATGCCTAATAATCTTGTCAAAAATTTGCTTCTAAATGTATTATTTATCTAATAAGAGTAGTCCTAAAAGCAGGAATAGGTAATGCAAACTATATGTAGGACACAAGAGTCTAATTAATACAGTCTATATTTGTCTAGCCAACAACCTTTAAGTAAAGATGATTTGTGTCCCAGGAAAAGTCAGAAACAGCATTTTATGTGCATCTGAATAGACCAAGGTGATTTGCATCTTCATCAGTCACAGCTGTCAAAATTCCAGATTCCCTGATGACAAGTAGAAATCCAGTTTCCTCCTAACCCTAAACATGAGGCTGATAGAGCATCACACATGTGGTACCCAAATGCACATTACCTAATACAAAAGTTGTGGCTTTAGGGCTCAGAAAAAAAAATTAAAACCACTTCAAGCTCCTTTAATAACCTTTGTTTTGCTTTGAAATTATTGGCTTCTCTGCAGTTTGCAGTAGGTAGTTCTCAGCCTTTGGAACACAGAATTTTCACAAAATAAATAAGAATTTAAGAACTAGAAGTAAGCAAAACCTTTCTGAAGTTCACTTTTATGTGCCTCCATCTCTGCAGTAGCTCAGCGCAGTTCGCCCTGAGTAATAAGAGCCCTTCAGTTTACATAAAACCCAGCAATCAGAAATTACTTTTGTCTGTTTTAGTACATAAAAAGAATATATTTCTTGTTGGTTCCTCCACAGCTGCACACTTGCATTCAAACAGGTTAATCTGAAGAAAAGTGGGCAGTGATTTACCCTCCCTAGTTATACTTAAGAGATTTCAGGCCAAATTTCAGATTTTCCGTAGGTGTATTTCTCTCCCAAGAAATTCTTGCTCCCTCCTGCTCCTCTACTACTTCTTCTAGAGAATTCTAAATCTGTGAAACAATACTCCTTTTACTGTTTCCGTGGGGAAGTTGGTAGGCCTGTAATAAATCATTTATCCTGAAATGCATTCATCTCTCTTCCTTTTTTAATTTCAATTCAGCACTGCTAAATCCCCCAACCACCTACCTGAATTAAAATTATATCTCTCCATACCATTTGATACCATTTCCATCATAAAACACTAATGAGATTTTGTGAAACATCCTGATTTTAAAACACTGTGCTAGATAATTTAACACTTCCATCTAGAGCATCTCGAAGATTTGGGATGAATTCTCAAAGTTAAGATTCCCGGGGAATTCTCATTTTTCTTGCAATAAAAAGGTTTCTCCAGATTTAACTATTTATAATTACTATTACTTTGGACATGACACACTGAAGATGTATTTTACAGATCTATGCTATTAATTTCTTGCTTCAGCACCTATGTGCAAGACTGGTTTCATTAGCTTATCACACATTCTTCAAGGAAATTCAACAGTAATGGCCTGTTTTGTTTTGGAATCCAAAGCAGACTCGAAATCCAGAGAATATTTTACACAAAACATATGTACAAACAGAGACAGACAGCAAAGTGGTTATTGAGAATCTCAGAGTACTAACAAGGCCAAGAACATCTAATAACTTCCCCTCTGGCAACAACAAATCTCACACAGCTATAAAACCCAAACTGCTTTATTGGCCACACTGGGATGTTCTCTGGTCTGCATGTAGAAGCTTCTGTTTCAGCACCAATCTATTTGAAAGGCAAATAAATTCCAGTAATGAATAGAAGTGTGATACTTGTAGAGAAATAACAATAATCTGATCAGACTTTGGTACAGGGGATTTTTCAGCACTGAAGCTTCACCTACTTGCAGCTAATTAACCTGGACTGATTGGATGAGCAAACCTAGGTGCAGGTCCTGATTCACCTGGATGAAAGAACCCATCAGGGCAGGGAGAGAGGAGTTCACACAGCATCAAACTCTACTAAACCGGAGTCAGACTGGACTGGGTTGTGTCCCCTGAAGAAGAGCACTTGTCACCAGCTGCCACTCCAGCTGAGCCCCACTGCCTGCTCCCCTCAGAGCCCAGTGGCTCAATTTGTCACCTCTGATCCAGCCCAGCCCATCCCTCACCAGTTTCTTCACAAGGATGTTGTGGCAGCCCAAGGGAATTTATTTTCGGCAGAGAAGAAATGCACAAAGTATTTATGAATGACTAATTACGTTCATCCCATATCAGGCTTTTTATAGGTCAAATTAACTGTGAGATTAATGTAATTTGTAACAATTAGAGGCAGCTAGCTCCACCACCCCAAGCAAAAGTGAAACTGTATTCTTACAGTTGTATTACCTATGGATCATATAAGATATCATATAAGACACACAAACAATAAACTCATCACTGGGAATTTTGCAACAGTTTTGAACTTCTAAATGAAAGGAAAGAGAAACCATTTCAACAGATGTTAAAATTCAACAATTTCTCTTTTTCTTTTATGTAATTATGAGTGCACTGAAATTTGGAGACGTTTGCTGAACAGAGTATCTGGGAGATTTCATAACTGCAAGAGAGACAAAAAGAAAAACATTCACCACAAGAAAGGTTTAGTGTATAACTGCTGCTCTGCAATGGAGTTCAAATTCTCTGAGATTCTTCTAAACAGGGAAAACAAAGCCTTATGGAATTAAGTGCAGAATAGGAAAGTAAATATAACAACAGCTAAGGGGAACTGCACATGTGGACTGCAGGCATTTCAAAGAGAGCTGTTTAGGCAATTCAAGGAGCTGCATTTATGGTGAAAGAAATGAAACATAAACCATATAGGACTGATTAGCTATGCGAAAACAGCCTTTTAAGTATTTTTCATTTCCACCACAGTTAACAAAGTTCATGTGAAATGCAGATAAGAATAGTAATTTCTAAATTATTACAAAATGCCAAAAAATGCATATTCTCGTTTTTCATGATCACGATGCATTATTGCCATGACATTATAAACTATATTCAGTACTAAAAGCTCCAATTATCACAGAATATGAATTCCATTGATTGCATCGCCGTCTATAACAACTTCAAATAAATCTTGTTGCTTAAGCAATGGAAGAGCAGCTAGGATTCCACTGATAACAATGTAATGCAAGTGAATATTTTCATAAATGAGGAACTAGAATGACAATTTGGCCTTTCATCTACGGAATGAGGCTGTTTATACCCACACAGGGCCTCCAGTTGGACTAGAACCTAGAAAGGATAAAGAACATAAAGGAACACTTTTTGAGGGATAAAAATCACTCCTGATTAGGACCAACCACTTTACGAAAATGGAAGGAGGCTTTTAAAAATGACATTCTGAAGAAATGGCCACCAATTGTGTGATAGCCATTTTCTAGATCAACACCTTCCCTCATCTTTATCCTGTTTTGCAGCTCTGTCACCTTTCTGTCCTCCCTCTCTTGCTTCAGAACAAGAAGTGCCTTACCCAGCCTGGCCAGGTAAAGGGAAGCAGCTTAACAAACTCCTTGTTTAGTAGCAGAACTGCAGAAGTGATTGGAGGAGATAAACTCTTTGTGCTTTCACACAGCCCACACAAGCATTAGCTTAAAATATCACTGTAATGTATTTTTCAGTGTCACTTGCTGTTTATTCTGCTTAATGATCCTTTTCATTCTTTCTTGTGTATGCACAGAATTTCAATTCTGCTTTGGTAAGTCATCATGATGAGAATATGCAGTTTGATGGCTACAATTATTAGGCTAATAAATAATGTCCTGTACTGAAGCTGTATAACTGCCTTTTTTATGATTTAAATATATTAGCATATTAGTAATAACAGAGGCAGTTAAATTCACTTTAATGCAGACACTTGAATTCAAGCTGTTGTCCAATAAAGTTCCTCCAGCACATAAATTGTATGAGCTAACTACAAGACCTCACTTTCATGAATTAGGATGGAATCAAATGTGGCTAAGCTGTAATTAACAGCTGATCAATTAAAAGACACAGGAATACCACTGCAGAATCCATGGGGATCATTCAGCAACTCAAACCATCACATCCTCAGCCTGACAGCCTTGACATGACTTATCACCACTCGCACATAACACAGGAACAAACAAACATTATGGTCAATCACCCAGTTCTGTTTAGAAATATTCACAAAATGGAAATTTAAAAAATTTTAATGGTGATGAGGAAGCATCCTGTCACAGTCAGTGCCCTTGAAAGCGTTGCCATCGCTGGAATGATTTCTTCCTGAAGTCACCTTCAAGTGGTTTCAGCATGTGCCTCACAGAGCCATTGGCGAGGCACCATCTGCTGTGACTCTAGGTTAATGCTGCTGGGAATGCAGCTGGAGTTCTGTTACCGCTCCAGAGCCAGGGCTCTGAATAATTCAGGAGTATGGAGCTGAAATAGAAAATATTGAACTGGGGATAACCTCCAGCTTCTATTTGTTCTGGCTAATAATGGCGCAAGGGAACACCCTCGTTTGTTGCTGTTTGGTGTCTCCACAGAGAGGGAAAAAACCATAAAATGTGCTTTTTTCTTATTGCCTATCCAAATACTTCAAATAAGGAGCAACTCCCCTAAAATCTGGGAGGTGAGATACTGGTTTAAAGCATTCAAGAGGAAGAAGAATGAGTGCTATTGATCACTTCTGCTAAATGGGCTCCCATCTCCCAGGGGATTTCAGCTGCTCCCATAGAGAGAGGTCACTTTTCCCAGGCTCAGAAGTTGCTAGGGACAAAATAAATCTCCCCAGGCCCAGCTTGCAGTGCACCACCAGCAAGGACACAGCACGATTTTCATCTCCCAGTGCTTCACTGCATCCCACAGAGGGATGTGTTGCTGTGTAAAAATATGTTCTCTCACACATTGCCAGTCTGTCACAGAAATCCCTTCCTGATGAGAACAAGCAAGGAGACAGGACCAAGGCAAAAAGAACACACAAATTTCAATACTTAACCAAATTTTATGCTCTTTTTTATTTCAATTCTCTCGACTATTATTCTTGCCTAGCAAAAATGCATTTGTTGATTGACGCTAACTGCTCCTGATAATAATCTCTCGGCAAGAGAAGGATGAGCCTGTGTGTGGTGATGGCTGGGCTGGTTTCAGCAACAGGTCTGGAAGACACAACTGGAAATATCCAGCTACATCTCTGTCCTTGCTGGTAAATAATCCCTTGGATACTGATGAGTCACAGGGTCACAAATAAGCTTTGGGGCTGAGGGGGAAAGCTATACTGCCAAAACGTGATGGAGTGCACATTCCCTAACACTCCCCAGTGGCTGCACACCATAACCTCTCCAAAGCTGAGAAAAAGGGTTGTGTGCCACCCCTCACCCCTGGGGTTTGTTTAAAATGAGTATTTTCGAACCCAGAGGAGGATCTCCAGGAGGTAATTCAGATCTGGTACAGAAACAGAGGACACCTGGTGGTGTTTAGTTGTTAGCATATAAAAACAGCAATCCAATTCAGATGTGTGTGCAGCTGCACCAGCAACAATTAACAGAACCCATGCTTTAAATAAATAAAAGATGGAGCAATGGAGAATTTAAAGTAGTGTAATCACAGAAACACACAGAAATTTCAAACAAACAACACGAGTTTCTGATTCCAGATGCTGCCACTACTTTATGAAAATGAATTTTTTTTACTTACAACAGTTATAGGCAAGATGTAGCAACTCTACAATCATAGGAGTCTGCCACCTCCACCAAGCAGACACATGCTATGGAAAAGTAGGACAGATTCCCCACTACTGAAAAACAGAAGGGGACAAAGTTGTTCGTTTTGTTGGAGAAAGATCCACGGAGCAGAGGAAGAACAAACTGAGCAGGGTCTGGGGCAGCAAAAGCACCACAAGTGAGGTACTCAGCACCTCCCAAAGCACCAACCCATGGACTGACAGACTGTAGGTAATCATATTCCCACATTAAGTTAGTGAAGTTGTTATTTTAATTGGAGATGCTGATATTAAGATAACTCTGTGAAGACCCAACCTGGAACTTTCTATAGGGCAATAGACAGAGGGAGCTGCATAAATCTCTTGGGATTCAGACACTGAACAGAGTCAACCTCGGTGAGACTCCTTCTCACAGGAGTTCACTTCTCCAGGAGGGCAAGGCAGAAACAAAAAGTACAATTAGTGCAATTATGTGGGGGCAATTCAAAGCGCGTGTTTTATTGCCAAAAAAATGAAATAAAGACTCAAGGTCACACTCCTGTCATTCTCTCTCATATATTGTAGTAAGGATTAGAACTTGCTTGGCTGGAAAGGAATGAATAAAAGCAAAAGACTGTGCAACATGCAGAATGTTGTTCCCTTCCTTATACAACTTTAATGCATAGACTCAATCACAGCCAAGATTTTAAGTGCGAAAATTCTGTTAAAAAAAAACCCAAACAAGTACTTTTCTCTTTTGAACCAGCACCGTCAACAGAAGAAGAAATCTTCTCATCTCTCCTGCTTGTATGAACACAAACGTATGGTGAAGCACACCAGTGACCTGGTTAAAACTAGACTGGTTTAAAAAGCCCCAACAACCCCAAAACAGTTGGTTTTAACCCACATCAATTCCCCAATCTGTTCTGATCTGCAGCCACGCAAACACCTACACTGATACAAGCGGGTAGAAGAAAACTGCTCCCTTCATCAGCAGTGCTGGCTGAGAGTGAAAATCAAATTGAAGACCTTCTGGTGTTTGCTGGCTTCCTTACCAAAGTTAGCAAAGCAAAACTTCCACTGAAAAGCAGATTAGAGGCCAAGTTCAGAATCAGTATGAGACGTAAGATGGCTTTAGGAAAACTTTCAGATGAGCTCTGAGTCTTGGCCCTAATTTTGGACTAATTTTGACAATTAGTCTCGACACAGACTATGCTACTGGAAATAAAAACAATTCAAATGTCAGTAGTTGATGCAAGAGACAAACTTTAGATTTAGCCTAAAATACATCAAGGTCAGCTAAGGAAGACTAGCAAAGAATAAAGTTGTAGGAAAGTTGAAAAACAAGGCCCTTAAGTTTTTTTGAACAAAATCCGCCTTGGAAGCATCAAGGAGACAACTTGAGCTGGCAAGATAGAGGTTGAGATAGACTTTTCTGCAGCACTCGAGCAACTTCTTCCCCAGATTTTCCCTAAAACACAAATATCCAAGGCAAAATGCCCCAGATATCATATCGTCTCAAAACTTTGCTTTCTTACCTTACTTTTTAATGTCAGCCAACAGTATAACTTCCTTCTGAAAGGTTACCAGTCTGTTAATTTTCAAAGAAGCTTCCCCTTTTTACTTATTTATTAGAATAAGTGTATTCTAGTTTGATATCATCCATAACAATATATATAAAGGCCTTCAGCTTCTATTTTAATTGAATGAAATTAGACTTCTTTATAGCAGCAAAGAAGGTGAATAGAGTTTAGAAAACAAACTTGACCAGCAAGTCAGTATAGATATTATAAAGCTTCTGCATTAAGTTGTGCAAAAAGAACCAGCCAAGCAATACTAGTTACTTATACCACCAAAATATTTCTTTGGGTACTTCCATAAATTGTGCTGTAGAGTTAGATCCTTCTCTCAAAAGTAATGCAAAACCTTTGGCCAACCTAAGCAGCAGGAAAAAACTTAAAATGTGAGCTCAACAGATCTGCTGTTCTTTATATTGTGTGCCATGAAGTATTTAAATAATAATTATTAATTATAGTATATATATTATAATGTAGTGTTTAATATCAATGGGTTATTAATAACTTTAACAACTGAAATACTTTTACGAAGGAAAGAACGAGGTCCATGATCTGACTTATGAGTAGTTAAATCAGCTCAGAGACATTACTGGGCACTGAATCACAATCCTAGGGGAGAACAAAAGTCTCCAAACCCCAGCCATAATTGGACCTTTGGGAACTTATTATTCAGAGTAGTAAAAATTCATTACTTATAATGTGATTATTTCTAATATAAACACGTTCCTCTTAGCTTGTTGCCTTCTCCTCTGAAAGTGGGTATTTAGAATGGGGACTTCAAAAGGGTGTGTTGGGCTGCATCATTTGATGTAGAAAAGCTCAGAAAAGCTGAGGTCGGGTGCAGTTTTATGATGGAACCTGCCTCACATGGTTAAAGTTTTCCTTTACTTGCCAATACAAGGATTTTTCTCTCGCTTCAGGTGCTCCCTCCCAAAATTCCCAATGCCCAGGGTCACACACAGGTTGATTTATCACGTGTTTATCTGCCATCAGAGTAACAGCAGTATAGATGGTGACTTAGCTGTGTATATCAAACTTCCTTGTGTGTGACAGGGTTACAGAACATTTCATGTTTGTTCCAAGAAGATATTATGAGCCTGGTGATGTCTAAAGACCTAATTGTGTTTGGAATTAAGTGTGAGCATAAATATATCTCTGGCTGCTGGCCTTTCCTCAGAGCTCAGGCAGGGAATTTAGAAAGCCATAAACCATGGGAACATAAAATGTGGATTTTTGGGTACCAGATTCAGGCAAGCGTAAAATCATAAGGGAGCAAGGCACACTTCAATTTCATGGGGTGCATTTATACATTTAGCACTTGCACAGAGCTCAGGCAGGTTTATTTTGTAGGACTTGAACACTCAAACCAAGCCAGGCTGAGCACGAGAAGAGCGTGAGACAGCCCCGAGCACAACCAGGATGATTAAACGCTGTGGGTTTGTGTTTGTGTTCCCCGGGGGATGTGTGAAGAGCTGTAACGCCGGCAACAAGTCCTGAGGAAAGCCTAGGAACAGGATAAAACATGAATTTAAAAAAAAAAAAAATTAAATAATAAAAGAGGAGGAAAAACAATCGAAGAAGGGGCGCAGAATTGCGATGACCTAAAAAACAAATTAAGTGGAGTGGAAGACTAAATGTTGGACCCACATGCTGAACATCGCCTCGCTATGCTGGGGCTGCTTGGTTGGGTGGGATAGCACAGCTCGGGGGGACCCTGAGGGGACTCAGAGGGGACAGTGAGGGGACCATGAGGAGACTCAGAAGGGACAGTGAGGGGACCCTGGGGGGAGTCAGAAGGGACAGTGAGGGCACCCTGGGGAGACCCTGAGGGGACTCAGAAGGGACAGTGAGGGCACCCTGGGGAGACCCTGGGGGGACTTAGAGGGCACAGTGA
>VZRF01001716.1:74022-101045 GCA_013396875.1 Vireo altiloquus
GTGCCCGGGGCTGCCCGGCGTGCTCCCGGCAGTGGGGTTGTCATGGTGGGGGGCTCGGGGTCCCCTTTCAGCCCAGTGTGCACCGATGTGTGTCAGGTTATGTACAACTGCTTTTAGATGGAGCTATTACAGCTTGTCCAACTGCTGTGCACCGTGTGAGGGGAATTCAAAATATATTGCCGCACTGAAATGGCAGTCTGGGAGCCCTCCTCATCGTCTGAGGGCCAACAGCTTGGAAATAATGTTTATTTTTATTTTTGGGGTTGTTTTGTTGACAAAAGCAAAGGAATACCCTAGAAAGGAATATGCTAGAAATGCAGTTCCTTGCTGCCAGCTCTCGGGTGGTGCATTTATTTGCCCACATCCTTCCATTCATGGCCAAAAAGTCCTGTTCATTAGCACTGTAAGTTGTTCCACTGAGCTGTGAATTGGGGTGCTGGAGATCTTACACCTTCTCCACTCTTTTGAAGGGTTGAAGTTTGGTCATGACCAGGACAGGAAAATTTTGGACTGTCTGATAGACTGACAGTAAACATACAAATTCATTAGAACTTATAAGCGGGATCTGACACTAATATTTCCATTTTGAGTTTTATTTTTTGCTCATGAAAAATGATAGCTGGAAGTTTGATTCTGTGTATGTCTTAAATTATTATGATAACACTGATTCTCCTTGACATTTAATCTCCAACACTCCTCTTGTTATCCTCAGACAAATATGCTGGACTTTGTGTTTGCTGTTGATGATGCTGTGACCTGGCATATGATGAACTTGTTAAAAAACAGGAGTCATTATTCCTTCCTAAAATTTTTTGGGCCCAAAAAGATAACTACCATACAGAGATATGGAGCAGGAATTTACTACAACACCTTAGTGCCGTGCAATGGCAGGGTAAGTACAAGTAGTCTGAGTTGAATTAAGTCAAATGTTTATGTCTGTGGAGTATTAAAATCATTAGCTTAAAGCAGGTTTCAGGAAGCAAATATTGTGGATTGTAATTGTAGATTAACTCGTGGTATCTTCAGTATTTACGTCTCAAACTGCTTCACTAACAGCATTTTAATTAAAAAGCAAACAGAGCAGCTTGAAAGTGTGAGCAGTGTAGGAACTTAGAGCTGAAGCACTTCAGGAGCTGGATTTATGTTCCTTTTTACTTTCTGTCTGCCACTTTTGGTGGTGGTAAAGTTCTGGTGGTGCTTAATTTCAGCAGTTGACCATGTGGTGACAGCAAAGTGGACTTTTACCATTTGTTTGATACAAAATGCAAGTTACAACACAGAAAGTTGGAACTGACATTTGTGTTGTTCCATGTCTAACATCCTGACCTGCGAGGCTTGGGTGTAATTATAATTTTGGTGAGAGGTTCTCATCAGCAAGTCCTGTTCCTGTGCCTCTGTGTTTGGTGAAAGGAGGAGTGAGGGAAACACTCTGTCAGTCTTGGTGTTCTTGTCCCTGTACAAGATTTTGGGGTTTAAACTTTATCTGCTTGATGTAAAAAGGGATTTGGGATTTCATTTGAAGGACTAGTGGCCATGACATTACTGTGTTCTTGGCTCTTTATTCCCTGCTCTTGTTTTCTAATGACTCAATCATATCACAGTCTATGGTCCTTTGTTATCCAGAAAATGTGGAGCTGGCTGCCTTGCTGTGCTGATAATCTTTGTAAATTCAGGTAGTGCAGATCGGTAACAAACTGTGGAAAGTCCCATGATTTTTCCAGCTACATAAAACAAGCTACAAAATGACAATTTTTTTTCCTAACATCAAAGAGCAAGAGAAAAAACTCCGACACACACCCCAGCTCCTAATAACAGGATATATAAATGTCTGAGGATTTTAATTTGTGTTTCTGACAAACTATTTCTTGAGTGTTTTCAATATCCTGAAGCATAATGTGGATTATTCCAACATGTAAAGTTTGTGTATCAATGGGAACTTTTTCTTTTACATCATGTGTTAAGTAAAATATAAAAATGTTTTCCTGCTATGCATCCAGTTATTTATTGGAGGTATATTCCTTAGAATTAAGGACAGTTATGGCAAGTGGAAAGTTCCAGTAGGGAAAATGGTGCAGGTAGAGGTTTCTTCAAAAGCATTTATTTTGCTTTTTTTTTTCCCAGATGATAAAGTACGGAGTAATTAGCACTGATGCCCTGATTGAGGATTTGTTTCACTGGAAAACTCTCTATGTGGCTGGGCGCCTCCAAAAGCCGGTAACTGCTCAGTTCTCTCTCTGGAAATGCAGGAAATTACAGGGCTGGAAAGTGATCAGTTGGAGTTTGAACTTTGTCTGTTGGGGATCTGTGCAGCACAAATAATCTGCTCTGATTTAGGGGTGTAGCCCTAGAGGGATAATCTCTCAGAAAGGAGGTGAAATGTAGTTCTTAATGTGGAAAAAGAACCCCTAAAGGTGAGTATATTAATAACAGTTTTCTGCCTGTAGTAAATCTTGAATAACTGGACTATTAATGCCAAGTCCCTTTAATGTTAAATGTGTTATTTGCCTCTTATGACAGCTTATGGGGGTGGCCAAAATTTAACACAGATCAAGAATGGAAATCTTTAAAGATGCAGGCTGCTTTGCTGTGCAGTTACTGTCTGGTTCATAATTGGATGAACCATGGGTTCTGCACCTTGGCTTTTCTCCTCCATATTTGGGTCATAAAAAATAATCCTTGCTTTCCCTCTTGTGCCTGCCTTGATGTGCTTTCAGCAGATGGCAGCAGTGCTAAGGGAAGATCTGTTAGGAGGGGAGAGGGGACAATTAGAGGAGAAATCTCTTCAGGTCTTGGAAAAGAAGTTAATTATGCTTTTAACAAAAAAATGTGGAGTGAAAGTTTGAATAGATTGTCTCAGACTGCTGGCTTTATCTCCAGAGACATATTACAGCATGATCCAGGTTAGAGCAGCTGTTATCTTTGTAAGGAGTGAAACTCAATACATTGAGGAAGATAACTGAAGGAAGAATTCTGGATGTCACATCACCAGTGAATGTAGTGAATAGCTATTCTCAGTGGGATTGCATTTGCTGCTGCTTTGATTTGTGGCATGGTACAGTGAATTGAAATTCTCTGTACTGTGAAAAAGCCTTCCTTAGCTTTGGTGCTCTTTCAGGTTTACCCCAAGAATCAATATTCATGTTGTACCAGGGTGATAACTATTGCACTCTGGCTTCCTGGGAGATTTGTAGCCATCTGAACTGTTGGAAATTTGTTCATAAATGCTATCAGTGTTTCAGGCATTCATATTTTGAAGCTTAGCATATTATTTTCATTTGAAAAAAAACTGCTGTATATTAGGAGGGATTTTTAGAAAAGGAGGAAGTTATTCCTTTTGCTTCTCTAAGGCAAGGTCTTCCATGAGGAGGAATAGCATCTCTGCTGAATTTCATCTGTTAAAAGGCTCTAACTGTGGTGTCCTTGACATGCCCATGACTTGCTGATTTTCCATGCCAATCCTAAGGTATTGCAGTCACCTATGTGGCTGCTTGGAGTGCCACAGATTTTATTTCCCTGTAGCAGCAGGTTAGGAACATACATCTAGGTGAATTGTTTGATGAGACTTGAGAAAAATCAAGGGGGATACATTTGTTCACAATGGCCAGTGGGTTTGAATTTAAAAAAATTGTAGAGTAGACAAATATTAAAAAGCTGCTTTTTATTGCTTAACCAGAACACTTGAAAAAGACAAACACACCGAACAGGAATCCCTTGGGGAGTTGTTTCTGGAAGTGCACAGTTATCCATCTTCTAAACCAGGCTGTCTTCATCTGCCTGGTGTTCCATAAGAGAGTGTTTATATCTTCAGTTCGTACCAAAGACCTGCTTTTTATATTTCCATATCCTAGGTGATTGGATTCTGTAGCTGGTTTTGAACAGTTTCAATGTTTCCTGAAAACAAACACTTCCTGTGGCAGGTAGAGGCACCCAGGTGATCAGTTCTCCATGGATAAGTGCAGATCCCCTCGAGTTCATGTCCTTCTCATGCAAAGTGCAAAAACAAAGCCCTGCTTCTTCTAGGACAACTCCTGCCTGAGATAGGAGAGTCCTCTATTTAAAAAAAAAGTAAAAATGAAGATGAATAAGAAAACTTACTTCTGTCTGGTGTTCTGTTCTCTTTCAGTGTGACAATAGTCTGTTTTCTTATTGCACAGTCATGTATGAAGTATTTCTGTTGATGCATTCGTATTTCCTGTTCTGATTAATCTTAAATTGATGAATATGAAAAGGCGAGTAGCTCTTCAGAGATTAGGTAATGTCTGTTGCATGTAGCAGTTCCAAACTTGTGTAAAAACAGCCTTTTCCAGCAGACTATTCATTCTTAAAAACATGTTCCTCTTTCTCACATGGTGTAAACAGAAGGGGATATTCCAGTACTTACTGTACCATACTAATAAGATCTAATCTTAAATTAAATACTCAATCCAGCATGAAAAATAAATAACATTTCTAGGTCCATCTTCAGTAGCGCTTTCCTGAATCCTTGCTTCCAATGGCTCTGCTTTTCCAGGTGAAAATCCTGGCCCAGAATGAGAACAGCAAGCTGCAAGCTGCTCTTGTCAGCAACCTGAAGAGTGCAGTCACTGCAGCCTTCCTCATGCTGCCAGAGAGCTTCTCTGAAGAGGATCTTTACATGCAGATTGCAGGACTCTCCTACTCTGGTGAGTCTGTGGGCTCTGGAGGGGCTGAGGAGAAGAGCTGTAGTTGGAGCTGTTGTGCCACAGTTGGAGTCTCATGTGTGATAAATCATCTCTCTTCTTGCTTTGGGCCTGCACTGCTGCATGCACCAAAAATTCTGTCTGAATGGTGGCTTACATAACAGCTCCAAAACACTAATTAGGCTTATTCACAGGAAATAGGTGGAGGTATGTCAGCAGTGCTGCTTATACCTGCTTGGTTTATGACCAGCTAAGTGTGAGTGATTGGATATGATGAATAATGTGGGGTCTCTTCTGTTTGCATGGATTGTATTTTGGTGTAATGTTTCAAAACCTTGGGAAAAAAAATTTTCTTTCCGCTCAGTGCAATGTTGAGTCATCTGATAGTGTGACTCATAGCTTGTCATCTCTTTTTGAGTGTGCTGTGTTTAAGGTTCTTATTTAGTTAACTTAAAGATCCACATTGTGATTCTTTGATTTACATTTAACGCTCCTGGTTGGTATTTGTTGAGTTTCTTTTTTTTTAGTCATGAATTAGGAAATTGATAGGAAAAATATTGAAAAAACTACTGCAAGTGGCTCTTCAATATAATATGTAATTGTTACCATTTAACTCAGCATTGTTTTTTAAGTGTTGACATCCTTACTGAAATGACTATGAACGAGTTTGGTTGAAGTTGTGCTTTACACAGCCCTTCCTTTCCTCATACAGAAATGCAAGTTTGGCTTTTAAAGAAAGCCCAGGGGGGTCTGAGCTGCAGCTTGGCCCTACTGAGGAGCGTTGCCGTTTCATGTAACACTTCTGAGTTCAGATTGCAACTCGCTTTTCCAGAGCAGTTCTTCTCTGAATTGTTGCCTGTGTTAAAGCACCAGGAAGAGGGTGCTGACAGTGGGATTGCCAGCCAGGGATGTTTGCTGCTTATCTGCCTGCCTGAAGCCTGCCCAGCACTGGCATTGGATTCTCAGTGGGCACCAGTGACCAAGATAATTTTTATGTACTCTTTGAAACAGTGCAATTAAACAAAACCCAGTAAAATGCTGAGGCTGGCTGTGCTGTGTGAACAAAGCTGAGGCAATACAGCTCCCAGTTGGGAATGCACAAGAAAAAGGCAGCTTGTGGATATTTACTTTGCTGCCATTTCGTTAAGTCTTTCAGAGGCTGTACTAGTAGACAAAATTGATTTTATGTGTTACTCTAATCAGTCTCCTTGGAGACTGCTGAAAAGAGCTGTTCATGCTTTAATTTAGAAAATGTTTATCCTTTATTTTTTTCTGCATTTTTCGGGAGCACTGAGTCAGTACCATTTATATAGAAGTGTTTGTTTTGTGGCTTGGCATAAACGGAAATAAACTAAGGAAGGCTAGCAAGTTGCCACCTTTCAACAACATTTATCTCCTGAATGTGGGAAGTGGGAAAAGGAATTGATTCAGAGTTCTGGTCGTTGATACAAGCTACACTGAGCATCTAACTCCTGGTTGGAAACCCAGGAAATAGCCAGGCTAGTACCTAACAGAGGTAGTGGAATGCTTTCATGCAGACTCACTGTCTTTTCACTTACTCTCTTTGAAACTTTACAGTCATGTATCAGAAAAGAAAATGTAAAAGCCAGTAATGTAACAGTGGTGTTGAAAGGAATTTCTTTTTGAAATGTCTAACACAAAACACTAAGAGGAAAGGGTGATCCAGTGATCTTACCTTGACTGCTGTTAGCTGAACTCCAGGTGCTGCCCTCGGAATGCAGAAGCAATGCAAATTATTTCCTCTCACATTGGAAAATTTGAGCTTATTTTCTTGTGGATATAAAGAATGAGGACTGGGCAATTTGTTTAGTAATCTGTTGAGACTGAGATATGGTTGCAAAGAATGTAACTGGTGCTGCCACTTGACAGCTGGAATTATTTTGTTGCCCAAGTGAAAATGTGGACACATGGGCTGATGACATTTTATCAGAGACCACGTAACAATATGTACCTTCAAGGACATTTTTTCTGTGCTTGAAGGTATTTGAATAGTCCTTTTCACTATGAGGTGAACCTTATTGTGGATTATATAGGCATCTATAGATGACAGCTCTGTACTGTGTTGGTTTCTGTTATATTCTCCTCCCTTGTGTTTTTGTTTTTTTCCTAATGGCTTCACTCTCTCTTTTCCTGACTAGGTGATTTCAGAATGATAATAGGGGAAGACAAATCCAAAGTGCAGAACATAGTGAAACCCAACGTTGGCCATTTCCAGAAGCTGTACAGTAACATACTCCAGGACTGCCCTCAAGTGGTGTACAAGCACCATCTGGGAAGGCTAGAGGCAAGTGTTCTCCTTCTAAACAGCTTTCAAGCAGGCAAGTGGAAGTGCTGGATCCCACTGACAGAAGGCAGGAATTATGCTGTGCACCAGGAGAGCAGTTGTGTTCTCTGTACTTGCTGTTTGTTACATTTCTGTTGTTTAGTTAATTCTGCCACCAGAAGACTTGCCTTAAATACCACTTCCTTCATATGGAGGAACTACTGCTCATTTTCTCTGATATGGGCTCAGAACTAGACCCCAGCAAGGCAACCAGAGCAGATCATTGTAAAATGTGTGTTCTAATGAATTCCATATGGAAATGACAGGCTAGGAAGTGAGGAATAAACAGATGGTTTGTGTTAGAGAGATTAGGCTGTAACTCAGAGGTGCAGCTTTCTGCAATCAAAAACTGCATCTCATGAAAAACCTCATCAAGTGCTAGCTATGAAGATCAGCTGACTGAACCCAAGTGAAATTCTGGCATTAATACCCATACAAAACCACTTTTTCCTTAGTTTTTGGGCAATCCAGAATGACCAGTATCTCAAATTCCACCTTTCTGGTACAACAGTGCAGTTAGAGGAGAGATGCCACAGTCAGAAGCGATTTTTCCTCTTGTCATCTGCATGTCCTTGTGTGACTATTCAGGTGTGATATGAAATTCATGGTGAAGTCACAAATAGCACCAGTTGTCTCATGGACATGGGCATCTCTTTATCCTCAAGCTTTGCTAATTAGCTCCCAAATGCCACCTTTTAGAATGTGTCTTTGTTAGAAGTTGATTTAACTACAGGCTTGAACACAGTAAACAGTTTTGCTGCAATGCTTTGGGATAAAACATAGGCAGATCTATATTACACTGCAGCTGTCTCCATGTTTTCTTATTGCTTGTGAATAATTAGATGGAAGCAGTATTGAAATGAATTTGGGAAAGAATTAGTAATACTTCCTTCAAGAAAAAAGCTCCCTGTTGTTTTACCTTTAAACAAACCCTGGTAGCATACTGCAACTTTATTGTTGGGTAATAAATCTCTCCACAATCCCACAATAGTCATCAAGCCCGTTGATTAAATGCCCTCGTTTTGCTGTTGATTTGAAGCAAAGTGCTTTAACACTTCATTGCTCACACCTCCCTCTGGTTGCTGGCAGCTATTCCCCAGCCCGAGGTGGCTGGCTGCTGGTGGGGTGCAGTTAGCACAGAATAGAACCCCCTGGTCCAGGATATGCAGAGCTACAGAGAAAATCCTTTCTTCAAAGGCCCCTCAGAAGCGAGGGACCAGGAAGAAGAAGGCAAAGCCCAGCTCTGAGTTCTGGTTCAGGCACAGATTCCTCCCACACAATGCTCAGAGCTGCTCACTGTCGGCTGCCTCTGGAGCTGACTCATCTGGAGATCATTTTCTCCACGCTGACAAAAGGGAGTGGAGAGGGCAACCAGACTCCTGTCTGATGTCTCCATGAAGTGTCTAAAACCTTGTGTGGGAGGAAAGGAGCTCTTGAGATTCTCCTCCACTTTTTGGAGAGCTCTGCCCCATCCTGCCTTAGGTTTTGGAGAAATCTGTACAGGCCTGGTGTTGGTGTCATTGTGTTCAAAAAAGGGTCGCTGAATTTCTGATTTAGATTGGAAAATGTGGGATGGATGTTTTCTTCAAATTACACAAACCAGATGTGGTTTGGAGTTTAAAGCAGAGAAAATTGTTTTCAAACTAAACTTGAAATGTGTGTGTGTGTCTGCAGTTTGATTATAGTCAGGCAGAAGAAACTCAGCTAAGTGGTCTTTGGGGAACTTTTTTTTTATTGTAGTGTACTTATGTTTCCAAAGGAAATTGGATACAACAGAAATGATACAGTTTCAATGAAAACTTAGTTGCAGACACAGCAAGATCATGTCTGTCTTCTCTTGAATAAAAACCCTTGCACTGAGTCATTCTTCAGGTTGAGACCTGAGATACTGAATTTCCCTGTGCTTGGGAAGTTTTTATTAGCATTGTCAATGATCTTTTCCAGTGAAATAGATCAGGGTCTGGGAGATATCTACCAGAGATCAATTTTCTGACTTCTTTAAAAAAAAAAAGAACTGAATGTTTTTAATGTCTTATTTTTGTAACATTCAGATTGATAAAAGTCCAGAAGGTCAATTTACACAACTTATGGCTTTGCCAAAGACTCTGCAACAAAAGATAACTGCTCTGGTAAACCCTCCTGGAAAGAACAGAGATGTGGAAGAAATTTTACTGCAAGTTGCCCATGACCCTGACTGTGGATTTGTGGTGCATCAAGGTAGGCCTGGACCAGTGTCTGTAATCTCCTTTAAGACATCATAGATGTGTAAATCTGTTGTGGATGTTCTTCTATTTCAGAAGGATGATTTAAAGAGAAAGGTGAAAAAAACAGGAGATTATTCATTAAATACATTTCTAAGAGCCTGGTTTTGGATTTGATTGCAGTAGACTTATTTGAAATATTATAATAGCATTCCTAGTGATCCAGGAAGATGTGTTGTGGTTTTAGGAAATAGTGTGGCCTCTTTAGATCACCTAACTCTGATGCTTCCATCCTCAGGCAAAACTTCATCAAAATATTAAGCTTTATATCCTCCCAGTCATACAGTGCAAGGCTGAGGTCATTTTCTGACTCTACCCTTCCCAGTCACTGTGGTTAGCCCAGACATGTGAGCCCTGGCAGAGAGCTCCAGCTTGGAGGGAAAAGGCTGAGGTGCTGCTGAGCAGCACAACTGCTCTGAAGCAAGATTATGTCATAGGAGCAAGTTAAAGCTGATGCTGCAGACACCAATGTTCTGCTACACTGCAGGAAAATGAAAAAGTTTACTACTTGGTATCCTTTATGTATTTTAAGAACTTGGCATGTTTTCTGTTCCAGGTAGCAAATTTTGTAAGCTCCCTGAGCACAGTAAAAATTCCCTGGATGCCTGGGAGCCACTAGACACTAACCACCTGCTGAGGGAGCTCTCAGACTGATTTCTTTGGGGGAAATAAGCTCCTGGGTGTTGCATTCTCCATGGGCAGCATGGGATGAACTGCCCCTGGACATGGAGGAGTTCAGCCTCTTTCATGGCACCTTCTGTGCTGGGCTGTGACAATCATGGGGAAAAAAAGCAGGATAAAAGGTGAATGTGGGAGCAGAGGATGCAGTGTTTGAGCTGCACACAGAGCTCTGAGTCACCCCCTGAGCTCATTGTGCTGGTGCTGTACTGCTGTGGCTCTGCAGGCACAGCTGGGCCTGCACAGGGAGCAGCAGTGCAGTGACAAACACGACAGGTCTCAGGCACAGCAGTCTCAACTCTTAGGAGAACAAATCAAGATGCTCTTTCACTTTTATGGCCTAAGGATTTTCCTAATTCATCAATCTGGGTAAAGGCCAGGCCAAGCCATTTGGGAATCCTACAGGACAAAGCTGATTACTCAAGTTCATTTGCATTTTCCCAAGATATTTTGCTACATGGACATGATTTGTTCCTTTCTCTTCCCTATCCCTACCCCTCAAATGATTTTCCAGTGGAATATTGTATCCTTACTTATCCACAGATTACCCTAAGATTTGTTCTTCATTGTGAAAATAGCTTTGAAGGAAGGATTTCAAAATATTTGAAATTATATTCTATGGGTCAATAGAAGTGCCAGTGTGGAAGACTAGCTCTGAGATTGCTGCATTTCTACATTTATTTCAAATTTTTAGTGATGTGAGTAGTTCTGTACATAGCAGAATGCTTTTATATACGTTAGAACAAATATAACTTAATAGTTCTGAAAAAAAAGTAAAGTTTTATGTATTCTGTTAATACCTAAGAACCAGTGGAGAATGAGAACTGAATGTGGCACAGTGCAAGGTGATAAACAAGCCTTATCTCCAAAAGCTGGTAATTGAGAAAAGCCAGGCAAGCACTGCACAACAGAGGTGTCTCTGCCTGATCAGAGAAGTGCCAAATCCCAATTTCATGTTGAAGTAAACAGGGAATATCATTTGTTCTGCTCTAGAATGTTAATTTACCAGCACTTAGATGAAACAACTGTGAGTCCTTTGTGATTAATCATCTTAATAGAGAACTGATGGGAACACTAAAAAAATGGATTTGATCAATTCCTACTGCTTGTTGCCTGTTTTAATAGTGATCTGGGGTTCTTTTTCTGTATGTTATATATAAAATAAAATTTTCTCAGTGTAAGTGTCTGTTCTACCTTCAGGCTAGCTTGATTGTATAACTGGAACAATATTGCACTTGTGCATGGTGGAGGGTGAAAAAGCTCCCCCCACAAGTGCTGAGATGGGTAACATCTGTGTGCTTTTCCCTCTGCAGGCATTTCAGGAATTGTGAGATCCTCCAGTATGGTGCAGAGTGCTAAAACCATCCTGACAGCTGGTAAGAATGTGTGTGATTTCTGTCAACATGAGCCTTCTGATTTCACAAAGGAAAAATGACAGGGCCCCAAGACTGTCTTGTCACGGGAGTTTATTCTTTAAACTTTTTCTGTGTTTAATGAAAAGTCCCCAGAAAATAAAAGCAACACTTAAAGCAGAGGCTTTATTATAACTATTGCAAAATTATAAAATGCTGACAGGGACTGGAGTCTGTGTGACTCTTAAACAAATAAACAAACAAACCCCTCAACAACCCAAAAGGAAGAATAAAACGACTTCTGAATTCAATTTCATTTTCTCTGCAGGCCAGATTTGGCTGATGGGCACCAGTTCTGCACTTTTTGTATCAAAAAGGCTTAAAGTTGCTCAAATAAATTTCTGAACTCATTCATACCCATTCCCAATTCTTCCACTAAAGCAATGATATTCAAACCAAGCCATTACTGTGTTTAAAGGCTGTTATTCCTGCTGAATTCAAGTTATCCTGAGTGCCCTGTGGGCCAGAGCTGTTCCTGTTAGTGCAGGAGTAGGGACAGAAATAGTTAAGTTGTAGATTATTTCTGCTCCCTTCCTACCTCTTGTGATGGACAGAAAATCACCTCTGGGGCTCGTTAGCTGCTCTTGTGTGTCACCAGTAAATCACTGCCAGCCTCTCTTGGCACAGGGCTTTGGGGGTCCCAATGCATCTCTGAGTAGCTCTTGGAATTTTTATCCTGGTTTGTGCACCTGAAAGCAGTTATTTGTGAAATGTCTCTATTTTCCTTTGTCTTAACTGCTTTTTGCTTTATGTATAGTGGGGTTTTTCCCTTTAAAACAAACTCTGCTTTTCCTTCTAATCAGCCAGTTCTGTAGAGCTGTATTTAAAAACTATTTTCTACTGGTGGTTTAAGTGGTGAAAACATAGTTTTATGATTTGATTCAGGTAGAGCAAAGCAATTTTACTCCTCTGTCTCAAACACAAACCAAACTTGAGCAAGGAGGCTTAGGGGAGTGGATTTTTCTTACTTTTTGCATAATTTAGTTTTTTGGGGGTTGTTTTTTGGTTTTTTTTAAATATATTTACACTCTTCTGCCAGAATCTGGCCAAAACCATTAGTGACAAAATTCAGGAGTGAAGTTGAACTGGTCAGGGATGTCACCTCAGTATTTTTGAGGTGTGATGTTTGTGTGATCTGCCCTGGGATTGAGGAGGGATGGCTGTCCATGGCTTTAGCAGTTAGTTAGCAAAAACCTTTTGCCCTTTTAAATTTTTTTTTTTAATATTTGTATCCAAACACGATTGAGTTTATGTTAAATCCAACAGTGTCTTCTAGATTTCCTCCCAATCATGATTTCTTAATTTAAAATGCTGCTTTTGCCCTTGCAGCTCTTGGGGCTCTCCATGTTCATAGGGTACAGAATTTACACAGAGGAAACAAGAATGTGGCTCCTCCATGGAAGTATTTGCTTCACTCAGGCTAGGAATGTGTTTTACAGGAAAATGTGGAGCTTTAAATCCAGTCCCTAAGGATGCTGCATTTCTTTCTTTATTCTTTACCCAAATCTTGTCTAATATTCTGGTCCCCTAAGATCTATTTTCATATTTTCTAGCAGTGACTTTAGGAAAAGTAGAAGGCTCTGACCTGCAGTGCTTATGTCAAGAGCAGTAGCTTAAAATAAAAGAATTATCAAAGAGATTCATGAAATCTGTGGCTCCATGAAGTAATCTTTGCCTTTTTATTGCTGCTCCTAATAACTGTACAAATACTTTGCTTGCAAAAGAAAGTTTTCATTAGCTGGCCATCACTCTTTTTGGAGTGTTATAAGGGACACAATCTGTTTTCCTTAGCTGATTATTTTATCTTAACAGCACCAGCAAAGCTGAGATGTCTGCTCTGGTCCACAGCATGGCAGTGCAAGGTACAGAATTTCCAAATTCAGTGTTAAACCAGCAATAGCTGTGCTGAGATGCCATGCTGGGCATTAACATTTCTGCCAAGGAGCACAAGAACAAGAAGGAATTTCAACCCATTTAAGAGAACTTTTTTCATCTTTCTCTGCCAATGTGGTTTTGAAGTGGAGCTCCAGCTCTGTGTTTTTGTTTGTTGTTAAATGCCCTATTTAGTTTTTCAGAATGTGCCTGTGTATTTCTTCGAGTCTGTGGTGAGGTTCCTCTCTGTTTCCCATTAGAGATGGCACCAGGGTTTGATTTGTTTTCCCACATAGCCAGAGTCTGCCTGGACTTTGGGAACTCGCTCTGCAGCTCTTATATTTAGCTCCTCTGAAGGAGATGTGAATACTTCTTTAGCTTCTTTCTTCTTTATATTTTACTCCAGGAAAGTTGCAAGCCTTGAAAATGTTTCTATAAATACAGTCTTGTAGATTAAACCATCAGTTGAAGCATTTGTTCAGGATACTTTTAAGTTAGCACAAATTTTCTGAAGAGCATTTGTATTCAAGGATTCAAGGATTTTTTTTTTTAAGGAGCAGGTTTACATATAAAATACTCTGGTTTTGTGATCACTTCTGTCTTCATCAGCTGCCTGAGCAGACACTGCAGGCCAGCAGCTTCACTGTAAATATCTGTCCAAGGGTTACTTGTGTCTGTGTGATACACTACAAATATATAACTGTTTGCTCCACATGATGGCTCTTCAGCAGTGCATGCATCAGTCTTCCTTTTCAAAAGGGAATACAGGACAGGCAGCCAGGCAAAGCCACCAGGAAGCTTTGGGGGCCTCACAGCCAAATTCTGTCTTACAGCACTGACACTTGCAGAAAACTCAGCGTGGATTAAGTAAAAGCAGCCCCAAGTGGTGTTTACCCTGAAGTGCTGTGGGCTCTGTCCCATGTGCATCAGGGCTTTGTTCTGGGTCCTAGACTGGAGGAATCCAAAGGGGAGGTGGAACCACCAAGTGCCACATTCAGAGCCGAAGCAGAAAGACATTTTCATGTGGTCCAACTGCTGCAGATTCCGAGATGGAGCCCTAATTACAACCATTAACTAAGAGTGCGGCTGTGATTCATCAGCCCCGGGGCTGCTGTAGGGATCCAGCTGGAGGGACAGAGCCGCGCTGGGGCAGCGCTGCGAGGCTCTCGCTCCGTGCCGCGGGTGGGTGCAGGGCGCGGGGAGGGAGGGGAAGGAGCTCCCTGCTCCGAGCAGGTGGGCAGGCGGAGCGAGAAGCACTTTCCCTGCAGCACCCTGAACTGTGGATCTGCCCCACGCCCTGCTGGTTTTTCTGTCTGCTGGAGTGTTGCATTAAGTAGTCGAGAGATGGAATTTTCTTCTCTCTCTGGTTTGTTATTCAGATAAGCACATCAGTCTCGTTAGGCTGTGAAACTTCGTTAACAATGGAGTGTCCATTACAGAAAAAAGGTCACCAGATGCTTTTCTACCACCACAGATAGAACTTTCTGGACTAATAGAAAAGTGAAACATACATTGTTTTAACTTATTGACCTATCATCTTTATTCTACTGCAATGAAGTTAATTCTTAGCCAATGTCTTAACCTACATTATCTAAAGCTCCTCAATGCTTGGAGGCAATGACTGCTGCTGCATCTCTGAAAATGGAGATGTTTGCTTTTATTGTATGCCAAGTGTAATGGCATGGTATTTACCAGAATTCTTTTCTATTTTCTCTGCTTTCATAGCATTAAAACTATTTTTTGGTGTCATTGTTTACTGTGTTATGACTGTGACAGGAAGGTTATTTGCATGTCTGCCTGCTGGATTTGGCTGTCATTCCCCCAGGGAAAGACTTCATTTGGTGCACTAAGCACCTTCTGAGTCAGCCTTGCTAAATGTTGATATTTTTCCTCTTTTTTTTTTTCTTTTTTAGGGGCAAAGAAATCAGTAATTTACAGTATGAAGAAATTATATAAAATGACAAAGGGAGGGTTAAAGAAGACATCTTGAGTCTTTACATACTGTGTATGGGTAAATAAATGGTACTTTTTCTCTAAATGTTTTGCAGATGTGACTTTGCATACTTGAGAAGATTACAGTGTATTTAAGAAGTCTGTTCTGATTATTTACATGCCCAATTCTCCTAATGAAATAGGAACTTTTTAAATGGGAGGTTTGCTGGCAATAGGGCAAAGGAATTGTTCTCTGTAAATACTGAAGTGAGTTTTCCTGTATATTGGAGCTTGAATTTTGAAGAACTCTTGAGTAAAAAAGATTAATTGTATAGATGGATTAAAACCCAAAGTCACTCATTTTCTGTGTGTTGTTAGCTTTACTTCCCAAAATACCCTCAGAGTCTCTTTCAAAATAACCAACATCCCAAATTTAGTCCTTTCAGGGATTTCCAGGAGAATCCATTGGGATTGAAGCAGATCTGGAAGTGTCCTCTGACATTCCTGCACTGCCATGCTCAGAATTCCTCTGAGCAGCTCCTGGGTGCTGCTGCAGGGCAGAACTTGGGAGTAGGAAATGATTTCTCAGGTGTGTGACATCCCAAATCCAAAAATCTGCCACAGGGTGGGAGAGGGGAACGAGCATGGCAGGTGTCAGATCCTTTAAGAAGGATATTTAATCATATCAATAAATAAGGATATTTAATAATAATAAAATTGTATGTTCCTCTCATGAGGCTGAGGTGAAGAGTGCTCAGCTCATGGGCATTGTCACCAGGGCCAGAGGTGGAAGGAAAATCAGAATTCCATGGATCTCCTTGGGCACACTTACAAAACAGGTGTTGTTTGACAGAAGATTTCATCCCATTCCATCATAAATTGGGAATATTATGAACAAAAGCACATTTTTTTAATTCTTTGATTATATTTTTTTCTCCTGAAAATGCTACCCACAAAGGTGAAACTTGAACTCCCTTTAAATTAGCTAAGCTAAAGAAAAGTTGAGTTTGGCATGTCTTGTGAGATTAATCCTGCCATGAAAGAATGACCTTTACTGGCAGTTCCCATGTCTGATGCAATGAATTGAGAGCATCTTTTGTAAATAGAATATTTTTCACACTGACTCAGGTGGGTTTGCTAACTTGGGAATTTTTTCTTAATGGAAATAAATTGAACCAAGATTTAATTTGACTTGTGAGAATGTCAATGATAAAAATTATTTAATGGTAAAAAATTGAAATAAAATTTATCTTTCCTGCTCAGCATCTTTGTTTTTTTTTCTTGTCTATTATGTGATCATCAGGACCATCCTTCAAGGTACATTTGATTTAGTGATCTCACTTTAAAAAAGAAATTATTGCAATGAAGTTGTCTGGTAATTGTTTCTGGGGAGAAGTTCAGGGCATAAATTTAAGAAAGACAATAGAAAATCCATTGTTGTATGTAATATGACTCATGCAGGCTTGCTTTAATCACAGGGAAATTATAAATATGGATTATTTTAAATATTTGAGTTTGAAATTTTAATCCGAGCTCAGGAAATAATTACTGTGGAATAGGAAATAAATCACTGGGAAACTTTGTAAGGTCAGAGGCAGATTCCTAACCCTTTGCATTATCCATTGGTGATAGAATGTGTCAAACAAATCCCCTCAAATGCCCCTTTGCTGATGCTACAAGGCTGCCTAACCTTTTTATGGGGACAAAGAATGTGTGCCTGGCCCTGGCATTCTCTGTCCCTGTTAGTGAGGGGCCAAAGTCCCCAATTTGAAAGGTTTCTATTATAAAAAATGGACCTGGGGATTTGAGGCACTTGAATAAACTCAGCCTTGGGCTGGGTTTTTTCATTAGCATGAAGAGGTTTATTTCTAGATAATCCAGAAGTCTTTAAAGCATTGATTGTAGGTGGGTAGGGTGAATGCACCTCCTGGGCACTGAGGGCTTGGAGTAGCTGTGCCATGTTTGACCTCTCAGCCTGAGCTCCATAAAAAGCACCCTGAAATCAGTGGTGACCTGCTCAGGTGTGCTCAGGGGGAAGGTTAAGGACAGGAAATGCTGATCCCAGTGGTAGAAACAGACCCTGAGAGATCCAAAGCTCTTGGACAAATGAGAAGGTTGAGGATGGAGCTCTGCCCTGCTGGATGGAAGGACAGGAGAGGGCAGTGACAAATCAGAGTGGGGTGAGAATAACCCAGCCTCTGTCCCCCAGTGAAACACCAACCTCCATCCTGCACCTCCTGGCTGAGCACTTACCCCTGAAATAATGTTCTTGTGGGGGAAAAAAGAAAATAAAGTACTGCTTGCTGTTTAGCAGCTAGTTAACCATTTTTATGTGCAGCAGATGCCGTGTGGCTGTGTGGCATCAGGCCCTGCCCACTCTGAGCTGTCTGTCAGTGCCACTCTGCCAGAGGATGCCTCTGTCCCTGCTCAGGTGGGACTTCACTGCACTTCCCTGTAAGCTGAGCTGGGTTTGCCTTGTGCTGCTGCACACCCATTGCACATCTTGATTTGGCTCTACTGCTGTGTACAGCAGTACAAGGGGTCATTTCTTGCTCTTAGGAGAGGGTTTTGCAAATCCCAGCTCGATAGTTCCTGGTTCCCTCCCTCTCTTGATGCACTGCCAGTATCCAAGTCTGTGCACTAAATCTTTGGGAGACGTAAAAAAGTCCTTCCTCCTCATCCACACAGGCTGAAAACTGGATTGTGCTCTGTAAATCATTTATCTTGTGCTTTTTAAAGAGCAGTCTACCTTTCCCCTTGGGGCCACTGGTCTTGAATGTATTTATTTTTCTGGCAGAGAGCCACGAATGAATCATAGCCCTGAGCAGCTTGCTCTGAACTCCTCGCAATTGTTAAGAGAATACTCGGGGCAGTTGTTACAAAGCTTTGCTATGTAAAACTTTTAAGAGAAGAGAGATTGATTTCAGCCTTGTTAGCTGCTTTTGAAGTTCCCCACCAGTATGTGGAAATGATTTCTTCTGGTCATGCAGCTGTAATCCACTAAAAGAACTGGGGCTTGCTGCACGGGAAGTTGGTACATGGGAATATGTTACTGACTCTTTGTTCTAATGAGGTGTGTTTGTTCTTTCACCAAAAAAAAAGTCACTTTAGCCTTTCATTCCATTTGTAGCTTTCCTGTTTGTACCTTCCTGCTCCATTACCATGCTGCTTTGTCGTTTCTCGAGTTAATTCTCAAGTCTTTTTGTTCTGGTCCTCAGACATCCCTCTTTTCTGGCTTGGCTGTTCCACCATGGATGTTGTTTCGTGCTCCCTCCCCCTTTTTCCTGTGGAACAGAGCTTTCATTAAAGGCAACCAGGCAGATGATTTATTTCTGATGTCTTAAAAGGCTTCTTTGTAATGAAGAGCCTGGACCCAATCAAACTCGTGAGGGATGTGTAGGTGAGTCAGCAGCAAGGGCCTCGCTGCCTCTGACACCCACAGTGGAACAGCCTCCTGCTCCAGAGAGCTGGGTGACACAGGAAGGAGGGGAAATCAAAATCTGACTGGATACAGAATCGTTTGGCTGCTCCTAAACTCGGTTTGGGGAGGGCACAAAGCTGAACCATGCAGGCTGCTGAGCTCCATCAGCATGTCTGTGACGTGTCCCTCATCGCTCCACCTTCCCCCTTTTCCCAAGAGCTGCAGCAGGGAGTTTCTCCAGGAGCTTCAAATTCCACTGATAGCTCTAAGTCCAGAGCCTGTATTTCTCACCTGTGCTTCCCTGAGACTTCTCTTTGTATTTTGTTGACCTTCACTGTCAGCAGATTGGAGTAAACCTGAGCATGAAGCTGTTGGAGTCTAGGAAAGCTTGGGAACTTTTCCTGCTCCTCTGGGTGTTTGTTTTACCCTCAGAGCTCCTCAAAAAAGGCTTGGCCTGCGAACCAAGCTCGTGGGAGCATTTACCCCCAATTCTGGGTGAGCTGAGAGCACCAAAGGAATGAGGAGATGTTGTTTAGTGCAGCACAGAGTGTGGAGTTGGAGTTTTTAGGTTTTGCTATATATTATATGGAGCCAACATGGAGATTCTAGGCTGTTGGCTTCTTCTTCTTCATCTTCTCTCTTCTCCTTCTCTTCCTTTTTCCCTCTGACATGAGTTCCGTGACTTGTTAATTGGTAGATAGAATTTAGTGTAGAGGAGACATGTCAGTGAGGTTGATATTCACTGGTTTTGGGAACAAAATAAGATAGGTAAAGTTTTCTGACTGGTTGATAATAGATATAANATAGGCAGCAGGCAGCTGGGCGAGCTGTGCCCTTTGTGGCACAAATACTTTGCAGCATCCCAGAGCTCCCTGATGTTTGCAGCACACATCTGGGCCAAACTTGGGAAGGTCAGGATGGATACAGAGGTCAGGATTCCTGGGTGGCTGAGGGAACTGAACCTTGTTCTTCACACAGAGGTGGTAATGCAAGAGCCTGTTGTGACTTGGGGAACTTCAGAATAAACAGAGCCCTTGGTGAGTGTCCAGTGCAGGGGGTTCCAAGCAGCCTTGTGACTCATGCCTTTTCCCAGCAATTCTTTTAAAAATAGAATTGAAGTTGAAATATGCTTTGAAGGTCAGGATATGGGGTCAGCCTGTGCCTGATAGCTTTTCACGGGTAAGGTGTTGAGAGAGGACAAAGTATTCTTCATTTTCAAAGTCACTCTGCTGGCCATATAGTCTGTGTAGAAAATGAATTTTCTTTGTATTCCCTACTGCAGGAAAAAGAATCATTACCTCTACACAGCTATTTTCTGCTCTGCTTTTTGTTTGAGCCAACAGTTGCTCTGTCACTTTTGGTGCTGTGGTTTCATAAAGTTTTGCAGTGACTTTATTTACCTGTTTTTCTAGATAAAAATCTCCACCACAGTTGCTAACTGATCCTGGACTTAATGACTGCCTTGGGGAGAGGCAGTAATCACTTTACTCCTGCATGTTTTAACCTCTTACTCAGCCTGGTTCAATCAGAAATGTTTAGAAATGGATTAAGTTTTAGAACATGAACAGGAAGCTTCAGACTCTACATTCTGAAATTATTCATGCAAACTCCAAATATTTTAGTTATATCTTTAGTCTAAGAACTTCCATGTAATTTTTGCCTTCATAATCTGGCATTCTGCCAAATCCTTTCCAGTAGTGGTGGGGATTATTTGGATGGTTGTACACAACTTTTTCTGAGAAATGGAAAGTCTTGCAGCTGCAAAGGCAACACACTGATCTGACTGAAAAATCTCTGCAAGTGTAATGAGTATAGAGGCTTCTTCCTGGTTTTAAATTTGAATAAATTTGATTTTGAGGAGTTTGCAGCCACAAGGAGCTGTCTTTTAAAACAAAACAAACCAAAACCTGATCATAACACTCTGTGTTTTGGTTCCTTCCCTTTGTTGTACTGTGAGACCTTCTCTGAAAGCCTTGAACCTGATGTTTAAGATACCTCCCCTACTCAATTAAGTAAGCCAAGTAAATAGTAAAACATCTCATTATTGAATTAATTTGTATTACTTCTCTACATGGGACCTATTTAGCTCCACGGTGCACGTGGTAAATTTGAAAGGTTGTGTTCCCACACAGTGATTATTTGCTTAATCTCTGCCTCCTGCCAAAGTTTCTCCAAACCTCCTATTTTAAAATTCATAGTGAAGCATGAGAAGGGAGCATTCAGTGGGGATTTTTTTTTTTTTTGGTTCTGTTTGTGGTTTTGGTTTTTTCTTTTAACAGAAAAAGTTAAAGCAAGTTGTCTTGCTCTCAGCAGTGGTGAGATGTCTGGCTCAGTCTGTGAGCGAGAGCCAAGAAGTTTGTACCTTCCTGGGATGCTTCAAGAAGTGCTGCAGGAGAGGGGCAGAGCTGACACAGAGCTTTGGCTTTACAAAAAGCAAAACTTTTTCAAACCAAGCCATTCTCACAAGAAATTCCAAACAATCTCTTTTTTTTTGTTGTTTATTCTGTTTCTTCCCCCTCGTTGCCTCCCCATTCTGGTGTTGGGTGGCAGATGGGGCTGTGCTCCTTGTGCATCCCTCTGTCCCTGCATCCCAGAGCCTTGCCAAGGAGGAGCCTGAGCCTGCAGCACTTTCTGACAGCATTTAAATTCTGACAGCATTTTAAAGGGGCTTTATATTGGACTGTTGGACTCCCACAGCTGCTTTTAAAGATCTGGTTTGTTTTGCTCTGTGTTTTGGCTGTTTAAAGAATGTCTCCTCTGCCGTTTGTCCAGTTTACCTGTGCCTAATCTGAGCAGGATTCCCTTTCCAGTATAGAACTGGAAATTGGTGTGCTGTTTGTATTAGAGAATCACAGGATAACTGAGGTTGGAAAAGCCCTCCCAGACCACCGAGTCCAGGCTGTGCCCAATGCCCACCTTGTCCCCAGCCCAGATTCCTGAGTGCCACCTCCAGGAATTCCTTGGGCACCTCCAGGGATGGGCACTCCAAACCTCCCTGGGCAGTTCCAATCCCTGAGCACCCTTTCCATGGGGAAATTCCTGCTGCTGTCCACCCTGAGCCTCCCCTGGCCCAGCCTGAGGCTGTTCCCTCTCCTCCTGTCCCTGTTCCCTACCAGCAGAGCCTGAGCTGGTGGCTGAAGAACCTTTTCTTCCAGCCTGCAAATGTATGTAAATGATACATTTATTGTGTGAATTAATGTGGAAAGTCTGAAAATAACTTTGCATCTCATCTTGAGCTGCAACCTGTTCGTGGTTTTAACGATCCCACTTGGACCAAGGTTCATCTGATCCTGTGTGAGACATAGGATACAAATCAAATTGGGAGATAAATCTCTTATATGGATGTTTACTGCATAAGAAAAAAGTGCATAATAAAGAGGTTACTCTGAATATTCACCTTCAGCTGTGGATCACTGACAATACTGATCTTTTTACACTAAAAAATACTGATCTTTTTACACTAAATTTGGAGTTCTGCTGTGAGCCATTTGTGGTCTTTTTATCAGTGTTTAACAAAACTTTGACAGATTAGAACCAGTGGGTTGTGACCAGGGGTTGATTTTCGTTTGTTAATCTTCTTTTGTATTTAATTTTTTTATAGCTATCTTGTCTCTCTTCATCTTATGAGAACCTCCATGGGGTGAAATCTTTTCTAGAGCAACGCAAGCAAGAATTACCTGTGGTTTAGTGTTCTGAAAGAGCAGAGTCAGTGGTGCTCATGGTTCTGTTTGAGTCTGAAAGTATCTCATTGTTTGCTAGAAGATTATGCTGCTGTTCTGACCCTGCTCCAACTGAAATTACACTCTTTTCATCTTCCTTGGGATGATGGGGCAGACAATTATGAAGAGGGCAAGCTTTGTCTTGAAGCAGGTAATAAATAACCATCTCCATCAACTTACAGTTTGGATCAACTTGTCTGGCTGGAATTACTGCAATTTAACACATTGTGGGGTAATTGTTGCCTTTCCCTGGTCTAAAAATTAAATCCAAAACACAGTTTATGGGGAAAAGGGGTTTTTGCCTTGGTATTTATTTCAGAATCCTTGGGTGCAGCACTTGGTCCAGGTGGAACGCCCCAAAATGCACACAATTATAGGCCTTGCTAATTAGCACATCTATCAAAGGTTCCCCAATGAGAGGCTGGAGTGAACCCCTCGTTGTGAGCAACCTTCCCCCTGGCTGGGCCTGTCTGAGGTTCCAAAATGTGTTCTGGAGAGGACACTTGCAGTTTTTAGGATGTTTGATTTTCTGTTTTAATGGAACACTGGGTTTCAGTTGAGTTATTGGGATTGGAAAATTACAAGTATGCAGGCCAAAAGTACTAAGAATACATAACCATATGAAAGGGAATATAGGAGGGGTATAAAAAAAAAGGCAAAAAATCATCTTGGCATCATAATGAATTAATAAACTATCTTCAAGAAAATTTAAATCCTCTGTGTTTTGAATTTTGGGTGTGTTTTTACACAAGGCAGCTTTGAGCTGCAGTGCAGGTGAAGGTGGATTTTTTGCAAGGAAGAGTTTTAGGAGTGTTAACATTGCTGAAAAGATGTTTGCTTCTGAGGCCACGTAATTTGTGTGTGCTAAAATGTGCTTTGAGGTTGATTTTAAAAGGTGCTGGCATTTGGTGTAAAATTAAGCTGTTTTATTACAAGAAGGTGTGGATGGATGGAAGCATGCATTGTAATTGGACTGACAGAGGTGGTAAAGCACGGCCATGCCTTATTAAACCTGTGACAAATAATGGGGTTTGTGATAGCTCTGAGAAAGGTGTTTGCTTTTGACACCAACTTTGTGCAGAGTTTGGTACACACTGAGCTCCTCTGCAGGCTCCAGGGAACTTCAGGCACTCCTGGCTGCTGGAAAAGAAGTATCTGCATTGTGAGAAACAAAATGAGATGGCAGTAAGGAACTCTTATTATAGTGGAAATGCTTTGTTTTCTTGGTTGGTCGTGGAACAGATGTGAGGCTTCATTTTGGTAATAATTATAGGATTAATGGTTGAGTAGGGTCTGTGGGACTAGGCCATGGGATCTCCCTGCAGACTGCAACTGCATTTGCTAGAATATGGGGTTTTCCCCTCTGGTTTCAGGACCTTTCCTGCCTCTATACTGAAAAAAAAAAACCAAAAAAGTCTTAAAACTTTGTCCTGAGGCAGCTGGGATCCACAGCCAGCCACAACCCCAGCTCCCTCCCTTTCTGTTGCACTGGCCACCCTGTGTGGAGAATGTGATTAATTCTTGGTGATTAATATCCATGTGGAACAGGAGTGGCAGCTGCAGTCTGTCCCAGGATTTGCATCGTGCCTTGGGTGCCCTACCTGGCTGCTGAAGCACTACTTTTGGTTTAGTTCAGCTACAAACCCTCAGCTATCTCGGGCAGTTTCTGGGTTTCAGCAGAATAAATTTCAGAATAAATTTCTGCTGGCATCTGAGTCAGCAAAGAGCCTTTGATACCGTTGGGTTAGAAAGTTTGTGCTGAACGAAAACCAAACCTTAACACCCCAGCAAAACAAAATGCAGCTCATCACCCAAGAGTGCCTTTGCTTTCCTAATCTGTGAATTTGCCTGGTGAGCAGCAGTGTTGAGCTCAGCAGCTCTGACAAGGCTTTCTTGTGCGGTGTTAAGATTTGTTTTCCAACATTTCTGGCGCTTGACAACTTGCACTTCAATTTTTTGGTGTTTCCAGGTGCTGACACCTCCCTGCCGTGGGGAGCCTGTCTGTAGGGGAATGCACTCCTGCTCCTGGCCAGCTGATGTTCCTCAGGCTCCTCACATGTTTCAGAAATGTTCTAAAACTTCTGCTGGGAGCTCTAACAGCAGCTCCAAAGGATCAAAACCTGTTTTGACCTCTCCTTTCTCAAGCTCCTCCTCATCCCAGGAGCTTCGTCTGGTTAATCAAAGAAACTCTTCCCACCTCTTCCCTCCAGCAGTTATAAACAGGAGTGGCAGACTTTTTTCTCAGAGATACATATTAAAAAGCCTTGTAATTAGTCTGCAGCAATTAATTCTTGTGATATGTACCAATGTCTAGTTCAGACCTTTTCTCAGTGCCTGTGGTTCTGTTTTCCATATTCCATGGTATTTTTCTTGTCCAGTATCTTGTTTTCTCAAACAAGTTTTACATTACTATTTTGACAAATTTTTTTCCCAAATATTAGATCATCAAACTCCTCTTCTTGCTTGCTGGTAATGAAAATAATCTCCAGTAGTCTATTAATACAATATCAATTAAAAATATATAAACATAACCTTATATTGTTATAAATGTCACAGATTAAGGTTTTGCAATGTGTATGAAATTATGTTCATGCTTGTTCTGACACTACATGCATTTCATTTTTTTAATCAACTGAAGTGTTCCTATTAGATATTCTGAGCGTGTGGAGTCTAAATCTGGATTTAATTTAGGTTTGGAACGTTGCTTTTGGCTAGCTTTTGGTGGTCCGGAGATCTCATGACCTGTCCTTGCAAGGATATGAAAATTCTTCAGCGTCAGCTATTCTTGCATGATTTTGATGGACTTTTAAATGGGAACTGGACAGCACAGAGCCTTCATGGGCTCTGGATCTTTCCAGGAATCCAAGTGCAGGGTGTGTGGGTTCATCCCGGCCCTTCCCTGCCCTGCACCTCCCACACCGCCTGGCTGGGCTGCTGCTTTGGCTGCGCCTCTGGCTCCGTGTGGGAGCTGTGTTCCCTCCACCATTTCATGCAGAAATCCCACTTTCAGCATCTAAAATAAACCCTGCTGTGCCTCGGTGCTTTTTTTCCTTGAGCCAGCCCAGACACTTGTGGTGCCTTTTCTGTGCTTGTGCATTTATTGTCGCGCTGAGGGAGGAGGAGCCGGGCAGGAGAAATGCCACGAGCAGAATTCCACGGAGACACTCTCTATTTCTGCCGCCCTGTGCTCTTTTTGGGTCCCACCACAAACCCTAAGGCTCTTGGTGGGGCTCAGGTTGATTTATTGTCCCTTTCTTTCCCTTTGCAATGCACTCCGAGAGCCTCCTGGGCAACCTCAAATCCTTGTGAGGATAAAAAGCACCATTCTGGGACAGGTTTGGTGACGGCTGATGTTCGGTGCGGACACCACAGAATCAGTGCAGCGCTTTCCCATGTCCTCTCCCGCTCTGGAATTCATTTCTGTCGCTGGGAACAGCATTCCCAGGTTCTTCAGAGTGCCTTGGAGGAACCTTGGCTTGGCCCCTGGGCACAGGCAGCGTGCTTTGATAACATTGCTAAAAACAGGCGCTGCGTTTCGGCAAGACTCGCTCCTAAAGTGCTGGAATCTTGGAAATGGCACACTTGGAAGACTGCCAGGGGAACGCCCCGGGGTGTTGGGGGATGCTGAGAACAGGTGCGATGCCGCTCCAGCAGCCCGGGGTGCAGGGATGGGATGGCCCCGAGCGCTCCGGCGTGGGGCAGAGAAAGGGACGGAGGGAGGGGAGAACTTCCCTGCAGAGAGAGGGAAGGAGGAGAGAACTTCCCTGCGGAGAAAGGGAGGGAGAGGAGAACTTCCCTGCAGAGAAAGGGAGAGAGGGGAGAACATCCCTGCAGAGAAAGGGAGAGAGGGGAGAACATCCCTGCAGAGAAAGGGAAGGAGGGGAGAACTTCCCTGCAGGCTAAAGGGAGGGAGGGATGCGCTTTGCTGGCCGTGGCGAGCGCTCAGCTTTCCTCTCACACACAAGTCTGGCTACAGTTCCTCCGGTGGCCGAGTGAGTCACACAGATGGAACAGGGGTTCTGTAAAACTGCGAGCAGCGAACAGGGAGCCAAGTGCGGGCTCTGCTCGCAGCAATCCGCCCCGGGTGGAGCAGGGTGCCGGGATGTGAGCCCCATCCTCCAGCCCGGCCGAGCCAGCCACAGCAGCCTCCCAAACACTCGCTCCTCGTCACCCGTGCGTGTTTCAGCGTGGCTGCGGCTGCTGAGCCACTTCGTCAGCGTGCTTTAATTCGGAACGCGCGTTTCTGCTTTAAAAAGTGCTTTGTGCTTGAGAGAGACTTTTTTGTTGCTGTTTTCCTGTAGGCGCCGTTGAGTTTGTGTTGTTTGCCTGTAGTTCTTCCCGCGGGGGGAGGAAAATGTTTCGGGTTGGAGCAGGGTGGGAGGGAAGCAGCGCTGTGCTCGCTCCCCGCGTCACTCCGGGCCCTGGCGGGACTCGAACCCGCGGCCCTCCTCCCTCCAGCCCCACCCCGCGGTGGGCGGGGCCTGCCGCCGCGCGCCCTACCTGCGGGGCCGTGACGTCAGCGGCTCATTACCCTAATTGCGCTGACGTCACGGCGCGCGGGGCCAATGGGGGCGGGCGGCGCTCCCCACCTGCTGGCGGCCGGATTCCATCATTCCTGGCATTCCTCGGCGGGCCCGCGCAGCCAGCGGGGCCAGCGGGGCCGGGCCAGCCGCGCCTGCTCCGCCGGGCCCATACCGCCGCCCCCGCCCGGCACGGCCCGGCACGG
>VZRF01001716.1:101068-131680 GCA_013396875.1 Vireo altiloquus
GCCGCGCCGGGGTGCTGGCCGGGAAACCCCCGCGGGGAGGCCGCGGAGCTCCCGAGCTCTCCGGGCGGGGAGGGACCTGCTCCGGGAGGGACCTGCTGCGGGCGGCCCCGGGAGGGACTCGCTCCGGCGGCTGCAGCCTTGGGGTCGCGGCCAGCGGGAGCCCGAGGAGCTGCCCCGGCCGGAGCTCCTCTGCTAGGCTGTCCCCAGCCCCGGGACGCTTAGCTGGGCTCCCTCCGAGCGCGTTCTTCCCGCAGGGAAAATCCCCGGAAAATCCCCGGCGCCGTATCGGTAGCGGAGGTGAAACCTTCTAGAAGGCGTCCCAAGGGCGCTGTGTCTTCTGTGTTCCACCGGCTGAAGTCTCTTGTTTAGCCTTCAGCAGTGCCGGGGTCGGGCTGGCTGTGTGTGTTCCGCGGCGGTGATTGATCAGCAGTAATTAATTCCCTGAGTTAATGGCAGTTTTCTGAGAGTGGATGAATGGGTATTTAACGCGCGTTTCCAATGGGATTGGAGAATCCATCAGGCCAGCGCACTTCCCTTCTGATGTGTTGGTGCTTCGCGATTGTCAGGAACAAGAAATAATGGCTATTTTTGTAATTAAACCAAAGAGGACTTGGCTGATCAAGAGTCCCAGGATTTCTCCTGCAGGATAATTTCTCTGATTAGATTTTCTCTGACTTTTGAGAGTTGTTTAAAGAGCATTCCTCACAGGGAAACAAACTGCAGCGTGGGAAACCTGAGTGAGACTCTTTGCAGGCAGTGATATGAGAACCCTTGGATCCAAAACTCTATAAAATTGGGCAGCAATATCCCTCTCCTGCCTTAATAAAAAACTTTTTTAAGGCTCTTCTCCAGACTTTAAAGCCTTTATTTGTATTTTCCTACCTGTGAACTTGTGGGGAGATTTCTGATGCGGAATGTGTTTCGTTTAAATTCTCTACACCTCTTCTTATTGATACACAGTTATAATCTTGGTATTCGGGATCAGGCTGTGAGACTTTTTGGGATCATTTCCAAGAACTGCTTTGATTCACTAGTAAGATATAGATCTGACCCGGTGGACTCTCGGTAGAATTGAGGCTCTCCTGTTGTACATTTGCATTTTCTTATTTGAATGACGGGGCTGGAACAGTTGCTGTTGAATCCCCAGCACACAGTGGGGAGCAGTTTGCGTGCAGGATGCTGTTCCAGCTCTGCTCAGGAACCTCTGTAGGATGGGGGTCAGCTTTTTCACCCACCCTAGAGCTGCAGTGAGGAGCACCCAGGGGTGCTGCTGAGAGGGGCAGGTCTGACACTCTGCTCTAAAATAAACCTGGGAGCTGAAATAGGATGGAAAATGCTGGTACAGACCTTTGGGGCAGGTCAGTTAAGAGCGTTCACATCATAAACCATCCGTTTCTTATTTACCTTTATTTCTACCACATGGGAGTAGCTTTGGTAACCCTCTCAGCCTCTCCACGCTGCTGTGGTGAATTGATTTGTTTCCAGAGACACCTGAAAGTTTTCTGTTGGAAAAGGGAGCTTTGGTTCAGTTCCCTTTACTGGTTAAAGGTTTCATCATGTGTTTGCAGCAGGTTGTGTAACATTTAGGATGCTCTGGGTGATCTTGCAGGTACAAGACAAGGGCAGCTTGGGCTTCCCCACCTTAAATTTCTTACCTTTGTTAGCTTTCAATTCAAATAGCATTACTAATACCTTTTTTCTTAAAATGTTGCCTCGTTAAGGGGGATTTGTGCAACAAGACAACGAAAAGCACAAGGTAAAATACCAAAGCTCTGCTTTAAGCTTATAATTCTCTGTGTGATGATTTAAATCATTGTTTCTGTTTGAAGCTTTGCCTGTTCAAACACATTTTCCACATGCATAACAAGCATGGTTTAAAACACCCTCGAAGTAGGGGATAAATACATTAAAAAAAAAAAAAAAAGAAGGTGTTATTTAGCCAAATAGCCTGAAATTACACTCGAGACTGTGAGTTGTAAATGTAGAGGATGATCAGTGCTACTTGGTAATCATGACCTAAAGTGAGCACTTTGGCATTTTAACATTTCACATTTCACGTGGTTATCTCAACACTGCATTTTTCCATCCACAAGTAGAAGCTCTGTTCTAAGCATAGCTGAAGAAATTTGAATGTGTTGTGACTATTTGAGAAAATCGTTGATTACAACGTGTTTATCATTATTCTCATTCATGGGGCAAATATGCCTTGCTCTCTCCTATCATAAAAAATAAACTATATTTACCTATTTTGCATCGAACTTCTGCTTTATCTTCCTTCCTTGTGTGGACTGATTGTGCTGTATTGTATCTGTGCTGATTGTGGACTGATTGTATCTTGATTTCCTCTTCAGTTTCACTTTCTTCCACTGCAATCAGCCTCGTTTGTCTCTCTCTGGGCACTTCTGGGGATGAATTTGGGCAGTTCTGTGCTTGTATCTCCCCAGGTGGGAGCTGCTTTTGACCCATTTGACCTCTCTTTTCACTTAATCTTGTTTTCCTTGTGCTTATCCACGCTTTAGTCTTGATGGTTTCTCCAGTGCCTTGTCACTCTTGAATCACTTTTTCATTGTTACAGTGGGCTTTGTTTATTGATCCTCCTCTTCTCCCTCCAGCCTTATCTGTGTCATTTCTCCCGGTGGGAATTCGAGTTCCAGGCTTTCCTGTCCATGGGGGGAGGTTCAGGTGTGTCTCAGCAGGTTTGAGTGGCTCTTTCTTTGCTCAGGTGCTGCTGTTCTGCCAGTCCCACCTGAAATCCAGGCACTGTCCTGCCTCTGACTTCCCTTTGGGGTTTCATATCCAAATTGTATCGAAGTTGTTCTCCTTTTGTCTTGCCTGCACTCATGTCTGTTGTTCTCATCACCCAGTTTTGTCCTTGTTTTTGGCATCTGACCTGAGCTAAACTCTATCCTAGGCCAAAGCCATCCTAACTCCGTAATGAGATCGCTGCCCAAACATCACCTTTAGTTCTCTTTCCTTTCTCTCCCTTCGCTATTCCCCCTTTTTAAAAATCAAATGTAATGTTCTTCTCTTTATCTCACATCTCTCCTGACACTCCCCACTGTGAATATTCACTCTGGAGGGATTAAATAATTGTCTCTGTTCAGGCTGAGTGAGTGCTGCTGGTTGCTCTGCTGCCTCTTGACTGAATTTCAAACAGGCAACCTCAGGGTTTTTCCCTGCATGCTCTTCCTGATGCTTGCAAGGTGCTGTATAAATCCCTGAAAACATTTCACTGTTCATTTTCAAAAGCTTTCATTTCTCTATAGCCTTCAAAAAAACCCCAAAAAACGACATGAGAAGGCATTTGCAAAGCTGAGAGTACTCTGTGTGTTTCTGGAACCTGCAAACATGTCGAAAGGAGAGGGAAAATAACATGTTTTTCATTAGAGTGATGGGCATTGTGGGCTTCAAGTGCTGCATGAAAAATGACAGGTGGATCAGTGTTCACATCACTCCTTCAGCCATCTCTGATTTCACATTTTATGTCTGCTGTTTCCCAGAGTGTTTCTTTGCTGCTGTGTAGGTGAGAGGCCAGAACAGAGCAGTGCTGAGTGGGAGCAGTGACTGATAAATAAGAGCTCTGAGTGAGATATTAAACTAATATTTGAAATTACAGGAGATAAAAATATCTGGAATGCTTGTTAAAGTGCTTTTGGCTCGTGTCTCGTGGAGTTGAACAGCTCAGACTTTGTGGCTGTTTCCATGGGGTTTGAATCAGATGTAGCCAGGGGAAGCCCAGTTCTGTCTTGTGTTTCACTCCTCACTTGCTTTCCCTTTCCAAGTGCCTGCACAGAGTTTGGTGAGGACACTTAGAAAAATTCGAGTTGTGCTGCACAGACAGATTCGTGTCACACTGAGAAATTGCTGGATTTGGTCATGAGTCTCCTTTTAAACGTTTTTTTTTTTTCTTTTTAGTGTGGTTTTCTTTGGTTGGTTGGTTTTTTAAATTTTTTTTTTTTTTTTTAAGTTTTTTGTTTCTTGGAGCCCTGGGAAGCTCCCTGGTCTTTCCTTTCTGAAATGTGACTCCCCCAGGATGGCTGGGCTGCTCTCTCAAGGCAGCCCTGGCCCAGCTGCAGCACTTGCTGACCTTGCCCTGATCAAATTAGGGCTTTAAACTTGAAGCTAAGAGAGGATCTCTCCTCTCTCCCTCTCCATTTTTTTCCTGGACTGTAATCACTGACTTGTTAGTCTAATTTAAAGGGATATTTAACATTATTTGAAAAATAAAAAGAAAGTATTTAACACTAGTTGAAAAAATAATCTAGTGGTATACAGCTCCTTGCAGGTAATTTTTTTTTTTTTAAATCTCTTTAAAAAAATCACAGAATATCTGATATTGCACCCTGGGATTTGCAGTTTTTGAGTGAACACAACATCCTTCACAAGGCTTTGCTCTCAGGGGAGCACCTCAGCAGCTCTCTCATGGCATGAACTTTAATAATACACAAAGCTGCAAAACTATTGAGGCCACTTTTAGTCAAGTTGTTTTTAAAGTGTCTAATTTCCTGAAGCAGAATTAAGACTTGGTTCCTGTTTCCTTGTCCCAGTGTGGGTTTCTGTCACCAGTTAATTCTTTTACTGGGAGCGTGTTCCGGAAAGGGATTGGGCATCTGCTACTCCCATTATTTGAAAATTACTGGAAAGCTGAAAGAAAAAGGGAATTTGTTTTTTAATGAGACATTTTACCATCCTTTATGTTGTTCTTTAGCAAGAGGTGGTGGGATTTTTTTTCCCTAAAGAGTTGACCAAAAAATGTTTGTGTTACTGACTTTGAAGGGTAGGACAAAAATCCTGAGTTACTCCAGTCTGGTTCAGCTGCATCCCCTGATCAGATAAATCTGAATTTTCACTCTCTTGGAGGAATCTGTGTGAGAGGGTCAGTGATGGACACTCTGCTCTTTTAAAGGCCAAGAAAACAAAATGTGTGAGAGCAATAAAGCATCAGCTGAGGGACCTGGGTGGTGCTGAAGGCTTTTTTCAGGGAACATTCTCTTCCCAATTTCTGCTTTGGTTTGGAGGAGAATGTGGCCAGGTGTGAAAGGAGTAAATAATGAAGACAAACTCAATAAAAGAAGCTAAAATCTTGTTTTCTAAACCCTCTTGCCCACAGATACTCATTTAAAGACAGTTAATCGACTTTAGAAATTTACTTAAAATATTCTTCCTGAGCAAAAGCTGTGACAGGGAGGAAGAAGAAGCATGTTTTAATCCCCAATACACTTGGTTATTTCAAGTTTGTCTCTTCTTCTTGCACAGCTCTGTGGAAATCTTACTGGATTTCATTATTGAAACTCAAAAATATATGCTTTAAGCTTAACAACACATTGCTTCAACTTACAAATGTTTTAAAATCCTTTCTCTTACACTCTAAAGTCTTTGATTAGTTGAAAGTCTTTCAGTGATTTAGGAAGAGGGAGTGAGGATAGTGAGGTTTATTGTTTTAGTGCAAAGGCAAGGAAATTGCTTCCCAAACATGTGCTTGTTGTTAAGTCAATGTACACACTGGACATGTGTTTGAGATTTCTGGAGTTGCCACTACCTTTTTTTTTTTTAAGATCATACAGTAAAGTAAGTTACAGTAAACAGTTCCTATGAGAGAAGTTTTTGCTAAGTTTTTAGTGGAAAAACCTCAACAAAACCATTAGTTGTTCTGGGTTTTTTCTCTTTCTCCATTTTTTTTCAACAGTTCTGTGTGTGCTGTTGCCTTTTTATTTGAAAACATATAAGTTGTTGACCTTGTAATAAAAACATCTTGACAACATGTTATTCTCTTCCTTCCTTTCCCTTTCATATTTTTGGAATTTCATACTGAGACTTTTTTTTTTTTTAGTCTTGAAGCCTTTCATGTGAAGTTTTGAGAAGCTGCAGTGCAATCATTGCTTTTATGGGAGTCTGTTGCTTGGTGTAGTGCTGAAATGGGCATTTTTAACCTGGTGGGGTTAATTTTTTGTGGATGGGAATTGTGTTTAAGGGGCAAAACCCAGGGGACAAACAGCTACTGAGGTGTGATTATGATGGAAAAAAATACAGTTCTCTGTGTGGTTATACATACACATACCCAGAGTCCAACTATGTGTTTATTAGTTAAACAAAAAAAAAATCTTAATAAAATTTGGATGATTCTACTTTGAGCGTAGGAGAGAGTATGGAGGGGAAGTTTCTGGGATGCTGAGAATCTAAAGCAATCCAAGTGCTTGTAGGCAGCCAGGCCAGCTGTGCCTGGGCTGCAGGGACAATAACTTTGGGTATTGTCTCCAGTTGTTGGGGTGGGAGGCAAACCCCCTTCAGCAGGTGGCAGATAACCCCATTGCACCCTGTGTGAGCAGGGTAGCAGCTCCAGCACCTGGAATGTGCTGTCCTGCTTCCTTTGGGTGAGGAGCTGGTGGCAAATCCAGCCCCAGCATTGCCTTGTTTTCAGCAGTGATGTTTTTAACGAGTCCTGGGCTGGTATGACATAAAAAGAACAGCAGAAACTTGGATTTTTGGTTCTTTTTGCCACTGTGCTCCTGTCCTGCTGTAAGCTGGTGTGTGTGTGTGTGCTCTGGAGAGCTGTGCTCTTAAGTTTGCTCTCTGAATCCTCCCTTCTGACTTTTGCAGGACCCAGAGAGGAATGGAGACTCCCTTGGATGTCTTGTCGAGAGCAGCATCCCTGGTGCATGCTGACGATGAGAAACGTGAGTTCCCTGCCTTGTCTGATCCAGCTGCTTCGTGTCTGCACTCTGCAGCAGCCTGGTGTGATCCAGCCTGGGGTTTTACCGAGTCCAACATGTGTACAGAAACATCTTCAGGGTCGTGTAGAGGTGTAGAAAACCCTTCAGAGGTTGTTTTGCTCTGGTGCAAAGACAGCACCTCACGTGGGTCAGCAGAGGATCGCTGCTGTTATTTTAGAATAAATTCACATGGAGGTTCCTCTCTTTTCCCAGCTGCAGTTGGGTTGTTAGCAGGTAAAACGTGGTGGTGGAGCTGCTGTCAAACTAAGGCTGGTTTGGGAACTTGGACTCCCTGATAATTTTGGTTGGATTTGTTCTCATTTAAGAACATGCAGCTGGGTGGGCACCAGTGGGCTGCAAAGATTTCAGCTAATAAAACCTCTCAGAGTGATTGTTGTCTTTAGTAAGGAGCTCTTCATTTGCCTTTCACTTCAGCTGAAGGGAATTACAGGACTGTAAAAGGGAATTGCAGGACTGTAACAGTCAGAGGCTCACATTGCCCATTTTTCGAGTAATATTTTTGCTTTCCAAAAACATGGTAAGAGTTTCATGTGGGCTAACTGATGTTAGAATAATTCTGCCAAGCTTCAGTGCCACTTCATGGATCAGATTGTCACCTGCATGCTCAGTAATGCCTGTCCTTGGTGCTTTCTGAGAAGTGTGTTCACTCTGGCTATCAACCTCAGGAGGTGCTGACTAGAAAAACAGTATTTTGGATTTCAAGCTGCTTTTGTGAGCACCTTCTGTGCATAAAATCACCTTTTAAGATGAAGGCAACTTTTCTTCTTTTGGTCTTCATTCCATATATATTTTTGAAAATGATTTGCCTTGAATGTGGAATAAAATAATTGGTTTACTGCTGTAAATCTGCTTTGTAATGAACGTTGGTTTTGCTGTTCTTGCATGTTCACTTTGCTGCTGGATAAGTACCAAGTTTTCAGTGGTGCTGCTCTAGAGGGATGATTTGGTTGATTTTCCCCAGTTTTTGACTATTACTGGTAAAATGAACAACAGTGGAACTCCTTGAGGAAATAATTTCAGCCATGATTTTGGCCTGGGGGGGATTTCTTTAGGCTCCATTTTAAAAAGCATATTTTGAATATGTATTCTCAATCTTTTTGAGCTTAAATGTGTTCTTTTTGGTTAGCTATTGCCTAAGACTGTAGCTTGATTTTTGAGCTCCACAGGGTAGGAATGTTGGGCTGGATTTAGAGAATCCAGAGGAAGTCTGATTCAGTGCATGTGAGGGAGCCGATGTGTATCTGGTTCTAATTTACATTCCTTTAGTCTTACCACTTAGACTTAATTAGATTTATGCCACTCTGCAGCTCCCAACTTGTGCTGTCTCCAGCTTGCCCTGTTGCTGTATCACACCCCAAGTGCTGCAGCCAGTGAAGGAAGGAGCAGAGCAGTCCCTGAGCTTGTGCCTTTCTGTGTCAGCTTTAGCACCTCATTCTGGGTGAAAAGAAGTCAGTTTGGAAGTCACTTTTCATCTGGAATTTAGCAGCTATGCTTGAGCTTTCGGTGAGGTTCTAGCAGTTGGTGTTGTCTGCATTGTTGTATCTCCACTCACTTTGTCTAAAACAGAATTTTGCAGAGTTTCCAATATTCCAGTCGTGACCAGGAGTGCAGGAATCTTACCAGGGTTTATGAATTTAATGCTTTGAAATGTGAAGGATCCTCTTATCTCCGTGGGCACTCACTGCAGGGCCAAGTAATACTGGAGTGTCTTGGTGTAAATACAAATCATGAACTGTTTAAAACAAATACTTTTCAACTTAGCAGCACTTAAAGGGATGAGTTTAACCTCAGCCAGCAACCAAGTACCATAGAGCTCCTCCCTTACATGTCCCCAGCTCTGCTGGGATGGAGAAAAGAATCAGATAAAAAGGGTAACACCTGTGGGTTGAGATAAGAACTATTTAATTATTGAAATAAAATATTACAATTATGGTAATGAAAAGAGAAAATGAAGAAAAAGAGAAGAATAAAAGCCAAGACAGACCCACTGAGTGATGCCCAGCACTTATTTGTGGTCCCCAGTTGATTCCCCCAGTTTCCATACTGGGCAGGATGTTCTCTGGTCAGTGAAAATTTAGCCCTGGGTGCTGCTTTCAGTCTCCTCTCTGCTTTAGCTCAGGAACTATGGACTGCGTTTCAGCAGCTCCCAGTTTAAATCATCCTGCACTTGTTAGCAATGAAAATTTATGAACCACATTTGTTTAACTACTGTGTCACGGGAAAGATTAATTGTGGAGCAGAAATGGCTACTGCACTTCTGGATTTTAACTCCTACCACGGAGAACTGAGCAGTTCTTGAGGCTCGTGGTACAATGGGTGTGCAATAAAAAATAAAGAGAAGGCTGGACAAAAGGAGACAGGCAATGATGTCATTACTAGCCAGACGTGTTAAAGGCTTGTCACTAATTTCTGACTTGTCAGTAGTGGAGGAAAGGAGGCCATAAAAAGTCTTGTTTCCCTTGATGAGGAGCTAATGTGCAACTATTTCATCTGTAAGTGGCACCTGTAAGGTTTTGCTGGGATCTTTCCAGGGCTTCAGGAATGGGATTTAGAAGAAGTAAGCATCTCTCTGATGTGCATCTGTGCTGGCTTTTTATTGTTACCACAGCCTTAAGCCTTATAGAATGGTGGAGCATTGTAAACTTGATTTTTGCAGCTTCCAGTGAGATGCTTGACACTCGTTATCCCTCTGTCTCTCTTCTTTCCCTGCACTGTTCTTCCTGGGGTTATTCTGATTTCTCATCTGCTCAGGGTTCAGTGTGGCTGCTTTTAGGGGGGCACAGCATAAGCTGGTAGGGTTTCAGCAAGTATTGAGGCAGTAAGGAGGATTATCACTTTGTGTTTATCTGGTATAAGGGGTTTGGGAACTGGTCTTTCAGTTAAAAACAGTTTTAAAAGCATAATCTTGCTATTGAGAGAACAGAGAAGGAAAACCCTGAGCAGGACTTGTGCTTGCAGGTTGTGCTGTGAGCACTGTGTGGATTTACAGTAACACTTTTCTTACACTGTCTGCCAGTATGTAAGCCCAGTTTAAAAATATGGGAAAGAATGAGAAAAAAAACCCAAGTCTTTTCTCACTCTCTCAGGGGAATTTAGTGAAAGGGGCAAGCAGGAGAAAATATCCTTCCATGAGGAAATGAAAGGTTTGGAGACAGCTCATAAATGGCACCACCAATTCCTGGGTAACAGCTTTGTTTTAATGCCTTGAACTAAATCCATACCTGCTGAGCCTTGATTTATGTCTTGCAAAACTGATACAGAGCTACATTAAAAAGAAAGAAGAATTATCTTTGATGAAGCCATGCTCCTTGCACATGTGCCATTAGTCCCATGTGTGCAGGGAAGCCTGGAGCTGCTGTCCCACACTTCTCGCCCGTGACCACCCTTATTGTCTGGCAGCAGTTCCTTTTATGTGGTTTAGTTTAATCCACTTCAAATAATTAAGCCAGACCGTACAGTTGATATTTCTAGTACAGGAGAATTATTGTGCTTTAAAATCCCCTCCCTAATCCGCTCTGTAATAAAATCCTCGTGTAGATGAGAGCCACCAGTGAGTTTTTGCTGTTCCCCTCTGGTATCAGGAGTTCATTAGGAGCATGAATTTTGTGCTGGCTGCCACCTCCTCGTGAATAAATATGCAGTGATTATTTGTTTTGGATAGCTGATCCCCCCAAAAAAAAGATCTTGCTTGAAGGTGGAGTTGAGGAGAATTTATTATTTTTCAGCACTATTGGAGAAGATGATGACTCTGTAAGCTTATTGTTTCAAATCAAAAGCAAGCAGTTTTTATAGCAGATTTAGACCTGAGTGTTGTTATTTGTGTTGAAGATATTAATGATGGAATGTTTCCAGCATCTCCAGGACTTTTCCACCCACACTGCTACTGTTTGTTGTGTAAAGTTATGGCAAATTATGGGCAGTGAGCCTGAGGCAGGTTTTAATATCGATGTTTGCAGAACTTTAAAGAGCTTCCATCCTGCTGTGGGAACAGTTACATCAGCACTGAAAACACCTCAGATCCTGAAGGTGTTTTGGGTGACTAAAAGTGAGGAATTGGATGGAATTTGCTCTATGAATGCAAAGAAAGTCTCAAGGATCATTTGCAGTTGGTTTTTTTGGAGGATCGTGAGGTTTTTCTGGCATTGGTTTGGTTGTGTGTGGTTTTTTTTTCTCCTTTTTCTAGAGATTCATCTGCTTCAGCAAAATGGGGAGCAGGACAGCATTTTTGCACTGAAGTGAAGTAGCAGTTTCATGTCACAATCCTTGTTTATCTTCTGTTCTCAAGTTCACCCCATTCCGAGCAGGAGTCAGAGGAACTGTCATGCTTGTGGTGAGGACAATAAATATTCTATAGCAAAATATTACTCAAAACAATGAAAAATCTCCAGTAGAACATAACCTTATCAAGTGACTTGCCCTTTGTACTTTCATGTGCACATGTAGGTCCAAACCAGCAAATCTTGTAACAAGGAAATAAATGGAGGTCTTGGCTGTATTTTGAATTAAGAGAGATTTCAGTGTTGTTGTTCATTCATGGAACTTCTGCTTTAGGGGTGGAAGGGAATCCAGTTGGTTTAATAAGGGCACCCTGGAGCGTGTTTAAGAGTTCTTTTGACATCTCAAATATGTTTGTGTCCTTTAGAAATTCCTTGCTTTGGAGAGTGTTGGGTTCTGTTCCTTTACCTGGGAGTCAGAGACTGCCAAAATCCCTGTCTTGTTTTTTCCCAATTTAGCCTAAATAAGAATTTACCTTATAATGAAAAGGTTGTATATGACACATCTACTAAAAATCTTCCTTCCTGTGACTTCCAGGACTCCTCAAGTAATGAAGTTTTTTGTTTTGTAGGACAATACTTGCTGCAGTCCTGCTTGGTTGAGGGCAACACAACCACTTGAAGTCAGGTTTTTCTGCTGCATTTTGTAAATCAATTTAACAGTATTTTGTATGTGTGTTGTTTTTCAGTGCTTTCGGAGCTTAAAGGATTTTAATCAGGGTTTGTCAGCTCTTGGATGTCTCTTATTAATGAACCCAGCACAAACTTTCATTTAGAGCTTTCCAACTTCTTCAGAACGTTGTTTGGTGGAGAGGAGGGTAAGAAGTTCTCCAGGATAATTTCTCATATGAATACAAATGGATTCACCACATGGGTGTTTGTTTCTTCTTTTATGGCTAATTCTAATATTGATTTGATTGTCTCTTTGCCAGGTTGGTTCAGAGAAGGGGCAGATGTTTGATGTACACAAAAAGTTGGTCTTAATAATTGGAGGTGTGATAAGACTGTGGTGTTCTGCAATTTACTTTATTACCCCTGATTCTTTAACTGTGGAAGTTAATGTGTAGTTAAATAACTGAACAGTTTTTATGATTTGGCAACTGTGCTTGTGGTCAGAGCTTATCTGTGCTGTCCAGCAAAAGAGAAACTGAATTTTCCTGAAGGAGAAGCTCCAATTTCTAAGGAGCAGTGTCAGCAAAAATCTCTGTTTGTAATCCCTTAAAAGCTATGAGAGGTGTTAAAAAGACATTTATCAGTTTGTCATTAAAGTACTGTTTGATCAGTGGTGGAGGAGGTCCTGTTAGTTCTGGGGTGGAATTTGTGACTTAAATCGTCTTTTTTTTCAAATGGAAGTGGAGAAAGTGTGGAAATGTGATGTTTCAACTGGGTAATACTGTGATGGAAAAACATAAGTGGCTCAATCCTTGAGATGCAGCCTGAATCATCTGATGTTGTATGAATACCAAAAGCTTGAAATAATAAAACTCTGAGTAATAACACGCAGAGTGTTCTGCTTTTAAATCACGCCACACAGAAAATACTAATATCTTCTCTGTTTTAAATATCAGTAAATCTGTTTTTTAGTCAAATATCTATATGGCTGAATTGCTGATCTTCTGCTTTTTGTCTTTCCAAAACCTTTAGCTGTCTGCATCACTCAGTATCTCACAGAGTAGCTTCCAGGGTGTCAGGACCATCCCATTAATATTAGGATTTGCTTGGAAGTGTAAGGGAATGCCAGGACCATCCCATTAATTTTAGGATTTGCTTGGAAGTGTAAGGGAATGCCAGGACCATCCCATTAATTTTAGGATTTGCTTGGAAGTGTAAGGGAATGCCAGGACCATCCCATTAATTTTAGGATTTGCTTGGAAGTGTAAGGGGTGTTACATAGGACAACTGCTTGCTTGGCTTGTTTTGTTTTAAAAAAACAATGAATTATTCTTACCCCCCAGAAAGCTTCACCCTCTTTTTCTCCCAGTTTATTGTAGCAAGAAAACAAAAAGAGTGTTTTCAACTCGTTAAATAGGCTGGAAAATGGGGCAATTGTCTGCCTGGCGCCTCGATGTGTTTGAGTAGCAGGGGAACCCCATTAGCAGAGCCAGCGGAGGGCTGGAAATTCCTGCAGGAACAAAGGGGGCCTGCATGTTCCTTAGGAATTAATTTTTCCAAAGTTCAGCTGCCTGCAGTTTGTGAACACATCCTAGCATCCCTCAGCATCCCAGATGTTGGTGCCCAGAGCCCCACACACAATGTGGCTTTTCTTCCCAAGCCCTTCTCAGCTCCCTGTGGGTAAAAAGTGGGGGCTGGTGGCCTTCCCCTCGCCCAGGAATCGGTGTTTGCTGAAATATTATCTCCTCAAATGTTGTCTGGCAAGTGGAGGGCGAGGAATCTTCTCGCTGGGATGGAATTTGTCATCAGATACCAAGCAGGGCTCTGAAAATCTGAGTATGGAGCTGTTAAGGGTGAGAGCACATCCCATATGGAACTTGTCAGTGCCCATGCTCCTAAATGATTGTCATTTCTCGAATGCTGGGCTGGGGCTTTGTCTGTTTTACCAGAACTCGATTTTGTTAGCCTGAATTCCCCAACAATGCAGGGAAATTATTCCCTGATTAGGTTTTTGTCTGTGAAGTTTTCTGGTGAGGATGGGAATGACAAGAAATGGGCTGGGTTTTACAGCTGGAGTGTGCTGGACCATATGATTTGGTGTGTTTCATTTTAGAAAACGAAACAACAACAACAAAAATGTCTTTGCTAATTAGAAGTACTGCAGGCTGACTAGAAAAATGCAGGGTGTGCTTTCAGGGATGTCCTTTAGGGGCACAGAGAACTCAGGGGACATCCTTGGGAATGGCAGTGCCACAGTGAAAAGGCAGTGAGGCAGAACTGGTGAGAGGAAAGGAGTTAAAATATTTCAGCAGTACTTCGGATTTGGCATATTTACTACTTTCTCTGCATTTCTTTTATGTGCTCATTTCTGTCGGTACTTATTCCAGCACTTTATCAAGTGTCTGGAAGGGTTGGAATAGAGCACTTTGCAACTTCCTAACACCGTGCCTTAAACCAGGCTCAACATTATAAACCCAATTCTTTTAGAAGCAGTTAAAACTGCCTTAAAATTGAGGTGGTCCTATGCAACCCTCACCCCTTTTTCAGTCACACAACCTTCAGTGAAACGATCCTAGAATTTATTAGAGTTGTGCTGTAAAAAGCAACATGTAAGCTCTTAGTTAATGAGCATCTGTTTGGGATTTTCTTTCCCCTGGCTGGGAACCCAGACTTGATTTCTGCTATGCCATTCAAATTCTGACCTGAAGGAGGAGGGATCTGAACATGGATTTCCCAGTCCAAGGTGAGTGTCCTGATGGAATGGCTTGTGAAACAAAAAGAGGATACAGTCAATTAACACCTTGCTTATTAACTTCTGCCTTTTGTTCTGTTTTTCAAGAAGAAAAAAAAGCAGCATTGCTTTGCTTCAGCGAGAAGTTATTTTTTCCCCAAGAAGCAAACACCAAAATTATTTGCTTTTATTTTTTCCCCCTATATTGCTGCTGACTCAAAAATCAATTACTTGTGAAAGCAAAATTCTGGCTACAAATCTGCAGGGCAGCTATAAACAATGTCATTACAGAAACTTCTGTCAGCCATAAGCTTAAAAGGAGAAATGCTTCTTATTTGGCAAATTGAAGGGTGAAGAGTGATTTATTACTCTCCTCTGATTTTTTTTTTCCCTTTCTGTTCTGACTTTAAGCCTAATGACACATTCATTGAAAGGTTACCCAAAACACTACAAGAGTATTTTTGTGCCTCCCCTGCAACAGTGTTGTTGGTGATAATAATTTCATAGCACTGGGATAGATTTGCTTTAGATACACATTTATTGCTGTGTAAGGCAGAGAAATTCTAAACAGTTGGGCAGAAGTGGCCCTGTGTGTGTTTTCTTGTTTCAAAGGGAACAATTTCAGTGTGTGCTGGGCTTTGCTGGAGCCCTGCCAAGAGCAGTAACTGCTTTTATTTTCTGGGTCATGCCCACGTTGTCTGTTTGGTTTGTGTGAAAACATCTGTGTGTTACAACTGTAACTTTATTACTGGAAATCTCCTGCCTTTGTTTGCTTTCCTTGGAGCTGGAGGGATCTGACTCCTGAGAGAAGAGTGCCCAGTTCATCCTTGGCTCCATCTGTCCCTCTCTGCAGTGTCTGTGTCTTAATGCTCAGCCTGACCTGCAGTAATATTTGATTATAAAACATACAAAATTTCTACTTTCCCATTTGAACTCACCTCCAAAATGTGAGGTCTGTTAAGGACCTCTTTCAGTTGTTTTTATCCTTAGATTTACCTCATCAGTAGACAGTATAATGGTTTTCCAGTAGTGCTCTGGCATTCCAATATGTTCAAGTTGAGCAGGTTGAAATCTGTGATCTTACTGTGCAAGAGATGTCTTTGGGAAAATTTCCAAATAGTTTGATTTCCAAGTAGTTAGATTTCTGAATGCTTGTGCTTACCATAATTATATTGTCTTAGGTTGCATTTATACCTATTCAAATTATTCCTTTATTTCAAAATGATCAACTCCAGTTTTAGGAGTATATTTGAATAGTTACTTAACTTTAAATACATCGGCATTGATAGTATTATCAATCAATTATTTAACTGAATTATGGAATAGAATATATCAATCAATATTAATTAATAGAATTAATTAATAAATGGAATTAGCAATCAATAATTCATTCATATGTTAAACAAAATAGGTGCACAACTAATTGAGTGTCATTTGTCAGTGTTTGAGTACAAGGGAAAGAAATGACCTTTCCGCTGTTGTCTTCTGTGAAAAGGAAGAAGAATTTGGAAAATTAGGAAGGAATTAGATTTTTCTTAGCTGCATTTCTTTTAAAATGATAGTTGCTAGTGTCAATGGAAAGCTCTGAGCTGTGTGGCTGTTCCTGGGGAACCTCAGTGAGTTCCTGGCAGGAGCTGCCCCAGGGGCACCAGCTCGGCTCCCCGAATCCTCCAGGCTGAGCTTCTCATGGCTCCCAGCAGATGTTTTGCCTTTAAAGGTCACTTTAACTCCGTGTCCAGGCTGGCTCCTCGCTTCCCAGAGCGTGCCAGCAGAGTTCGGAGCTGGAATGTGGGTTCACATCGGGAATGAAGTTTTGTGGATTCCTTGTTCGCTTCCCGAGTCATCCAAGGAAATCTCACCATGCCCACTTCCCCTACTGCTGGCAGAGTGTGTTTAAAAGGGCAATGCAGTGTCAGAACAGAGGTTATGGGAGCAATTGGGATGTGCTGGGGTTCTGAATGGCTTCAGATGCAATCATTGGGCTTCTAAGGGCTTCGTTTTTGCAAGACTTCAGGATTAAATTTATCCACGCCTGTAGGTAGAGCAGAGGCAAACTGGCAAACCTGTGGTGTTGTGTGGTAATTAAAACTTGAGTATTATTATCTGCCTGTAGTCTGATATGTTCCCAGTCTAGATGTCCCTGCCCAGACTCTTTTTTATGGTCATCTGTTCAGATTTGCACGCATATGTCTGTCTGATCTTTTAATAATCTGGCAGCTCTATCCTAAATTTATTTTTCTATTTGCCTCTCACAAATAGGGCACAGTGGCATTATGAGCTGTTCCACTGACCTTAATGCAATCCCATTAATGCCACTGTCTGCTCTCAGCCATACTCAAATATTAATTAGTAATGGGAGGAAGGCTGGCAATAGAAAAATGTCAATTTTTACCACTGCTTGTGGCTGTTCCCTTGTGACCAGCACTGATCTGTTCCAACCTGTGCCCTTCTGCTCCCCTCTCAATTTCACTTATTGATAACAGCAGGTTCTGGTAGCACTCCAGTAATTTCAATTAACATCTGTAAAGTACTAAAGAAGAGTTTTGTGGAAGACCTTTAATTTATTTTTCTGATTGGGTTCTGTCCCGGTTTTGGCTGGGACAAAGTTTCTTCATTCTGAATGACAGATTCCAAATATAATTTTCCAAACTCCTTATTTCCCTTTCCTCTTTGGATTCCTGTTCTTCATTAAGTTGGAATGGGGTCATAATTTTCCTTTTTAATTGGCTAAAATTGCATGGTCATTGAAATAAGTGGAAAATATTTATACAAATTATGCTACTTCAGGACTTCTTTTGATTGTTGAAACACAGAGAAGAGAAATAATTTCTCTGGTAGCTGTAGAATAAGTGATATTTTCTTTGAGAAATAAAAGCTGTAAATGAAGTTTTTTTGAGTTTTTTAAGGTCTCTTTCAATTTACTCTCTGCATTCTCTGAGGTCTTATTTTTAATTTTCTTTCTACCTGCCATTATGGAGGCAGTGGTGTGTGGGTCATAGATTGGAGGCTGCAAATGAGGTGCAACTTATTGCTGGAATTAAATTCCATGAGCCAACTATTTAATTAAATGTTCCATGATTTTTATGGCCATAAGGGAATCCACGCAATGCCATTTGTGAAGTAACTGAGATTATTGTGATTGCACAGAAGTTAATGGTTATTAATGTAATGAAACATCTGAAATATTTAATGCTTATGAGCAATAGTTGATTTTTTTTTTTTAAATGAGAGTTTCTTTTGCATTTTGTTAAAATAGCAAGAAATAACTGGAAGGTACTTTTGTTTCAGTTAGAGGTTTGTGTCATCAGCTTTAACTGAAATGTACCTCTGCAATTTGATAGCTGCTCTTCCAAAGGTGGAAAATTCTGACAGTGAGTGAAAGAAGAGGTGAGAAATGGTGAAAATGGGGGTGAAGGCAGGACAAGGCTGTGTTAGAACATTCTTAGCACAATTTCTTGGCCATGGAGTGAATTGTTGTTTTCTCTCATAATTCCTAAGAGTTTAGATATAGAAGTATTTTAAAAGGTTTAATATCCAGGTCTTTCTGAAGCAAATGTATGAGAAGGAAACTGGAACAGCACAGAGAATTCTGTAGGGAATTGAGGTGGAGGGTGGGGAGAAAGGAATTGGCATCTTAAAAGATCCTTTAAGAGCTGCAATATTCTTCAAAGTCTGCTACAATCATGTTTTATCCCAAAGCTGTTTGTTCAGGCTGTGGGGTTTGGGTTTGTCACTGGACTGAGGAGCAGGTGTTGAACCTGTTGTGATTTAAACCAGTTTGTGCTGGTGCCATGGCAGGGATAAAATAATCATCTGAGGGATGAAATAACAGCACGACAAATCCTGGTGTCATCACTGCATCCCCTCCCAGTTTGATCTCAGTTATAGGCTGTGTATTATTGTATGTAGGTAAAACTTTATGAAATGAAAACTTGGTTGCTTTTGTAAAATTATGGCCTAAGTTTGTTACTTTAGTTGGAAAAGAATTGTGAAAAAAGTTTGGGAGAAGAAAATTTGGTTTTACTTATGTAAATGTAGTATTAACAAAAACAAGAATGTTAAACAATAGAAGGAGACAAATAGTAACATATTAACACTTGGTATTTTTTTTAATGCTTGAATGTTTATATTATAGGTAGTTAATGGCAGTATATTGTAGTTAACAACAACTAATGGATCTACTGTGGTAATTTAGTAGCCAATAACTATGTAACACAAATGATAACATTCAAAAGTCTATTAAAAAAATCTGCTTTGTTTAATAAAGACTTTTTTGCACATTGTCCAAAACACTGTGTGTGTCATAGCCACCCCAACAGCAACAGTGAATTATCAATTTTACTTGGAAACCAATACAGGAAACCAACTTTCCGTGGGTTTGTGATGTGATGGACACACACTGTATCAATATACAGCCATTTTAATCTATTCCTATTAAATCTAATCTATTTAATCTGCAGAGGGCTCGCTGCTCAGTCAGCTCAGACCAAGAATGAGCTTTTAAACTGGAATATTAGAGGAGATGTGTAAGTGTGTGAAGATGAGAACTTGATGTTTCTATTGGGGTTTGTGAGTGCTGATTGCAGTTGTCATCTGCTGACACCTGCACTGGGACCTGTTTGTCTGCAGTCGCTGCTGGGCTGAGCTTATCAGCAGCAGCATTGCTCAATTCTGCCGCCGGCACCCAAAGGTGCAGGATTTATTTTGAACCTCTGTTATGCAACACAGCAAACCCTGTTGGATCCCTTTTTTATAGTATTTTTTTTTCTGTGAGACTTTGCAAGCTATTGGGTATTTGATAACCTCTGGCAGTGCTCGGATATCACTCCTGGTGCTGAATCCAGAGCCAGCTGCTGTGGTTAATTGGTTTCTTTGGGATTGCCTTCACTGCACAGACGTTCCTGACACAAATTCAATCTTCCAGCAAGCAAAGAAAACCTAAATCGAGGAGGCTTTAGGCAGAGCTGTTTGGCTTGTCTGGGAGTATAAAATAAAGCCTAAATTAGCTCAACAGAAACAGTGTTGTTGAAATATTCAGTAGTGATGGTTGTCTCTTGTGCTGAGAAGCTTCAGCAGAGTTTGCCAACACTCCTGAGGCTGAGAGAGCTCTGAGGGTTCAGTATTTGTTCAGTACAAAGGTGAAGGACCTGAGGAGAAAGTGGGGTGTAAAAACCAATCCGTTACTGCCTATCAGTAAATAAGAATGATCTGAGAATAGCGACTGCAGTGGGAGCAGAGCGTAACTGCCAGGCTGGGAAGGTTGGGTTAAACTTTAAAAATTCCACATGTACACGTTTGTGTTCAGAGAAAAACACAATGCTGAGATGTGTTACAGCTCACCAGAGATGGGTTTTTCTTGGTGGCTTAAAATTGAGTGAAAATAAAAATTCAGACAGAAGCTTTGCCAGGGGTGATGTGTGAGTGGTGTCATACAGCACAGCTCATCTCCTGCTTGATGTTGTTAGTGACATGAATTTACTTGTGGCAAATCTGCTGCAGCCTGACAAAATATCAAGGACTTAGTAGATTTTGAGCTGGGAGGATTATTTGTTTAGGAAAATCAACAGGCACCTGGTTTGTGTTCTTTTGGTGTTCCCTGTGGAAGGGATGTGTGCACAGGGAGAATCTGTGGGGATATCTGATATAACTGCTGGTGAGTTTCCCTTTGTAACTGCATCCTGCTGCTGATAAGTCTGTGAGGTGAACTTTGATCTTGGGATCATCTGCACTGCAGATTTTTTACTGAGGCTGCTGCCTTGCTAGGGCTTATTCCCATGAACAGTAATTAATTCTAATTATTGTGATGTTCGTGGACGTGGAGTCCTCATTCTTATATTTGGTGTGTACCTCACCTCACACAGAGAAACTGTGAGAGGGCATCTTCCTGAGGCCACAGTCAGGCTGTGGGGTTTTTTCAGCTGAAGTTAAGAAGCAGATTGTGCTCACTGAGATGTGTGAAGGGTCACAAGAATCCAGGAATGTCAAAGACAAGCAACTCAAATGGCAACGTTTTGGTCACTGCAATGCTGGGCTTGCAAATCAGGATGCACAGGCAGGAATTGGCTGCTTCTCTCTTTCTAGAGGGTAAATGCTTTGCTTTCTTGTGAGATCAAACCTTCCTAGAAGAATCTGGATTTATATCACCTATCAGTGAAGCTGAGTGGAGGAGTTTGCAGCCTGAGCACAGGCTGGAGCGAGGAAAAGGAGGTGGAACACCCAGGACCAGGATTCCTTTAATAAAGCTTCTCCCCTGGCTGGCTGGTGGCTTTTTAAACACATTGTCAGTGCGTGAACAGGTCAGACAGGTTCTGCCTGAAAAGAATATCCAGACCGAGAGAGTTTTTTATTTGTAATTGGGAGAGTGGATGAAAGCAAGGCGTGGTCCTTGGCGAGGAGAGTCAGGATCCGACTGGCTTCTGTGCCTCCAGGGAAATCTCATTTTCCTGCCTGCATTTCTCCAGCTGCCTTAGAGGTGGATGCTTGCCTCAGGTGGAAACCGAATGGGTTCATGTTTGCGAGGTTCCTTGCAGACAGAAATTCTGTGCACGGAATAGTTCTAATTTATTATCTGTATTAGATTTCAGAAAAGTCACCTTTTCAAATATAAGAATGTGTGGCTTCAGCCTAAGTGAATTCTTTCTTCTCTTTGTGGAAAGCAACTGGGAAATTTCCAAGCACTTTGCGGAAAGTAACTGGAAAATATAATAATTTCTTCCATTGTGTTACGGATGTATGAGTATCTGACTTCAGAGAAAGCTCAAGATAGTGAATTTGTTCTGAGGCAGAAGATATCTTCACAGCTGAGTGCATTTGATGAATGAGACACCCAAGAAGAAAATGTATTTTGACAGTCTTTATCCATCTGCACTTTTTAAAAGTTGTTGTGTTCTGCCCAACCCAAACATTTTGGCACTTCATGATTGGCCTTCAAAAATGCTCAGTTCAAAAGTTTTCACTGATTTCCAGTTCTGAGCTTGTGGATTCACTTTGAGGCCTAATTTACATGATTTTTTAATATCTGTTAGATTTAAAAGCTGAAAAAAAAAAAAAAATGGTGTGCAATATCTTCAGGTGCCCATGGGAAAAATGGACGTTTAAGAAAAGCATGAGTATTGCAAAACTTTGCAATATTATGGAGTTGCAACATAAAGAACATGGAGTGAAAAAAAAAGGAGCAATACTCTTAAAACATTTCTGCATTTTAATAATGATATATTACAATATTTACCCTGAAAACAGCTTCCTAAGGCATGCAATGGTAAAGAGCAGAATGTCTCCAGCTCGGGATTTTTGGCTTTTTGTTAAATTGTGCTTTGTAACCTTTTTGCTGCCGCTTCTTTTAAAACAGAAGCGCAGCAGAGCAGCTCAGGCTGCTCCTGGGGTGTGTGTGTGTGCGTTTTGGAGCTCAGGAACAGTTACTCAGGGCTGCTCACACACCTGGCAGCCACTCTTGCTCCAGAGCCATCGCCAAGGCTGACACAGACTCGACATTAAGCTCGTAAACCAGGAGCTTTTGATTTTGAAGCTCTGATAGCTGGCTTTGATGCCTGCCTGGAATGCTTGTTGGTGCACGCTGTGCCTCTTTGCCTCTTGGTTTATCATCCTTGCAGCAAATCAGCGTTTCAGACCAGGGATGTGACTCCTCATTTAATTGTGCTGGCCCAGCCCGAGCAATCATTTTCATATGACAGTTCAATTTCTCCAACTTCTGGAAGCAACAAGCCCAGAATTCTTGGCAATAAACTGATTTACGTAATTAGCCCAGCTCACCACCTACAGCTGATTTTTTTTTTTTTAATTTTATTTTTTTTCTTGCTTGGGAGCTGGGATTTGTTTATAGGGGAATTTTATCTCATTGGAGTCTTTATCAGAAGGAGCTGCTGGGACTATTAGGACTTCTGCCTCTTTAGATACCAGTCCTGTCACAAAATAATGCCTTTTTTACTTTTGCCTCTGGAAGGAGGAGGATGTGAACTCACATCCAGGATATCTCTTTTTCCAGCTTTTTGGAAAGAAGGTGGAATATCACTGGATTAGAGAAGCAAACATTGCTTATCTTGAGTTCATGGATCTGAGAGCACCTGTAGCTGGAGAGAAAGAAAATAAAGGGTCAAGAGGAAAAGGGCCAAGACAGGGAGAGAGAAGGAGGCACTCTGAGAGTGTGATCTGTCACTTCATTTTTGGGATCTCAGTATCCCATGACCAAGCAGTTTTTGGTGCTGTCCTCTGGCTCCAGGGCTGCCAAGAACCAGAACCAGGACAGCTGAGCAGCTGTGGCTGATCCAGAGGGAAACAGGGAATTTTTAAAGCCTGGGTCATGAAGAATTAATCTTTGATTGGGGAATTGTGGTGAGAGAGGTTCTGGGTAAGGTGGGATTGGTGGGAAAAGTTCTTCATTGAGGAAGAGAGGGATGGGATTTAGGGAGGTTGGAGAGCACATTTTGAGGATGTTGGAAAGACAGAAGACAGGAGTTTGTAGGTGAATGAAAGGGGATGTTGAGATGGGAAACACTCTGAAAGGCTGAAGAAATTTTGGGGATGTTGTGAGATATTTGGGAAACGCTGGATTTCAGGAAGTGAAGGGGTGGTGGATGTGAGCCTTGGGGAAAAAACTGATATGTACCCATAAATCTGCACCCCCCCAGGGTTTTTTTTTTTAATGGTTAAAATTTGGGAGTTGTGATCCTTTCCTCTCCACCTCTGGGTTAAAAACAAGCAAGTGCTAAAACGTGGCAAAGCCCGGGTTGTGGTCACTGCAAATTCCAGCAGCACCTGGGATTCCTCATAACCTTGAGCACAGCCTGGGGCATGGGCAGTGCTCACCAGAGGGAGATTTTGATGACTTTTTGGTAAATTAAAAGCCAACATTTGGGTTTAAAGAACCCAAATTCTGCTAGAGGTGGTGAGTGGTGGTTGTGAGATCCCTAAGAAAAGCAGGGTAGAGCTGGCAGAGGGGAAATGTAGATACAGGTTTTACTGTGTGAGAAAGGTAGAAGTTAGTAAGTGTCTTTTTAAATGCAAAACATGAAAAAAAACTTCTTTTTTCTATTTTTTTTTTAAAGTGAAAACAGCAAAAGCACAATGAGAAAAGCTAGTGTTGATTCCAGTGAAAAATAGTTTTGGTGGAGAATTTTCAGAATTCTCTAGGTTTCATTTTTGGAAGGAAAAACATCTTGTCTTGTGTACCTTTAGAATTGGAAATGGTGACTTTGAGCCATTGGAAAAAGGGTTTCAGCTTCCCATTCACTGTCACTCCTTGCCCTGGCTGGCGGGCAGCAATGTTGGAAGGTTGTGGTTTGTAGCAGGGAGGCCTGACTGCTTTTGTGAGGTTTTCCCTATTATTTCTCAGTTTCTGAGACCTGAATTTGTCCTTCTGGACAGCAAGGGCATCCTCCGCAGTATTTAGTGGAATTAATACAATTTATAACATTCCACTCGTGTCCTGCAGAGCACTGCACGCTTCCATGTGTGCATGGAATAAATCATGTACAGTTAAAATTTACTCTTCTTGTATTAATACTCTAAACAATGCAAGGGCAGCACCTCATTGTTCTTTTTTCATTTTCTTCTGTTGATCCAGAGCATCCTGAGCAAGGTTCTCTGGGTGGCTGTAGTGTGAGCATTACAGTGTGGGATAAGTGAGATTGTGTTTAAGGTTGGGTTGGTTTTTTTTTGGTGTGGTAAAAAATATTAAGGTCAAATACTTGTTCAATTATAGAGACCCTCAATTGGAAAAGAATTGCCTTAGAACTTCAATGAAATTTCATTTAAATTTAATGGACTAGGTTGCAAGTTATATAATTGAGCTTTGCAATAGGTACTTATTAATATTTTAATCTTAGCATTTAGGATAAGTAATTACTTTGATGTGCAGAAGCCAGAATCATGTAGTAAGAAAAGTTGTGATTGATTTTAGTGCATGGGACAGCACTGGGAATCCTGGGTTTATCTCATTTATAAGGTAGTTATAATTACTGTGATATTCAGTCTGTGTGCAAGCAAGGTCAGCTCTACAGATTTACATGTGTTGACATCTAAGCTCAATTAGGCCCTGTGTGTGTGTATATATATATTTATATTTAAAAAAGGATATTTTATGTCTTGCCAAGCGAGCTATAAGGGGAGATGTTTTCAAAGACTTTAGCAATCTTGGAGCTCACTGCTTTATTTCTAAACCCTGTAATTAGTGGCTTCTGCAAACTGGATTTGCTTCTTCCCAAAGCTGAGGGATATGCACAGTAATTTTGAAATCTAACCTCTAAACACGGTCTGGCTCCTGATTTCCCTAAGTTAAAAGTGGTTTAGATGCCTGAGCATCAAGCTGACTTAAAATTGGCTTTTTTCTTTAATAATCTCTCTTATTTTTATTTTTTTTTTATCCTCTCATTTCTCCTATTGGAAGAATATAAAGTAATTTCTGTGCCCTGCTACCACAGCATGGCAACGTTTGCACTTCACTGTTTGCATCTGGAGGCTCTGATGGTGTTTGAGACTTTTTGTAGTTCAAGTTGAATTATGTTTGTGATTATCATCAACCCTTCAGAAATTTAAATTAGTATGCAAACAACAGGAAAGATTATCAAGTTTTTAATTAGCACATGATAATTTTTCCACCCAGATAAACCAGATTTATCTGTTGTGTGTGCTTTAGCTGCATTTTTGAGATGTTCTCAGCCCAGCCGAAGAAAACAAAAAGAGAAAAACACCAGCAAATTGTGAGCTACAAGATACCATTGAGAAATGGAAAATATTCTTGATAAACCTGAGGCCTCACACAGCACCCCTGCGAATATTTTATATACTCACCCTGATTTAAATGGGGTTGTTGCCAAAAAACCCTGCAAGCCCCAGTGGGATCTCAGGGGAGCCCTGTGTGTGCCCTGCCTTGGATCCTGCCTTTCCTGGCCCCAATTCCCACCGGGAAAGGGCTGTGGAAGAATCAGGTGTCTTCAGCTTGGGGTGGGAGACAAATGGTTCTTGCTGATGAGGGCAGGTTTTAATTAACTAAAAGCTTTTTGAGTTGATAAATACCGTGGAGTTTCCTGATCTGGTGTGAAGTAGCCCGTCCTAAACTGCTAAATATTCACAAACAAGTGACCTGAAATTTTTATTTACCATCACAGTGATGTTTAAAATCTCTGTGTCTTTTAAGAAAGTGAGTAGTGCAGAATAAGAACTGTAGTGCAGAATAAGAACTGCGCTACTACAGCAAGGCGTTTTTTAAAAATAATTAAAAAAAGAAATTAAAAAATCCATCTGCCAGTCCAGACAAGTCATTACCATCTATTCCTGGGCCCTACAAGTGCTTGCAGCTCTAGACATTCTTAGGCATCACTATTATTTTTGGTTTCCCTGGCCCTGTCCTGCTGGGAATTCCGAAGTTACCCAGCAGTTTGTGACACACTCACAAGCAGATTTCCTCACTGGAAAATGCTGTGCTTGGGTTTTTTTAAGCAGCACTGCCTAAGTTTAGGGTATGACAAGAATGATAGAATATACAAATTCTTTTGTTACAAGCCAATATTGGATGTAAGCCTATTTCAGTCTTGAGAAGGTCCAGTGATAATTCCAAAAGCATATTTTGTGTTCTATAATGTCTGGCACGCTGTTGAAGTCTTTAACTAGGGGACAGGTAAAACAGGAAGGCAGGAACCAGCTTTAGCCAGAGATGCTCTGCCCAGTGGGGCTTTCTTTAATTATATATTCATTTTAAGGAAATGGGTAGTTTGGTGTGATTAAAATCTATTTGCAATGCAACTTTATTACTTAAAAAAAAAAAGGCGGAAGAATGCACATTAGGAAGAATGTGTGTTTTGGTATCTTCTGCAGTTGTGAGTACTGAATGCTTTGTAAGAAGTGTGTAAAGTTATGTTTTGTGGTGTCTGACTCACCGAGGGAAGAGTTGTGTTTGCTCTCTCGGGGGCACAGCTGTGAGCTTGCTGCTCGCAAGGAACTTGAAATGTCATTTTTCCTTATCCTGCGTTCCTGGGCTTGCTGCGTGCTCAGTCCATTTTAACTGTGTTTCCTCACCACACCTGAATGGATTTCAAAGCAAACACCTCATCTTGCTTCAAGGGAAATTTTGTTTTCCCTTTCTGCTGTGAAATACATTCTAACAGAAACTGAGAGCAGGGGTGGTGAGAGCAGCACTGTTGCACTCAGTGAGGAGTGCGTGGAAAAAAGAAAAGCCTTTTTTTTCCCTCAAGCACATCGCCACCTAGCAACCCTCAACTCGAATTTGCTCCTTTCTTAGGGAAAGAAGAAAAGGTAAAACCTGTTTTTTAAATGTTCTTGCTTTATTCCTCCACCTCCTCCTTGGTGTGCATTGAGGTATCAGTAGGTGCCTGTCTGACCTGAGGAGCTGCAGCTCGTAATTATCCACTCAAAAATGGAATTACACTGAGCAGAACTGTGTGGCCACACAGACACATCTGAGTGTGTCTCACCTCTATAAAGACTATTTTTTCTCTCAGTTGCAGAGCTGGTCCCTGTTTCAGTAGTTGCTCTTTGCTGATGGTCTTCATGGGTGGAATTTCGGTTGTCTCCCAGCTGTGGGATTGGTTCTTGGCCAGTGTTACCCATTTTTGCCCTGGAAGATGTTGTGGAGTGAAGGCACCGAAGGCATTTCATTTTCTCAGGCTCTTCAGCACTGCACTTATGAGAGAGCAGAGGGAGGAGAAAGAGTCGAGGAGGGCAGAGAAAAGGCAAAAAAAAAAGCAGCTCCCTGTATGTTTGTAACGTTCAAATGCCCTAAAACCCATATAAACTCTCACTGTCAAATCTGATATCATAGACTTGATATATTAAGAATTTTTTTTCCCTACAGAAATTCAGTTAAACAAATAATATACAGTTGTACGGATTTATTTTTATTATTATTAAGTCCCGTGATGGACAGCGGTGATTTACCTGCTCTTTTTTGCTTTCCTTTTTTTGCTTTCTGTGCCTCAGGACGCCTCTGGGGTGAGACGCTGTTGTGTGCAGACTGAATTTGCCTCTCTGTGTTGAAGTGCAGCAGGTCCCCCAGAGGCTGAGGTCTCTGCCCTGCCCTTTGGGATGGTGAGACCCAAATCCCACCCAAATCCCTCCCAAATCCCAGCGGCTCTCCCGTTACCTCTAGAGGCTGCTGTTGTGTTAGAGTTCAGCGGGTTCAGCCTGGGTGCCAGGAGGAGGAGGAGGAGTGTGCGATCCTAGAGGAAGTGCTCCAGACAGTGCGAGGCAGAGATCCCACGGCACGGAGCTGTGTGTGCAGCTATCAGCATGTAGAAGGAATTGATGAAAAATCGCCTTTTTTTCTAAGCCACCGATGCACTGATTATTGGTTTTAGTCTGGCAGGAGGTCTCTCAGACGGATGAGCAGCAATCTGAATTGAGAATTTGCTGAGTGGAACCAAGAACTTTACAGTGATCCTGTCACTATTTGAGTCTATTTGTCACTATTTGGACTTGGTTTTGTTGAGCTGATGCATTTTCTTTCAAAGACAGTTTTCCTAAGAATGGATTTGGGGTTTAAAATGTAATATGAGATAATTCCCTCTCACTCCTTCAGTAGGCATTACCTTGTTTTCAGCATAGATGTTTTAATTTAGAAGTTCATAAAGCTGCTGATGTTTGGCACCAGTTTGTTATTATTTGTTGTGAAGCATGTTCATTATGCAACATTTGACAAGTCTGATCAGAGTGTGTACTGAAATGCTGAAAGCCATTCACTTCACAGGGACCATTACTGCCTAAAAACCTGTACACCAATGACTACTGGTCTAATAAAGGGGAATTAACTCCTTTATTGGTGTCTGGACAGCGCTCCCGAGTAGTCAGTGGTTTGTGGACAACACCCAACCACGTTTTTCCAAACAGCTTGAAGAAATATGTAATTTTGAATGTAGAGGAGAATTCAAATTGGGCTTGGAATTGTAATGCCCTTCTGTGTCCCTGTCTTGTACAGCACTGCTCTAAAGGAGTCTAAATAGTGCATTTTTTTCTTCCTTATCATTTGCACCTCCCACAAAAAATTTAGTATTTTAAAGTGAAAAAATTAAATACTTATCTTCTTGTCCTTCTGAAGGACCCAACAGATGTGTGAATTCATGTGAATTCAGGGATGCTCTCTATGTCAAAAACTACATATCAAAATATTGTCCCCAGAATTGGTGAAGGAACTTGCATTTCATGCCAATGAAGCATGCCTCTCTTTTTTAATGTTGTAGGTGTGGATTTTTATTGCTGTTTATATTTTAGAGGCCTCAGACTTCTCTTGATGTCTTGATTACATGGCTGTTTTAATTTGATGTATTGGTGTAGAAAATCTCTGAGTATGCACAAAATGCAGAACTTCTAGCCCCCTGCTTAAAAATCACAAGCACTTCTCTTTATTAAAGGTATTTCTCTTTCCCAAAAATGTCATGCACTACTTTGGTCTGTGTGGTTGCAACTTTTGCAAAACAACTGCAACTTTTTATCAGATACCATTCAGGAAATGTGCTGTTACCTCAGCACTGCGGATCTCAAGTGAGGAGAAACCTTTTTTATGTTCTAGGCAATCTTCCTTAGAATATTCAGTAGATACCAGCAGTAAATTTAAACCACCTGTTCTCACTGAAATCCCCAGAGCATTCAAGCAGTAACTCTCAAAATGCCATCACAAGATGTCACTCTGTGAGTTGGCTCTGCCATGTCCTACCTTCCCCTTCTCTAGCAGAGGGGAGAAGTTCTCAGGGTGGAAATGAAAGTTTAATTTAACTTTCATTTAACGCTTTCATTCATGAAACGGTTCTCACCGTCTGCCCTTGTGTGTATCATAAAGATTCTTTATCCCAGACCATCAGGCATGAGCTGTGCTCCAAGCTGAAGAGGCCAGAGGGAGAATTAGGACTCCATTAGCTTTGTTTGTTTCTCTTGGAGCAAACTACCCCGGGGTTTATTTCTCTTTTTGTGTCAGCCCCGGACTTCAGGTGCCGATCAGCCGCGGGAGACACGAACCGATGCCCATTAGGTTCGCACACCCTCCCAGATGTTGTGGCCTCTCAGGATGAGGGCACACATCTGTCTGAGCAGCCAGAGCCTCTCAGGATGAGGGCACACATCTGTCTGAGCTGCCTTTGTGTGATCCAGGCTGGCCCTGCAGAAGGGCAGCCCCATCCTGGCATGAGAGAGCTGCAGCACCATCAGTCTCCATCATTTCTGTCCTCTCAGCCGGAGCTTTGGCATCTGCTAAAGATGCAGAGCCCAGAAATGTTTGGCCACTAATAGCCCTTAAAGAATGCGATCTGGCTGTGCCCTGATGGCATTGTAGCAATGTGTGCGATGCCTGTTTACATGCACGGAGAGAAACATTTTATGACTATAGATATATATAAACTGTACCCGTGGGGAAATGGCCACTGCATCACGCCTTTTAATTTTAATTGTCTCTCTCATTCCTGTGATTCCATTGATCATTCCTGTGATGCCATCCCGCCATTCCATGGCTGCTCTTCTGTCCTCTTGCTGTAGAGCCGCATTATTTCTCGCTGTAAGGCACCGAGGCCGTGCTGGGGAGCTAAACAAGCATTGGAGAGGCAGAATTAGTTTTAAACAGAAAGATCAGCGTCTGCCGGCCGTGCCCGGAGGAGGCCCCTCAGCGCCGCGGCCGCCGCTTCCTCCCCTCCCAGCCGCCTCCTGCCGCTGCTGCCGGGCGGTGTTTCCTGTGCGAGCGGCTCTGACGCGGCCGTGCCCTCCCCTGTTCCCTCCCTCCTTCCCCGCTCGGCTGGGGCCGCTCCGGAGCACAAAGGCTCCCGGGCCCGGCGGCGCCTGCGCGGGGCGGGCCGCGCTCTCCGGGCTGAGGGCCCGCGGGCAGTGCCGGCCACTGCCGCTGTCAGCGCCGGCGCTCGCAGCGGGCTGCGCCCGCCGACCTGCCCTCCTCNCCGACCCGCTCCAGGCTGGGCCTCTCTGCTGGAGTTTGGAAGCCGGGAGCGTCTCGGCACCGTCTGCCCGGCCGCCTCCCCCTCCCGGAGCCGCTCCTCTCCGCCAGCCCGATAAATGCTGTTTATGAGGATGGACCTGTTGAACTACCAGTACTTGGACAAGATGAACAACAATATCGGCATCCTGTGCTACGAAGGTAATGGTGCCTCGGCCACGGGGAATCAATGGTGCCCTCGCACGGGGAGGGATGGATCCCTTGGCCGAGCGGTGCTCGCTGTTGTTTGTCAGCGGGGATGTTTGTGGAGATCGCCGGTGCGGGACGCCCCGCGGGCTGTTGTCAAAGCTTTGTTTCAGGGCAGGG
>VZRF01001716.1:131691-154308 GCA_013396875.1 Vireo altiloquus
TTCTTTCCATTTGATTTTTTTTTTCCTGTTCTTTTATTTATTTATTTATTTAAATTAAGCCGCATTTTCAGCGCCAGCTTTACTTTCCCTCTCCGGCGGCCTCGCCGGGACCGGAGGCCAGGTGGCGAGCGGGGGTTTGTCCATCTCTCCCGGCGCCGCGGGGCTGGGTCACGGCCGGACACGCGTGGGCCCGGCCCGGCCTCTCCCGGGGCCGTGTGTCCGGCGTGTCCAGCGCCGTGTCCCCGCGGGGCCGTGGCCATTGTTCGGCCCCCGGAGCCGCCTCCCTTCGGCCCGGCCCCGGCGGGGTTACACAACGCCCGCGGCGCTGGATCGCGGCCCCGCGGCTCGCCGGTGTCCGGCGGAGCCTGCCCGCGCTCCGCCCGCCCCGCCAGCGCTCGCAGCCCTGCTGGGAAGGCGCCTGAGGTAACAGGGCAAAATCAGTTTCTTAATCTTCGCGGAGTTTTCTCTACGTGCGGCTCCGAGAAGTGGTTATGGCTTGGCTCTGCCTGGAGAGAAAGGCACCACTGAGCTAATTCGGCTTGGCAGTGGGGCTGGTTTTGCTGTAGCCTCACACAAGCACCACGAAAAGCTTTTTTTTTTTTTTTCTGATTCAGCAGGAACGTTTTCCATGTTCGTTTGGAAAATAAACTTGCTGGAGTTGTCAGGAAAGGAACAATGATGAGCCTGCACAGGCCAAGGAGATTTCTGTTCACACTGCTCAGAAAAAGGCCAAGCCAGAACTCAGGCAGCTGAATCTCACTTTGGAAATTACAGCCTTTTCTAGCCCTAAACCAGCACGGCCACATTTCTTCCCTTCAGGAAGTGGAGGGGCTCCCTGTTGTACTGTTAATATCTTTGTTTCTCCTTTTATTCCTTCTTTCCTGTGCAAATATGTATATATTAATTTGAATAAAGCTCTTTTATAGAAGGTTGAGCTGAATAATACAGAGCTGGGGTGCAATGGAGTTGAAGTCCCAACTTATTTCTTAACCCATGCTTTCTTTGTTAGAGCAAGAAAACTCCTTTAAAAGAAAAAAAAAAGGAAAAACAACTTTCAGGATCCTTTAACTTTTTCACTGCTCTCTGGAGTAATTAGTGTTTTCTTTGGAAGCAATTGATAACTTCTGGTGAAGATCATGGAATTTTATGCAAAGCTTTATTTACGTAATACATCTTTCTGAGTGTTTTGTTGACCAAGTTTTGTTGATCTGTAGTTTTGGCTCATTAGTTCAATTCGTTGTAAATATGCCTAATATTAATGGAAGTTTCTTTCCAGCCCCCTTTTTTTCCCCACCCTCTTCTCCAGTAATTGTTATTTAACCAGATCTTAGCTTTAATGGTTCAAAAGCAAAAGGACAGCTTAAGAAATACACTCTACTGGAGCAGTTTTTGTTTAGGTTAGACATCTGTTGCTATTTTCCTTATTCTGGAAGCTAACATTTTTAACACTAAAATAAACACACACAAAATGAAGAAAAGAAAAGCAAAACTTCAGTGGTGTTTATAGTGAGGTGTTTATATCCCAATGGTTTAAAAAGTATAAACACTGGCAACATCTGCTCTGAACTCAAAGGGTGTTTTAGAGATGCCTACAGATCTTCCAGGCCTCTGCCATAGTATTTATTTTATAAGTGAGTCGTGTCAGCAGTGATGGATCTTTTCTTTGCAGGGACAAGTAGTAACCATATTGACAGCAAAATGTCCTTTCAAACTTAATTAATTAGGATTTATTGAAGGCCACACTTGAACTACTTATAAATGGATGCATTCCTGAAAAGTACTTTTGAAGATGTAGGATAAGATACAAATACATTGTGTGATTGGAAAGCAGGTTTGAAATTTCAGAGGAAAGAAAGATGGACCTGTTGGCCACAGGAAATAGATGGGTTCCTTATTTCTTTAGATTCTCTCTTGAAACATTTCTTTTTGTTTTTTTTTGAGATGGTTGGTGTGCTAGTGAGATGTGTCAGTAGTGTTTTACAAAGTTTACTGGTGGTTTTAGTGTTTCACCTCTGGCACTGCAGCTCTTGGCTCTGCAGCTGCAGCCTGTGGGTGAGAGGTGTGTTGGTACCTAAGAAATAGAAAGAGTTCCTCCACCCTGAGCATTTGGCAACCCTTTGGTTCAGCATGGAGCAGAGGAGTGTAATTTGCATCCTGAGAGGAGTCCTGCTTTTTCTTGCCCAGCAAGAGTCACAGATAGCAATTTGTTATCTGTGAGCTCCAGGCTGCTGAGCTAATGGCAGCCCTGGAGAGTCTTCCCTGGCTGGGAGGGGCTGGAACCTCCCAAGAACCTCATCTCCTTCTGTTCCTGAGCTGTGCCATTCATGATCACCCTCCAGCCATGGAGATTCCAGCATGGAAACAGTGTCCAGGTGCTGTTTAGGGCATTAAACACATTTCTGCTTTTGCTTTCCTCTCTGGAGGTCTGAGGGAAGAGGGCAGATGGTGATAAAATTGAGGGCAGCAAAGTGTCCTTGTGCTGGGGCTGGGCTGGGAATGGGAGATGTGGAAGTTCTCCCAATAATCTCCTCCTCAGAAGGGAAGCTGTGCTGCAGATTTAGCCCTGCAGGTGGAACCTGACCTGAGGTTGGCTGTTTTATCAAGCATGGGATGATTTCTTTGGTGTTCTGTTGTGAGGTTGGTGTAACACTGGCACAGGTTCTCCAGAGAGGTTGTGGAGTCTCTGCCTTTGGAGACACTCAAATCCCACCTGGAGCCCTGAGCATCCCACCCTGGTTGAGGCTGGTTTTGAGCAGGAGATGATCTCTAGAGGTGCCTTTGTAGCTTCTTGGTGATTTCTGCACACCCATGCAGTTATAACAGCCAGGAAAAGGATTAAGGCCAGAGATGGAGTTTCTGAAAGGGGGTTTGTAACTTTGAAGCCCAGAATAAAGCCATTTCCTTTCCTGGAGATTGTTTGTTTTACACTGATAATTTGTATCCTTTTGAGGGTTTTCTTAATCTTATTACTAGTTTTGAGCCCCTGTGATGCCCCATGGTAATCTCTAATCCAGTTGATGCTTTTGGAGGAAAATCTGAATTTCAGTGATCTATTTTTTTTTTTCTTAACAAGTTTTGTAAAGAAGATGTTTGAGTTTTGTCTCCCTTTCCAGTGAAGGAAAACTTTTAAATCATTCAAATGGGATTGTTTAGTCCTCAGCACTGTAAAATGAGTTACATTAGTGATGATCAACCATTTCAAACAACATATTGTAATATATTTGGTGCAACAAGAGAGAAAATAAGAAATAATTGGAGAACTGTTGCCTTGGCATCTGGATGCTCATCTTTATGTGAATACATCTGATATTCTTGTACTCACCATTGCTGCCAGTGATCAACAATGGCCAGTTTAATGAGGAGTGCTTTCATATCATTGTTCTCCTCCTAATGAGCTCAGGGCCATCGGAAAGCTCCTGGGAGCCCTTGCTGAGGTACAGAGGCCAGGGAGCAGCAGCATTCTGAGGCAGGCTGGCATTCCCAGGGCTTCCTATCAAATTCCAACCACTTGATCCGGGCAGGTATTCAGGGCTGGAACATCTGCATCTTGTTTTGTGGTGGAAACTCACTTAACTCCAGCTCGATATTCTTTCTCAGGGTGGTGTGTGAGGTAATGGAGTGCTCAGAGTTAAACAAAGCAGAGCACAGGTGATGCTGCTCTTTGGCTCCAGGGCTGTCCAGCGAGTTTTGGCTCCTGGTTTCCCACGGAATATGCGTGAGGAGGTGCAGTCTCCAGGCAGATTGGTTTCATTCTGCTCTTTATCCGAGGGAGTGTACAGATGGTGGTGTTTTGGAAGGCAGATTTCTGCCTTCCTTCCTCTCTCTCCCAGTTTCAGATGCTCTGGGTTATTGCTGCATTCTCAGGGCTGGAACTGCTGTGCTGGGAGAGGTATAAAGAAATGCAATAAGATGCTAAGAAATCCCCCAGGCATGTTACGAGACTTGGAGCATTCAAAATAGTTATGCAGAGTTCTCTGGACAGTCCAGAAGACTGGGATTTTTTTTTTATTAAGGAAGAAAATTGGATGCAGATTTCTAGAAAAACACCCCTTTTTGGTTTCAGGACAGCTTTCATCAGTTAGTGGCATATTACATAATTATGTCACTGACTTCCTGTAATGCTGGAGCGTTCTTGGCTTGCACAGTGGGATGTCCTCTCAGGGCACTGCAAGGCATCCTGAATATGTGTCTGTCTTCCCCAAAAGGCCACTTCAGATGTTTGCTGTCAGAGGCACAGATTCTGCTAACTTCATTTGCTTTTTAATGAAATGCAACGTGTTTTCCTAAGTGCTAAAGAAGAGTTTCCATCAGCTCTCTCTGCTGAGCTTGCATTTCTCTCTGCGTTTGTAACATCAGTTTCTCTTATTAACTCCAAAGTTTGGGTTAGTTTCTAAATATATAAAATGACTTTAGCACTATTCTGCTAAGAATTGGATAAGAATCTCCTTCACGGCGAATTAAGTGTTCTTATTTGTAATGCAGTGTAAAATTTCTGTTCAAAGCCATGTAAATTAAGATGCACCTACAGAGTGTTCCCCATTTATAGAACATTCTGTGGGTTTTGCTTTTTCAATCTCTTTCATCTTCAGGGAAAAAACAAAGAGCCCCAGCTTCACAGTTGGGCTTTTCTTACTCATTTCCTCCTAGCATGAAGTTGGGAATATCCTCTTCAGTACTGACATCAAAATTCAGTTTATTTTCCTCGTTCATCAAAGGCAGGATAGATTTAGGTCATACTTAACCTTTTTTTTTTTTCCCCCTGGAGTTCTGTTGTTCTCACCCTGGATGCTAGTTCAGCATTTGTACTGAGAACTCAAACAAGGAAATTAAAAACCCAAATATAATAGAGTGTTATCCCACAGCTTTCAGTAGATAAGATAGGCAGCATATTTTTCTTCCTGAGATAAAAGGTAGTGAGGTTTGTAGCAGTAAGTTGAATTCTGTGTTAATGAGCAATTTGCTTAAAGGCTGTAACTTGTTACTCACAAGTCAAATTTGTTACAGTGCCAGGTCTCTTTGGATATAAATCCAGGGATTTTAGGAGACATTGAAAAAGCTTAAATTGCTCCGGAGTTTGAACAATGCACTGTATTGTATGGAGAGCTGTTAGGGAAAAAATAAAGCTTAAACAACAGTGTTCATTGTGTGGCATCTAAAATTATGAATGAAAAAGTTCATCCATATGTATTGGCTTTGCCTTTTTTAAATATCTGCTTTGCATGAAAATAGTTGTCTATTAATTTCTTCTTGAGGTTTAATACAGATGGGCCTTTATATTTGATTTTGGCTGAATAGACTACAGAGTTTGAACATGCTGCATGCAGACAGAGTGCCAAGCAATTTAGCAGAGTTGTTTACACTAACAATAATCCAGCAGGACAGAGCCTATAATTTCTCACTGAGGTAGTGGTGAACACAAGTTCCCGGACGAGTGTTTACAAAAATGGCTTTATACTTCCTCAGCGTTAAAGAACCAGGAGGGGTTTGGGGGTTGAATTCCTCCTTTAAAGCCGAGCAGTTTTTCCTGCAGCCTGGATCATCTCCCTGGAAATCTCTCCCCAGATGGGCACGGATAGCTGCACACACAGGGGCATTGTTCATCCTTGCCTTTGGGGAGAGCTGTGGGATGAGGCTGGGGGCAGGAACAGACACCAGAGTGCCACCAGGCTCCCTCTGGATTTCCTGGAGGCAGCTTGCCCCTGGTGTTTCATCTCACAGCTTTTTTAGATGTTCTCGTTCTCAGCCCGTCCCCACTCGTGGACTCAGAGTGGAGCTGGGGGAGCACTGGTGTGTGTCCTGGGAGGGACTGGGGGGGAGATGAATCCTCCAGGGCACTGAACGGGCAGTTGAGCTCTTAATTAGGGTTATCTCTGTCCACTTGTAAACCTCATGTCACAGATGGATGGAGCTGGAAGAGGTTTGGTCTTAATAGCAGGAGTAGGCTGGCACTGATTGTAGAGTAAGGAGAGCTTGGGGGATTTTAGTTCTCAGAATCAGAGGATATCCTGAGCTGGAAGGGACCCACAGGGATCATCAGCCCAGCTCCTGTCCCTGCACAGACACCCTAAGAACTCCACCCTGGGCATCCCTGGCAGCACTGCCCAAACGCTCCTGGAGCTCTGGCAGCCTCGGGGCTGTGCCCATTCCCTGGGGAGCCTGGGCAGTGCCCAGCACCCTCTGGGGGAAGAACCTTTCCCTGATACCCAACCTGACCCTCCCCTGATGTAACTTCAGGCCATTCCCTTAGAAAAGGTCATTCCTTGTTATGAAACATCTCAGTGCAGCTTCTTGTGCAACCCTGGTGAAGTTGAGGTGCCACAGCATTGGCTCCAGCCAAAGAAAAAGTCTCCCAGAAACCTCGGGGAGGTGATGGGATTTCATCAAAGATCTTCAGAGATCCTGTTTTAACAGGAATGGCAGCCTTAAATCTCAGAAGTTTGGGTGGTGGGGACAAAAGTGTGAAACTGAGGTTAGAGTCATTCCTTATCTGAGTTTCACAGCACTGGTTGGTATCAGATTTTTTTTAAACACAAGTTTAGAATGTTTCCTTGCCTAAATTTCATGGCACTGTTTGGTATGAGATTTTTTAAGTAAAACTTTTTTTTCCTTTCATTTTAAACTTTGTTGTTGCTACTGTTAAAAGCAAGAACTTGTCCGGCATAGTAGGACTTGGTGCACTCCAGCTTTTCACCCCGAAAATGTTACATGATGCTTTGTGCCTCATTTTGCTTTTGGAGGACAAGCTCATCCACAATGTGGTGTTCATGGATGGAGGCAGGTAATATTTGGGATAAAGTGGAACATTGCAGCCTTTGTGGCACACAGGGAGGAAGGGAAGTTGCCTTCAGCAGGCTGGTGCCAGCTCAGTTCCCTCCCAAAACCCGTGGCTCCTATCCTTCCCTAATTCCCGTTGTTACCAGAGTCTCTGATTATTTAAAGACATGTTCCTTTTCACTCCTCATCACTTTGGAGTGTTCCCTGTCAGCTGGGAGAAGCAGGCATTGTAGTGTATAACTTTCCTCCTATTCTTCCAAACGTTGCTAGCAGGTTCCAGGAAATATATTTGCTCTCCCAGGAAAAGTTTGGAACCAGCTGTGTTTAAAAAGCAGTAGTTTTTCCTGGAAACCCATTTGACAGGGCAGGCATGGAAACCTCTCAGCACTGCACTTTCCTGCTTTGTGAGGCTTAATATTTATTTCTCAGCATGTAGAAATAGGGGTTTTTTACCTTTAAATACAGGTTGTAGTTAGATGTGAGAGAGATTTAGTAAATAATCCTACCTTTTATTTTTTTCCCCAGGGTAGGAATGGCACTGCTGAATGGGAATATAAGCCAATTTGGAACATTTATTATGTTTTGTTTTAACTCAAAATCCCAGAACAGCAGATTGGCAATAGCTTTTGTACAATCTACAAAGTGCCCATCTTTTGCATAAGAAGAGTGAAACCCAAAGCTGCCAAATGGATCTTTTTGAGTAGCTGATGTTCTTTTGGGAATGTTCTTTTTACTTCTTTTACAGATGGCATCAACACGCTGTGGTTGCACTTTAGACATGGTATTGAATCCTCCAATTTTGTTATTAACTGCTAAAGTTTAGTAGGTCTCACTTCTGAAAGTAAATTAAGACATTTGTGACAGTAGCAGGTTTGGACACTTTCAGAGCTGAAAATTGTGGTTTCTTGGCTCCAGGTGACAACATCGGAGTTGTTTTCTCTGTGATGCTCTGCTAATTGTAATTAAATGAGCCTGTAAAGAAAATTAAAGCTGTCCAGGCAAAAGGAGATTTTTTTCTATGGATCTAAATGATCTGGGAAGATCAGTAAATGCCACACAAGAGCTAGCCAAGAAAAATACGACTATTGAGTTGTTGTGTTTATATTCTTTGGAAAGCAACATATTTTGAGGCAGCTCGACAGAAACTGCTCTTACCATATAGAAAAAGGAGTCGACCCAACTGTGGCACCTCCTTTGTGGTGCTTTTATCCAGAACACATGAAATGAAACTGGGGTGAGGGAAGTGCTGTGTGATTCATATAGGACAAGTTTGAACTCAGCCAGTTCCTTGGATTTAGTGTAAATATTTATGGCATAGAAGAGGATTTTTTTTCTTTTTTCTTTTTTTTTTTTAAATATTCTTCCTCGTGTTCTGGATCTTTTTTAGATGTCCTCCCCAGACATCTGGTGTGCATTGGTGCTTGTTTAACCCCCACCCTGCAGTTCTCCTGCTGTGGCATCTCGGAGCTCTCGCAGCCACTCTGTGGTTGGCGTGAATTAAATCTCCTCGGGCCAGCTGGGGGAATGCTGACGTGCACACTTTTCCCTCTGAGCACTCCAAACCCAGAGGTGAACACTCTGCTCTTGTCCTGCTCTAGGCATCACACTGAGCTATTTACCAAAGGTGGCAAAAATAGGAATTCCAGCATTTGCAAGGGTGTTTACAGAGCCTTGGCTGCGTTCTGTACCTTTGGAAATGCCTCTCACTGGTGTTACATAATCCATGCATTGAACTCAGCTCATCACAAAACAAATTAAGCTTTCTTTAAAAACCCTTAAAAGTCCAATTATCTAAGATTTGAACTGCTTTGAGGTACATTATATTTGCCTTATCAGCTAAGTTCTGAGTTTTCCTTTGCAGTACAGTAAATTGAGCATTACCCCATTTGAGTTCAAGTGTTTCTCAATTGGTGCATTTAGAAACAAGTATGACAACACACATTTTAATACTCACATTTGCATGTATTTTTAATCCTCATTACAGAATCCTTGCTCTCACAGAAGCCCAGTTAATTCAATCATTAGCCACCCCTGGAAATAAACAGTGAATGTTATTTACAGTGGGGAATAAAGAGCTTTAAGTGGCTGAATTCACAGAAGTCTGGGATAAAGCTGCAGCAGCATTCCAAGTGCCTCAGTTGGAATATTTTGCCACAGCTGCTAAAATGTTGCTTTGACCTCTTACTACAGAAAATTGCTTTTACCTGTTTGAGATGTGCAAATAAAACATGGAATTATTCAGCTAAGCAGATCAAAACAATGAGACTTGGACTGATGCTGTAGGGACTCAATCCTTGCTTTGTGCTCAGCAAAATGGGTGGGAAAGAGGAGCTTTTGGACCAAAATATTGTGACTTTGGTCCCTCTGTAGTGGACCCCACCCAAACTGAGGTGGTGGAATCTCCTTCAGTGGATATAGTTCAGGTTTTTTAGCTGATAAAAGGAATGAGCTCTTACAGACAATGCTGGGAAGGATCTGCAGTTCCCCTGTCAGAGGGACAGGACCTCCCCAGCTCTGTTCCCTTAGATCAGAGCCTCTTGAGCTGTATAAAAGGAATGTGCCCAGGATGCTGGCAGTTAAATTTTATATCCTCTTTGGAGGATGAATTGGGATAAGAGACTTAATGAAACAGCAGTCTAGCTGTGCTCGTGCAGTGCAAGCCAGGCTGAGCCCATTTATGATCTGAAGCAGTGCTTCCAAAGTTTTTAATTAATAATGCAGTGTCTCACTGCCCCCAGCACTGCTGCTGGCTTCCATTAAAAGCTTCCCAGTTCATACAGCCCCTGCTTAATGATGGGGTGGAACATCCTAAATGTGTGATCAGGGGGTAGAGATCTGCAGAAATGTTTTTCAGGTGAGATGGGGAAGGATTTAAGAGGTGATTCACTGGGGATTGGTATCACAGTAATGCAGTGAGAGGTTCAGTTTCTGGCTCCTGTGGGGATGCGTGGTGTGAGGAGCAGGTCAGGAACACACAGCTGACATGTTTTGTTACCTTTGTTTTACCAACCCATCTGCACTTGCCTGTCCTTTCTGGGTTTTGTCAGGACTGAGTTGCTTCTCCTGCTCTGAAATAAATAGAGAAGGAGCCTGGAGCTGTTGCCAAAAGGGAGATTTGGCTCAGGACTGGGAGGTGTAGAGCAGGAAGACACAGCCCTAATTAAAAGTCTTTGAGGTGCAGAGTGTAACTTTGGTACTGCTCACCCCTTCCAGCCCCATGACTGTCAAGATAACTTCAAAAATAAGAACCTCTGCTTGTTCTTGCTTTTCCAAGAGTTCTGGAAAACCTGTTCTTGCTGCCCAGAAAACTGTGAGAAAGGCTGCCTAGCAGCATGCAATTTCTTGGTAGCAAACACAATCCCTCCCTCTATCTGCCCTGCCTTCGCTTCCCCTTGGAGAGAACACTGCTTTGGAGTGACCCTGCAGCCTGGCCCTCTACACCACCCTCCTGCTTGTGAAATAAAAAGCTCTGAGCTGGACAGTGCTGCCATCCATCCCCTGGCACCACGGGGCTGGCTCCCTTTTATCCCTGGGACAGCCTCCAGCAATCCCAGCGCTGCTGCTGGCCTGGCTGGGGGTGTTTGAGTTCACATCCACCACCTTCAGTGCTTTTGGGCAGGAATTCATTCTCTGGTACCAGCTTTTTTCACAGCTGAATCTTCCAGTGGAACAGCAGTTTTCAAGCTTTTGTGCTCTCTGGTTACCTAAAATTTTTCTGTACATCTCTTCACAGTCTTTTTGGTTTTTTCCCAGTAAAATTAATGTTGTTGTGTATCATGAACCCAAGATTAAAAGCTGCTGTGTCAGAGGCACAGAATTAACATCTTTTTCCTTAGTGGTGGTGTGTGCCTGTTTGTTTTGGAAGGCAGTCCTGACAGGCACAACAGTGATATTTCAGGTTTCATGTGTTTCTTTACACCCATAACCCTGGAGAAGTTCTGTGGTATCTTTCATCTGTATCTCACGAGCTGCTCTGTCCTCTGAGCTCCTCTAGCAGCCTCCACAAGTTCTTGGTTATTAAAACACTGCATGAGAGCGTCTGAGGGAGTGTTGAGGTGTGTCTCGGAATAATACAGATCCAGAGGGCTGAAAGCTCTGCTCTCCATGCTGTAGGGCTTGTGCTGGGCTGAATTTGCTCTGTTTTACTGTCTGAGGCAGTGGCTGGGCCCTCTCTGAGCCTCAGCAAAGCCCTGCACACGAGGAACTGGCACGTCCTGCTCATTTTCCATGGCCAGAGCATGGTCAAAAGACGATCTTGTTTCCCTCTGAATGGCTGCTGTGCAGTGCTGGGGATTCACAGGGCTCCAGTGCCCTGCACAGTTGTCAGTGCTCCCTCGCTTCCCTCTGCACAAGGGATTTTGGAGCCCGTCCTGAAGGACAAAGGGATTTTGTTCTCCACAATGGATTCTTTGTGGGAGATGGGTTGGAATTGTTCTGCTGCTCAGTGGATTAAAATCTTGGATATTGTGTCCAGTGTGGCTGGAGGGGCTCAGTGTCCCTCTCATGGGGACCCCGTGAGGCTGTGTCAGCTAGCAAAGCCAAAGTGGAAATCCAACTTTTTCCTGTGTTCCTGGGGCTCAAATGTGATTTTTTTTTCTCATTTCACTGTGGTTTAGGAAGAGAATTTGGTCACTTGGATGCAACTTGCAGGGATCCCCTCAGGGAGTGGGCACTGAGGATTTGCACCCAGCAGAGTAACTCTGCTTTATTCCAGATCCATCCCAAAGGCAGCACCCACCTGTGCATGTCTTTTACTAACATTTCGAATACATCTGTTTTTCTGTTCATATTTTAAAGCATTTCTATCCTCTCTTGAGAGCCATTTTACCTTCCAGGTAGGGAATATGGGGAATAATAAAATGGGAATAAAAGAAACATAGCTGTAAAGTGCAATATCAAATTTCACAGCTCTTTTAGAAACCTCATTTTCTTGATGTTCTGAATTTTTTCCAGATGTAGCAAAGGAGAATAATGTGAGAAAAGGTGTTCAGAGCATGTTTATTTTAAACTGCAATAAAAGCTTGTAGTATTGCTAAAAATAGGCTTCAGTTGAAATAAGTGGAATATTTTTTTTTACCTTTCTATTGCACCTTTTGCTTCAAATCCTTACAAAGGAAAGAGTGCACAATTTATTGGATTTACTTTTAATATGACCCCATTGCAAGTGAACACTTCAGAACTGATGTTTGAAGCATGGTTGCTGTAGAACATCCTGGCTGTGTTCATATCCACAAGGGACACTGAATACCTGGAATTTAATTTGTGTTACAGGATCATATCCATGGGATAGCAGCCATCAGAGCACAGGGGGGTGTTTCAAACCTGAATCAAAAAACAAACAGAGGGAGGATAGTGAATATTTTGTCTTCAGGGGGAATTATTAAAATCTGAGCTTTCACAAATTGAATTTGTCTCTCTTTGCCATCCCATGAGAATACAGCTGTAAGGTAGGATTTAGGAAATACTGCTTTAGCCCCCAATCTAACAATTTCTTCTGTTGTGACCTTGCTGTGACTTTGATTTATTTCTGAAGTAGATGGCAGACCTCCTGGCTATGATAGTTTCAGCTAAAAGACAGGCTGGGCTTTGATCAGTTTAGCTTTGCCGTCTTTTATGTAGCAAAGTCATTTAACACTCACAGACTGGGTGACAAAAAAAAGAACACCTAGATCTGAAACCACCTTTGGTCTGGGAAACAACATCTTCAACATGTTTCCTTAATTATATTTCATTCATAAAAAAAGAATTTATTGATATTGTTTTTACATTTTCAATAAAATCACATTATCACAGGTGTCTTTTGCTGCCCAGTAAAGAGGAATGTCATGTTTCCTAAGCAAAGGAGAATGTGGAATTTGCTGTTTTCTGTGGGATATGTAGATGATTCTTCTCCTTTTGTGTTCCTTTCTCCCCTCCTGTGTTTGGGATGCCCAAACTGCTGCCCTTGGCTGGGCTCGGTAGCTGGGCTTAGCCCAGAGCTTGGTTCTTCTCTGAGCCAACACAAAATGATAATTGTGCTAATTTTTAGTCCCTCCCAATTGGCTTTAGGTGATTGGTGCAGGTTTTTCCTGGGAGAGCTGGCACAAAGGCTCAAGGGAGTGCTCAGGGGAGCAGCTCTGCTCCTTGAGCACAAACCTCTGGAACACAGAGGAATCCTTTTTTGACATTGATGCTGACAAGTGTTGTAGACACTCCTGGTGTTATGTGTCTGGAGATCAGAGTGGTTTAGCATTGATTACATCCAAATCTTGCCTGCCAGATAACTGGAATCTTGTTTTAGCCACAGTTTGCCTGAGTGCAGGTACTCTAAGCAGAATAAAAGGACACTTTTTTCAGAGTTTTGTAAGAGTTACTTAAATGGGACATTATCTTAAAGTGAGAGCTGCAAATCTAGGAGGTAATCTCAAGATCTAAAGTTAGACCCAAGCCTGAGTTCATTATTGGGCTGGAACTGAACACAACCTCGCAGTCACAACTGCTGAGGTGTCAAACTGCAGTTTGACAGAGGAAATGTGAAGGAGCTCTGCCAGACCACAGCATTAAAATTTATTCCATCCTGCTTTCTTTGTGGCAGATCTGCTGCCCTTCTTCTTCCCATGCCATCAATCCTTGCCTGCTCACCAAGGAGACTCTCTCAGCTGGTACCTGCTGAGCAGAGCAGAGGGAATTTTTCAGCCATTCTTGAAGTGTTCAGCAAAGACTTCCTTATTGATCTTAGGTATTTGTGAAATAGTTTGTGGAACTGAAGCATTTCTCCAGCCAGGGCAGTTGATGTAGTTGATGTAGCGATGGTGTTTTGTACAGCTGTGCTTTTACAGTGTGATGAGAGGGAATTTAAGATGGGTGGTCAGTTTTTAACACTACCCTGAAGGAACAAATAGGGTGATTTTGGCTCGAGAGAGGCAAATTTGCCATTTTCTGCCTGTTGCAGTGTAGTTTTTGGTACACAATACAGCATTTTCAAGACCTATTAAGTAGAAATCATCTCTAATTTTGATTAACAGTATATTTTTGGCAGGATCCTCCAGTGAGCCTGCTGCAGGCTGCCAGTGATGCTGCTGTACCAAATTCTGGCTCCTTTGTGAGGCTTTTGAAGGCAAGAGAGGAGGAAAGTGGGTGGAGGTGATTGAATGCAGAGGTCACTATTTTATGTCCCATAACATGTCCCTCCTTGGCAGGCAGGGGCAGCTGCAGGAGCCAGCACAGAGCAGTCACTTTTATAACTGTATTTTGGTTTTGGCCATGGCTTTTCTGGCATACAAATCTCTGCACAGTGGTAGCCAGAGCTTGGTTCCAGCAGTAAGTGCTTTTCATGTGTTTTGTAAACGGAGGAGAAGAGGCTTTGGCCAATTTTTCTCCACATGTGTATGTGACTTTCTGGTTTCCTAAATTAGCTTTTTTGTTATCTTAGCAGAAAGTCAGTGAAATATGTGTCAGATAAAGGAATCAGTAAGTTGGCTGCTGAAAGAAATCTATCAATTATAATAAAGAATATTTCCAAGATCTGATTTCTTAGCAGCATGTTTTAATCAGGCTGTTGCCATTAATACTTAATTTTTTGTTGTTCTGCAGTTTGCTGTTTTATTATGCTCTCCAGATAGGCCTGTTTAATGTACTCTAAAGGAAATACAGACTACTGTGACTCTGTTTACAGGGTTTGTTATACTGCTTCCCAGAATTAAGTCTTATTTAAGCTCATCTTAAATCATATCTTCTGTAGAAGCAACCCAGGAATAAAGTCGTGGTGCAGGATGCTGGTTTTTGAGAAAGGGGTTTTGTTTGTTTGTCTGAGTGGGAGAAGTGCTCAGCAATGATATAAATAATATAATCTGTAATTCTTCTTGGGTTGTCTTTCACAGTGAGCAAAGATTTCCTCCTGAGGAGAATAAATGGATTAATTTGTTGTCTTTGGTCATGCAAGTGAAGCAAATCTGCCTTGAACCGCACACTTTTAAGATTGCCTGCAGCCTTGTTTGACACAGATGTGATTCCTGGGGAGTGCCAAGGCTGTGTCAATCCTCTCCCACTGCCCAGTGTGAGGTGGAATAACACCTGGAGCAGGCAGCTGGCAACATCTGCACAGGGACTGTGTTGCTGCACTGCAGTTCTTCTGCACTGATAACTTGTTTTGATGACTTGTTGAATTGAGTAATTTGTGGTGACTTCCCTGCTTCATATTTGATATCTCAAATCATGTGATTTTTTTTTTTTTTTTGTGCATGAATTGGAATTTTTATGCCATTTATCCCAATTTGTGTTGGCACAGACTGGCTTCTGTGTTTGCCATAGTGGAATAAAACATGCAATAGTTTATAAATTCGTTCCAATCTATTTGTTATTTAATCTCCTAATGATTTTTAGAATGTAGGGATAGAAAAAGAAATGTTATTTTATAGTATCCTTTTCACATCTATATTGCTTTTGTGAAGATCTTGGCTTTTCAACATATGCCATAAAAGTAAATTTTGATCTTGAATCAATAGAAAAAACTGCCCTCAGAGATCTTCATGTACTACTCATTCGTGAGAATTTGGCCTTAAGAACATGAGGCAACTCCTTTCACTAATGAGAGTTTGTCTGCAGGTATTGGAAAAGATAATTAAAGGTGTGATGCCTGTTAATTAAAGTCTGTTAAATGGTCTTGCCTATGGTTTTTATTTTTAATTAATAGAGTGGCCTGAGGTCATGGTAATTCAATCCAAGATCTTAAAGGTGAGGACCCTCATGACAAACACCACAACTGAGGAATTTTAAATGTGATTTTTTTTCCTAAAAGTTAATAAACTTGTCAGGAATTCACTCTTGTGGATAAATCCATCTGTCAGAGAAGTAAAATGGGCAAGGGCAGTGTCGGGATTTTCTTTTGAGGAGTTTTATTCTAACTTGTCTAAGGTCTGCATCGTGTCAATCTTCAGCTGGCAAGACAAAGCCTTTCATTTCTGGGTTGTAATTAATGCTTAATTTCTGCGTTAAGGGCAGCCAGCAGGAGAGAGGAAATCGGGAGGGGGATAGGATATGGCAGCCCCAGCTCCGCGCAGGCCGGACCGACTCCCTGGGTCACAGGAAGGAAGCTTGCTGCCAGAGTCTTGTATATTTTTTTTTTCCCAGTCTTTGGTGACTCCTGGAGCTCTCAGACATCTCTCAGGCTCCTCTGGTGTCACACACTTGTGAAAACAGGACTTTTGCTGTTGCAGTGTTTGCCTTGCGCGGACGTTCCTGTGGGGCCGCGGCTCCTGCTGGCCGGAGAAAGGCAGACAGAGCTGGGCATGCACAGCTCCCAGAGAGCCCTGTGGGGCTGGGGAGAGCCCTGTGGGGCTGGGGAGAGCCCTGCTGGCCGGAGAAAGGCAGACAGAGCTGGGCATGCACAGCTCCCAGAGAGCCCTGTGGGGCTGGGGAGAGCCCTGTGGGGCTGGGGAGAGCCCTGCTGGCCGGAGAAAGGCAGACAGAGCTGGGCATGCACAGCTCCCAGAGAGCCCTGTGGGGCTGGGGAGAGCCCTGCTGGCCTCACAAACATTTAGCATGCACGTGTTGATTGGGAGAAGCACTTTTCAGTCGAGGCTCCTAAGCGGTTAAAACAAAGCTCGTTGCTGCTGACTGCATGGGCTGGTGTCAGCCGAGAGCAGAGCTGCTCTATAGGCAGACACTACGTCACGGTGTTATCTTTGTTTAGCTTGTCTGCACTTTATCATGTTGCCCAACAGTTTTATTAAAAAAAGAGAAGGAGGAGGAGGGGGAAGAAAGAAAAAAAAAAAAAAAAAGAAGGACTAGTATGAATAGTTGTAAGTAGAAGTATCTGAAAGCAGCAGATCTGGAGTGCCTTCCACCAGCTGCTGGCTGAAACAAAGAGGAGCATTATGAGAGGCACAATAAATGTGTTTGCTATCTCTGCTCTCAGTTGCAGGGCAGACACAAGCCGTCACAGTAATGAATTTTGAAGCCTGGAGTTTGGAGTTGGGGAATTTATAAAACACAGTTGTTTTATCAGAGTGTTGTCTTGCCAGCTGTGTGATGGGAGTCTGGTTTCCATGGAGTGTGGTCAGCTGGGGGAGACAAATCTAGTCCCTAAAACAGCATTTGGGGCCGTAGTCTCCTCTGTGGTTTCTCTCTCTCTGCTTTAAATTCACATTTGGTAAGGAGGAAAGTAGTGGGGAAGGAATTCTCTTTAAATGAAGAGCAGTTTTAGCCCTAATCAAATGTGCAGGCCCCATGAGAACTCATGGTGCTGTGCAAAACCAGTAGAGGAACATGCATTTGATCCCTCTAAACAATGTAAAGAGATTTTTCCTCTTGATTTTCCCTGTTATCTGGACTCTTGTTTGGCATTGTTCTCCTGCCTGGAGTGGGCAGGATGGGCTGCACAAGTTGAATTGTCCTGTAGGAGACTCTCACTGTTCCCACCTGTTCAAAGTTTGGTCAATTTGATGAATTTTGGTGCTGGTCAGATCCTGGTGTGTTTAGCTGAAGGTCTTGGTGTTCCCTGCATAATCAGGAAAATGCATTAACGAATTGGATAGGCTTTAATTAGAAGCCCTTCCTTTCTTTCCTAAGTTTCTTTAAAATAGGTTTCTTCCAGCATACAATAGCATTTTTATCAGATTTTATGCTGTATCTAGATGTTAATGTATAAATGCTGTTGTTACCATACATAGAAGAAACGAATTTTGAAATTTTGAAATGAAAAAATATCCTATTTTGGTAATTGTATACTATCAGGTTCTGTCAGGGGAAAAAGGGCAAATTTCTAATTTACTGAATTGAACAATGTCTAAGGATTTTTGGGGTTTTGTAAACACCCAAGTTAGCTTTACATGGATATTTCAGTTAGCTTTACGTGGATATTTCAGTTGTTCCTGTTGGGAGTTGCTGAGGAGTCACTAGCAGTTAGGTGCCTACATGGAATTTGTAATTGCTGCTGTGGAATTTTGTGTTGGAGTGCCCAGAAGTTCTGGGAGATACTGCAGGGAGAAGAGTGAGTGTGCATGGGTGGGAGGACACAATCTCCAGCCTCAGGTGCTGAAAGCTTTATCTTCTGACATTGGTCTTAAATTATTCCTTTTCAAAGACACAAGTGAGGGAGATTCCTCACCGGGAGGAACTCGTGTGATGTGGTTTGCTTTGAAAGTTTAGAGCATGAACGCTCTCGAGGTGGGGGTTTCTACTGGCAAAACACAAAGGCTGAAGGAAAAATGCACCAGTTTCCTGATCTGAAGACAATGGGGCACTGGGGTGGTTGTGGGGCCTNTTGAAGACAATTTCCACAAGAAGTCATGTTGATAAAAGCTTCTCTCATGGCACTGGGGTGGTTGTGGGGCCTTCTCAATGGATGGTTGGTTGGTTGGAACAGGAGAGCTCTGGATGTCTGTCCCAGAGCATTTGCAACGAGGTACAGTTTTTGCTATTTAGAGCTGAGATGGAAAGTTCCTATTTCGATTTGGTGCCAGAGTCTTTAATAGAAATCATGGCTTGTGGTGTATTATAGGTCAGCGTATATTTGCTAGTTTATATTATGCTGACTAAATTGGCAGAATGCTTATTTTTACTGGTAAACATTCAGGAGGTTTTCTCCTCACTCCGTCTTTTTCCAACAAAATGTTATTTGTCGTGTGTGGAATTAAGGCAGCATTTTATAAATCATCTGCCTCAGTGATGATGTGAAAATGTGTGGTGGCACACAAAGATTTCCATTGTCAGGTACCTCAGGGCTCTAGATGGAGTTAACTTGGGCCTAATTTTAGGTCTGGAAATTATGGCTGTGTAGAAAACAAAATGCTTCTGGCAGTGTAGGAAAAATACAAATTTTAAACTCTAGCAAAAGTGGCTATTTCAGGGATATTACCAGAATAGGTAGCCCTGGTTAATTTAGCTCCTCTCCAAGCTCCCGATGGAGCCCCAAAAGCACTTTTTAAACATCTTTAAATCCCTATGAGGGCTAAATATGACCTGTGGCTGTGAAGGATGTGAGTTCCAGTAAAGTCCATACGTGGTGAAGTGCAGCACTGTGCTTCAGGCTATAGGAGCAGTGAGACATTTAATTGAAATGGGAAAAGCTGTGGTCACGCTTTAATGCCTGCTTAGCAACGATCTGTCCATGTGTTTGAGCACAGCCAACTGTATCGCTGCTGGAATTATTTATACACAGCTCCCATATGCTGGGAATGGCTTTTTCTGGGAAGTGTTAGATTATATAAAAACTTATCATCTACTCAGTCTGCCACCAGTTGGAAATTAGCATTTCTGTGATTTCTCTGCCGAAGAATTGTGCTCTTTTGTTCGTGGCTCCAAACATAGTTTGAAAGTATAGAGAAAGACATTTAAGGACATACTTAAAACTTGCATCAGCAAGTTCCAGTTTCTCCCCCTAATTTTTCCCTTGCATAGTTATATACCAGACAAGCTTGTTTTGGACAGCTCTTTATAAAGGGAATCATCTGAGAATCTGAGCGTTTATTCAGTTTTAGATCTCGAATATTTGGCATTAAGGCGAACTGTAGCCCTGGAATTTATAACCGCGACCATAAGCAGAGGAACAAAGCTGATTTCCCTGTGAATAGTCATGGTTTGCAGAGTGAGGTAATCGCAGCCCGGCGCTGGGACTGCAGCCTGCGGGGAGGAATCTGAGTGAAAAAGATGGGATAGCTCAGCCTTTCGGATGCTGCGGAGTGAGCTGCCCCTCTGGTGCTGCCCCTTCTCACCGCTGGTTCAGCGCCAAGTGCGGGTTGCGATGCCCTGTCCATCCTACAGCCGCTTGGCACGTGCCCATGAGGCTTGGGACATCTCACAGGGGAATTTCGGGGGGTTTTGGCTATTGTCCCCATGGTGGTGACCCCGCTGTCTGTCTCCCCCGGGCAGGTGAAGCGGCGCTGAGAGGGGAGCCCCGAATGCAGCCCCTGCCCGTGTCCCCCGCGCTCAGCAACCACCGCACGGGCCCCCCGCCCATCAGCCCCAGCAAGAGGAAGCTCAGCATGGACCAAGGGGACGAGGAGCTGGACTGTGAAAACGACCACGTCTCGAAAATGAGTCGGATGTTCAACCCGCATCTGTAAGTGCCCTGTTCGTGTCTGTCCCCGCTCAGAGCTGAGAGCTGCATGCTGAAATCCTGTCCGGGCTCAAACTTTGCGCTCGGCTTTCCCCCTGCTTTGTTCCAGCTTGTGCGGGAGATGTGCGCAAGAACCGCCGCGATTAGATGAGGTTTCTTGTTTTCTTTTGTTTTCGTGCAGCGTGAAGTAACAGGAATTAGCTCAGCTTAACTATTTATAGCAAACCATACGTATTCACCTTGCGATTTCTGGAGTATTGTTCCCTCGTCCTTTGTAGTGCGCTGCTTTCACTTCCCCCGATTCTGAGGCTCTCTGGCTGGGGGTGGGGAGGCAGCAGCAGCAGCAGCAGGAGGAGGAGGAGGAACACAAGTGCTTTGCATTTTTCTGAGGCCAGGAGCTCTGAGCCAGCTGCTCCCTGGGCTGCCTTGACAACTGGGCAAGCGGCAGTTGTTGCTAAACATTCCTGCCGGGATTGCGCGGCTCTGACAGTCAGATGTGGAATGCGCCGGCCAGGTAAGGCGTTGATGAGCGAGGTGCATGTGTTGGGCAATCAGCGAATGCCATTCTCGTTCCTGGGAACGCGAGGCTGGCTGGCACTGCCGGGAGAATTCCTGTCATTCCTGCCTGGAGGAAGCGATGGAGCAGCAGCGTGCTCCTGTCCCTGCTGCCTCAGCTCCCGCAGCCCCGGCATTCCGCGCATTCCGCGCTGCGCTCTGCGCTCATGGGACGTGCACGGAGGGGTTTATCCTCCCATAAATCACCGCCGCCTTACTCACAGGCTGGGCCCGCAGTCTGCAGCCTTGGAATTTGTTACAAATCGGGAATCCAGCGCTGAAGTAATGCAAAACAATAAAAGCTCGCTTCTCATTTGAAACATACCTCCTCCTCTCGCTGAAAAAATTAACTATTTATAGCCTTTCTCTGGGGCCAGGAGTGCTTGGAAAGAAGCAGGCCCTGAGTTTCTGGGGCACACATGCATGACACAACCGAGGAGATTTATGGCATTTTTGAAATGTTATGTAACTTTATGGGGGGAAAGTGTGATTTTTATTTTTTTTTTCAGGCTCATTTTCTAGTGATGAAATAAAACACAGCTGGCAGTTACGTACATTATAACACTTTATACAGCGGAGGCCATAAAAGTAATGAAGTCTGAACCAACAGACTCATGTGCAACTGAGGTTCAAAACTAAAAGATGAAGGCAGTTACTTCATGTGATCCCTTAGCTATATGTTAGAGCTCTCTAATATTTTCCAGTGTCACGCATTTTTATGGTCTTCCTCAATAGATTATTTCTGTGATTTTGTATATGAAATGTGCATCTTCTTGTAATGAAAAGCACTGGTTTTCTATCCAGGGTTCATGTGACTTAATCTGTTTCTATTAAACCATCTGCTGCAGATGAGTTATGATCTAAAATAGCATCCATGAGGCCATCTCTTTTTCTGCCTTATTTTGTAAGTTTGATCTGGCCATACAAAAACATGCTTTCAGTGGAACATTACAAAAACTCAAGTGTTTGTGATACATCTGAAATAAATGAATATCTGTGTATTTCAGATATATCAGAAAAGTTCACAAACATTCTCTTGAGTTTTACTCTCATTTCCCTACCACTGCCTCTAGTGAAGTTATTTTTTTGACTGTTTTTCATATTTTCCTTCTTTTTTGGATTCTAATGTTCTGGTTTAATGGTGGAAATGGATTACTCAAACCCTGTCGTAAGAGTTTTGGTTGGGAGATGGGAAGTGTGTTGTGGGAAGCACTTGTGTATTCATCCACTTAACACCAGCATCTTGTGGTTGGAAAGTAATTAAACAGGCCTAGAATTGTGTATTTGGTTCATTAAAAATGGTAGAACCTTTCGTTAGCAATTTGATCTTAACTCTGAGGTAGCAGCTCCCCACTGGGCTTCAGTGGGAATGAATCCATTTAAAGGCTTTGGATGTGTTATTAGAAATCCAGTTACGTCAGCCTTTTGTTTGGAAACAGAGTGCTTTGAGACATTCCCTGCTCAGGTGTAATTCCCTGAAGTATCATTTGTGAGCTGTACTTGGGTATGTTTACTTTTATCGTGGAAAAACACAACTATTGGAGTGCAGTCTCTGGAGCAGAGTGAATCAAATGCCCTGGCAAGCCTAGCAGGATCCTCGAATGTGTAATGGAATTTCTGTGCAAAGAACAATTTGTCAAAGGTGGTTTTTCAAAGGAGAGAATTCTCAGCGTTAGGATAATAGAATATACTTGGGAGCTCGTGGATTAATTTTTAAAAGAATGGCGTGTGACATTGCTCCCTTTCATATACTTGTATAGCTTCTGTGTTTGTGTGGTGATAGAACTTCTGAACACTATAAACTCCTCAGCTGGAGGGCTCGAGTACTTCCACATTAAAACCTAGCAACAGGTAATATGGAATTCCCTTACTTGAGTTTCACGCTTTCCGGTGTGTCCCTCAGGTGTTTCACTTGAAATGTGTTCACTGAGGTTAAATCTTGAGGTGAAAGGTGCTTTATGCTTCGTGGCGCTCTGGAGAAGGGAGCTTGTTTTGAGGCTCGGCTTGAAACATGGCTTTGTTTTGCCGTGAATTCACTAAAAGCGCCGTGATTTACAGCAGAGTGACGGGAACTGGGATTATATGAGAACTCTGTGTGCGTGCAGGGGAGGGTGGCTCCGGCCTGAGCCCTCCGGGAGCGCTGCGGGCAGCGGGGCTCGCTCCTTCCCGGGCTCCCTCCTTCCCTGTCTCCTCCTGCTCTCCTTCCCGGCCTCCCTCCTTCTCTGTCTCCTCCTGCTCTCCTTCCCGGGCTC
>VZRF01001716.1:154379-208444 GCA_013396875.1 Vireo altiloquus
TGCCCTCCTTCCCGGCCCCCCTCCTTCCCTGTCTCCTCCTGCCCTCCTTCCCGGCCTCCCTCCTTCTCTGTCTCCTCCTGCTCTCCTTCCCGGGCTCTCTCCCTCTCGCTCTCCTTCCCTGTCTCTCTCCTGTTCTCCTCCCTCCCTGACTTCTTCCCTGGCTCCCTCCCTCCTTCCCGCTCTCCTCCCCGCTTCCCTGCTCCCTCTCTCCCTCTTTTTCTCCTTCCTCTGTCCCTCTCTCCTCTCGGATTCTTTGCCTCCCTCCAGGGCTCCCTCCTTCCCTGCCTCCCGGCTTCATTCGCTGGTCTTCCTACAGCTCCCTGCCTCCCCCCTCGTGTATTCCTTCCCTCCCGGTTCCCTCCCCTCTCCCTCTCCTCTCCGCAGCCCCGGGCACACAAAGGCCGCCTTGTCCCGGCCGCCCCGCCGCCCTAAGAGTCCCCATCGCGGCCAGCGGGCACAGCGCTGCCTCCCGCCCGGCCCTTCCAAAGAAATGTCCTTTGGAATTCATCCGGGGACCATTATTTTTGTTCCCTTGTGTGGAGTACGTCAGCCTGGAAGTTGGAGTTTGGCGCAGGCTTGTGCATGGAGAATTTCCCCCTCGTTCCCCTTTGGTTTGGTGGCATTAGGATTGCAATGGCATTTTGCAAATTGCATTTCGGTATAAAAATCTTCCTACAGCAAAATGTTTGCAGCTGTGAAGTCTTGGGAATAGTTGTCTCTCGGTTTGTGTGATACATAATTTGGCTGTTTCTTGCAATAAAAGGTCTGCACATGAATAAGTTACTTTAATGTGTATCATGCAAAATGATGTATGATTTCAGACTTCAGATTCTGGGCTGTGTCTTCGCTTTTGTTACACTGAACAATTATGTCAATCTCACCCTGAACACTCCTGAAGCTGCCCTACACCACAAGTTTTTTACCATGAATATCCAGTGGCGTTTGTTTGCTTTAGTGACACTGTGATAGAAATTACTGGGACATCCTTTAAAAAAATGTGTCCTAAAAGTTACCTGTATTTGAAGACCGTGGAATAATTCAGGTCAGAACAGACCATTTCATCCAGCTTCCTGCTCAGAGCAGGGTCAGCTGCATCTTCATCAAGCTTAGAGTTACTCAAAGGGAGAAATTTAGAGTAAGATCTGAAGTATTCAAAGGCAGTCATGTCCCAGTTGTGGAGGAACCTGGCTCCAGCAGGGCTTGAAAAGATGCAGAACTGGCTCTCAGAGGTAGCGTGGGAGTTGCCAGAGAAACTCTTTGCTGTAACTGCTTCTCCTTGGGTTCCAAACTTCATGTGGTGTTGGGAAATATGTTTTCACTGTCATTTTATTGTGACAAATTGGAGTTGGGAAAAAGCCCCAGCACACAGTTCAGAACACCCAAAGTGTTTCTCATCCGCTGAGTGAAGCATCTGCAGCCAGTCCTCGGCACAAATGTGCCCTTGAAGGATTTTCGGGTTCACCTGAGGCCCTCAGAGCAGTCCTGCTGCAGCTGAACTCCTCAGTGGAACTGAGGCGATGTGGCTCTTGTTGATTAAGTGGACAAAGGATCACAGAGCAGGTTTCAAACTGCTTTTCCTAATATTTTTTTCTTTTCTTGTTTACATTGCTGAGATGATGGAGTGAATCAGACATATTTCCTTATTTATTAATGGAGATCACACACTGCATAAAATTATTCTTAAATTGCTTTCAAGAAATGTGCATTAAATTGAACCTTCAGAGAGACTTTAAAGAGCCACCATATCTGAGTTAATATTTAACGCAGAGTTTTGCAGTTCTTAGCCAAGGGGGAATTTCAGAAAGCACTCCAGTCTCTTTCAGTTGAAGCACATGTGAAAGGTTTGTTAGGAACAGTTTCAGAGCTAAAAGCAATTTGATTGATAGCTTATCAGTACTTCACAAAAAGACCTATCTGTCAAAATTTGGATATATGTAGAGGTACTTGAAAAATTCAGCAGTGTTAGCTCAGGTGTCTCCTCCACATGCAGACAGAGGGGGTTTGTTAGCCAGCTCCAGATTTCTTCTTTGATACAATGTTTTCCACTTTCATTTTCCATCTTTTTGTGGAGGAGTATGACCCTTCCATGGTGTGGCAAGGCTTCCAGCTGCCTCTTGAGGGGAAAAGCAGTGTTAGAGTTGCACAGAGGGGTTTGATTTAGGGAAGGCATCCGGGGTTCTGTGCACTCAGGGATGAAATGAGAACCACAGAATCACAGACTGTTCTGAGCTGGAAAGGACCACAAGGATCATTGAGTCCAACTCCTAAGTGAATGGGGAATCCCTCGAGTCCTGGTGTTTGATTTTTACCCCAGGGTAAAAGCAAAATTTTACATTGTGTGAATCATCCTATATCTAAACAGGGTGAAATTCATCCAAAAGCCTGATATCTCAGAAGAGGCAGGGAGAGAACCAGCAAACATACTGTGGATGTATATCCAACCCCATGGAAACAAAGGTTTCATCTCACTTCTTTCTATGTAACCATTTTCCCAGATGTTTCCTGCAGTTTGACAGATGTGCCTTTTACTAGAAAGTTGTGCTCTTGAGAATGGGAATGTTATGGACACGGTTGCTATAGACAATGACTGTGTGAGGGTAAGGTTTGGAATAAAACCTTACATTAATTTCAAGTTGAATCATTAGTTTTGTTCCCCAGGCTGGCGGTGCTGGTGCTGTGGGATGGCAGGCGCAGCCTGGCAGGTTGAACTCCTTGCTGCAGCACTGCCAGGTGCTGGCAGACTGATGGGATTCCCAAACAGGGATCTGGGGGAGGAACTGAGGGATCCCAGGGAATCCTTGAGCGACAGGGTGCTGGGCTGGGGGCTGTGGGGTGCCCCAAGTCTGGGATCTGCAGGGCTGGGGCTGGGCTGCTTTGAGGTTTATCCCCAAAGGAAGAGGAGGGGAATAAAAGGGCTTTGCTGCCTTTGGGGTCTGCAGGGTTTGATCCCAGTGATGGGATCGCCTTCCCAGAGGGAATGCTGCAGAGATGGATCCCCGTGTGGGTGGATCCCATGGAGATGGATCCCTGTGTGGGTGGAACCTGGAGTGAGTGGGTCCCATGTGCATGGATCCCAGTGTGGATGGATTCCATGGAGATGGATTCCATGTGCATGGATCCCTTTGGGTGGATCCTGGAGTGGGTGGATCCTGGAGTGAGTGGATCCCANTCTATGGAGATGGATTCCATGTGCATGGATCCCTGTGTGGGTGGATCCTGGAGTGAGTGGGTCCCATGTGCATGGGTCCCTGTGTGGGTGGATCCCATGGAGATGGATTCCATGTGCATGGATCCCTGTGTGGGTGGATCCCATGGAGATGGATCCCATGTGCATGGATCCCTGTGGGTGGATCCTGGAGTGAGTAGATCCCATGTGGATGGATCCCAGTGTGGATGGATTCCATGGAGATGGATTCCATGTGCATGGATCCCTGTGTGGGTGGATCCTGGAGTGAGTAGATCCCATGTGCATGGATCCCAGTGAGCTGTGTGGACATGAGTGACCCTGCTGCTATCACTGATGTTCTGCTGCCCAAATGATGCCTCATAAACCTTTGTCACATTTTTAATCACTAACTGTCACAGTTCACAAACCAATGCCTACAGAAGGAATCCCCAAACATTTTTGCTTGTGATTTGCTTTTCTAGTTAAGTCTCCCTTAACCCAGAAGCTGCTGTGAGAGGAGACTGTTGATTGCAGAGTGTGGGGGTAACTGGGGTGCCTGAGCTGCAGAAATGCCCTCTAAACACTCAGCTGCTGCTGCTGGCCTCCATTTGGTTACCAGCCTTTCAAGGAAATATTTTACTATATTGGTCTGAATAGTTGCATAATATACAGTGAAGCTGTTACTGTATTTATAGTGCTTCTAGAGTTTTCGGTAATTCAGATTTTATTAGCAATTACAAACAGTTTCAATAAACTTTTAATGAAATGTTTATCCCTTCTTTAAAACAGCCTGTGAAAAAAGTCTTAATTTCTTAAAACCAGTTGTTTAAACACTGCTTTTGGTGTAAAGGCTTAAAGAGCCTGGGGGTTTTGTGAGAATTTTTGAAATGTCTGGAAGTGAATTATTGTAGTTTCTCAGCTTTTCCTTCTTCATCTCAACTAATGGTACAGTGTATCTGATGGATAGAGACCATAATTTGTAAATTTTAATGATCCCAGGCCCTTTTCCCTCTTTCTCATTAGACCCACTGAAGCTGGAAGGGAAAGCTGTGTAGTCCCATTTTCTCTTGGTGATTTGGCACAGTTAATTCCAGCACTGTGACCTTATTTTCAGAGGCTGGTTTGTGTTGTTAGAGCTCTTACCAAATAAACTGGCCATGTTCATGCTGTTGATATCTTTTACTTCCCTTCTCATCTATTTGAAGAAAATAATTAATCTGCTGTAAAATTCAACCTGATGCAATCTTTTAGGTGGTGGAACTAAGTAAAATCCCACAGACTTGTGACAATTTGGATTGATTTAAGCTGGTACTCACTTTTACAAAAACAGTTCCACGACAGGCATTGAGTGATGATCAAAAGTATTTTTTTCCCAAATAAAAAAAGTAGAAAATATTGTGAGGAACGACCCAGTGAATCCTCTAAGAGAACATAACTGGCATTTTTTATTTCCCTTAACACTCCTGCCAGGTTTCAGCACTGGGTTTGACACCAGCAGGTTTTTCCCAGAGCCTGCAGGACAGGCGGAGGTGCCCTGGCAGTGCTGAGTGCACGTGGCTGGTTCTGGTGCCCTGGGACACGAGCCACTGCTGGGTTTGATGTGCAGCCCTTCCCCTGACGCTGGCCCCTGCTGTTCTCTGGGTGATCATAAATAGTTTTTACGGTATTTTCCAGTGACTGGGTAGAAAAGGCTCGTTGCACGTGCCAAGTTTGACTTCAAAAGGAATTAGAAAAGCTGGACGTGACCCCTCTGATGGATGGGTGGAATGCAGGAGGAGATGTGTGCCAGAGGCGTTTGGGTGGGCACTGCAGTGGGTACAAATGAATCCCTTTACAGAATCTGTCCCTTGGACCCCTCTGACCTTGGAGCTGTTTCCATGGAAGCCTCCTTGCTCTTTCCCTACACTCAGGTTTTCCTTCCTGCTTGTCAGAAATTTGGAGTGTCTCTTTTACCTCATGCTTTTATCATTTGCTCTCCTGGAAAGTTCTCCCCTCCAAACATCCAAAAGTGCCTTAAGGACTTGAAGCAGCTCAGAGTTCTGCAGGGATTGTTTTAGTTTCCCTTCCAGCAGTGATTTGGTGTTCTAGATCCCGTCCTGTTCATCCCAGTCCCTGCAGTGTCCTGCCTCGTTCCCCAGGGTGAGCCTGGACAGGCCCCCTCTGCTTCTCCAGCTCTGTTCATCCTAGTGCCTGCAGTGTCCTGCCTCGTTCCCCAGGGTGAGCCTGGACAGGCCCCCTCTGCTTCTCCAGCTCTGTTCATCCTAGTGCCTGCAGTGTCCTGCCTCGTTCCCCAGGGTGAGCCTGGACAGGCCCCCTCTGCTTCTCCAGCTCTGTTCATCCTAGTGCCTGCAGTGTCCTGCCTCGTTCCCCAGGGTGAGCCTGGACAGGCCCCCTCTGCTTCTCCAGCTCTGTTCATCCTAGTGCCTGCAGTGTCCTGCCTCGTTCCCCAGGGTGAGCCTGGACAGGCCCCCTCTGCTTCTCCAGCTCTGTTCATCCTAGTGCCTGCAGTGTCCTGCCTCGTTCCCCAGGGTGAGCCTGGACAGGCTCCCTCTGCTTCTCCAGCTTTGCTTGGCTGCCCCAGGTGCCTCAAACCACCCAGGTTCTGTTGTGGCTCCTGCAGAGTTTACTTCTGAGCTAGGAAGGAAACTTTAGTTCTGGGCTGCACTGGCAGCTGTAGGATGGAGTTTCTGGCACACTTGGATACGTCTGAGTTTTGCAATTTTGCTGAAACTGCCATCCAAAAAATGCTCTCCAAAGTGCAGTAGCAGCATCTCCCAGAGACAGACCACATCCTCTGCAGGGCCTTTCTCAGCTTCTCAAACTCTCACATCTTCTGTCATTTGCTCTTCACAGCTGGCAGAAATAGTTCTTCCGTTAAGCATTTTTCTAGTGTGTGGTGCAGGATTTTCCAGAGGCAACTGGAGCCACTGTTGTTCTTTGAAGAGAGAGTTGTGGAGAGGTGGCTGAGTTGGGTAAATCTCAAAGGGTTGGTTCCTTGTCCTGTCTCCTGTCCAAGACCTGCTCCGTTCCTAGGCAGAAGTTGGGACAAGGGAGCCTGAGATACGTTCTGTTGCAGGTTAGAGGATCAAAAGGTTTCTCCTCTTGAACTGATGGGATTGGTGGAAGCCTGAAAACTTTTTGTCCTCAATCCTTGAAAAGTAAGTTGGATCTGGTAGGAGCTCAGCTGCTGGTTCCCACCTAGAAAGAGTTAAACAAAACTTCAAAGATGTGAAAAGGGGTTATGTTTATTCTCCAGAAATTACTCTTCATTTTAGGAAACTTTTTAAGATTACTGCAATATTCATTTATACCTAGACACTTGTTGTTGTGGTAAGACTGAAATGCTGGGGCTTTCTCTTGTTCTAGCTCCACTTTTTGAGCCATTCATGATTTTTAAAATTTTCTTAACAGGCTAATTCATATTAAAGCTACCTCAGCAGACTTAATGACATCAGTTACCATTTCAGAATTTTCCTGTATATTTATTATAAGTTAAAATTTTGTTGTTTGTGTGTCAGGAATGGCCTCACATAAAGGCTCTTCAGAAAGTGATGAAAATTTAGAGCGAGCCTTCAGGTGTGCCAGGCAAAAGGAGAACCTAAACATAGGAGATGGAGTAGGTTTGGAGTTAGAATGTGTTTGGAGCTGAGCAAAGCAGCAGCAGTGCAGAGCAGAGAGATGAGTGAGTCATTTATTCCCCCTTTTTTATAAAAGTTGAATTGCAGGGAACCTGCAGTCTGCACCTATTGCAGTGAGGTAACTTTGTCACTGTTGCTGCACTGGACTGAACAAGTGTTCCAGCTGTGACAGAACTTCCCATTTAAGAAATCCCTGAGTTTTGCTGTTACAAAGCAACCAGTGCTATCATTTAAAACAATCCTTGGAGCAAAGATGGCCAAACATTACAAAAGAATCCTGTGAGAAAAATGAGTCGGATCTGAGATTGTGTTAATTGATTTTACTGTAGGTTAGATTTCAGTTTTGTTGGTTTGGCTCTGGACTGAGGTCTTACATCATGCGGTTCTCTTGCATTCTTTCATACTTGTGAATATTAAGGCTCCAGGAAGGGAAATCCATCTGTATCTGAATATTTGTGCTTGGTGCAGGCTGTAATAGGACACTCCTTTGTGCTTTTCACAGCTTATTATTGATTTCTTTCTTCTACTGTGAAATCTGTTCTCCCTGATTCCATTTGCAAGTAACTATCTGGTCCAAGGTTTATCTCTGAAAATCCTGTTTTGGTGAGGATAAATATAGAAAGTCTGGCTTGTGTTTGTTTATACGTGAGATTATCCTATTTCATTTTTGTGTTTTTTCAATGGTTCAGACTTAGAGGTTTGTCCTTTGAGGGTGGGTATTCGTTATTATCTGGTGCCCAGGTTCTGTGGCAGGAGTGATTCCTGCAAAAACAAGGATCTCTGCAAGCTGGCTGTTTGGGATGGAGTACTGAGCCAGAAAAGGAAAAGGCTGCTCAAAGGACCTGGGAAACACAAAGCTGATGAAGTGGGAAGGAAAGGGTTATGTGTGTGGATGAGAGTCATTCAAGAGGGCATTGGGCTGCTTGGAGTATTTTTTCATGTTATGAATACTTCAAATAATTGGCTGACAGAGCAAATTGCTGCTACTTTCAGGTTTTGTTAGGGTTTATTGTTTGTGCTTTTAGTGAATTTGTGTTGCTTAAAAAATTCTGAGTAAGGAACTCTTAGGATTTTTACCTCTGGAAATATGTAATTCTATTTTGAAATACCACCTTAAAACCCTAGTTTTCCCACCTCACAGTAACAGAATTAATGTGTGCAAGTCGATCCTTGTGCAGGAAATGATGCTCATCACGTGGAGCAGATACTCTGTATCAGTGGGGTATAAAATCCTTAAGTAGTCTTTAACAAAAGCAGCTGCCCTCTTTCAGACTTTAGTTAATTAAAACAGTAAAAGATGTTGGAAAACAAATATTATAAAGATGCTGAAAATACTCAAATCATATTTAGATTAGGCTGCAGAAATGAAAGTCTGCTCTTAAGCAGTGCTCTGTGTTTGCCTGCTTGTTCTTTGTGTGGACAACCATTTCGAGGCAGAGCTGGGGTTCTGCCGAAGGGAGTGTGAACCGTCTGTGATTTCTTCCCTCGGAGGTACAGAAATGCTTTTGGCAAGAGTTCCTGAAGGCTCTGCAGGCTGGAAGTGAGTGCAGGCAGAGCTGTCCCCTTCGCTGGGCCTCCTTTTCCCCTTTTCCTGCAGCAGCTGGCAGAGGCCTCCTGTTGCTGTGGGACTGGTGTGAATTCCCCCCTCGCGGTGCCAGCGAGCAGAACAGCCTCGGGCGAAGCTTCCACAGCACAAAACGCTGGGAACAGAGGCCTTTGGATAGCTTGGAGCTGCTGTGAGCAGCGCTGGGACACTGGGATGTGTGTGGGTTTGGTGACAGCCACGCCAGCACATGATGCTTGGTAAGTGCTGGATGTGAGCTCCGATTCACTGGGGAGCTGCAGGAAAACCACGGCTGCTTTTCAAGGCTCGGAGAAATTCTCTAGAGCTTGGGATCGTGTCTAAGTTTGCTAAAACAAAGCTGGAAGTAGCTGGGATGCCTGTGTGAGCAGGGAGGGAGGGTGATGGGCATGGATCCCAGTGCCTGGGTCCGCTCTGGGCTCACCCACGGGGATTGCTGGATTTCAAGCACTGGAATTGCTCTGGCATCTCCCCCACTGCTCGTGGGCTCTGGGCTGGTAAAACTGGCTGATTTCTGACACAAAGTGGAGTCCAGAGATGGCAAAGCTGTTTGGACAGCTGGATTTGCTTGTGGTATATATTTTTAAGTTCTTTTTCAAGCTTGGTCAGAAATCCTTCTTTGTGATTTTGGGTCCTTATGTTTGATTTGAGAGATGCATCTCTGAACTTGTCCAGAGTGTGTGGAATGTTTGAGCTCGTGGACTTCAGTGAAACATGATTATCTTCACACATATGCAGTTTTGATTGCCCCTTCAGATAAAGTCTCTAATAGCAAAACAAGAATCATCATCATCATCATAACAACAAATTTTCCATAGAAAATTACTTTTGACGCGACATTCCAAACTAAATTACTTAATAACGTGAAATTGGTGAATGCCCTATAAATAATCTTAAAATTGTCTGACAAGGGGAGTCTGGTATCTGTAGGATTTGCTATTTCTGTGTGACTGGAGGGACTCTCAAATGCTGCTGTATTTTCACGAGGGCAGAGCTTTCGTGGTACTGTCCTACATGGGACTGGAACATTTCCATCTGAGCTCAGAAGAAATAATACCTGATGTGGAAGTAGAAGCTTCAGGTGTTTTTCATTTTTTCCAAAGACTGTAGAAGTTGAAGGTGGATGAATTGAGGAGAGGATTTTTAGGGAGTGGATTATAAGAAGTTCCCTGCCCGGAAGAGGAGTTGTTCTAATTTAGGAAGAGGGAATTATTTGCCTGCAGAAAGGCCTGGGGTGTGGTCTGCTGAGATTGCTGAGATAACTCAATAATTTTAGGTGTCTTTAGGGAAGGTCTGCCTGCTGTGCTTGTTCCTGGACACAAGATGATCTCATTGCCCAGTTTATTGGTCCCTTCTTCCAAAAATCTTAAGGGAAAATTTTTGTTGGGTTTTCCTGTGTTATAATTTTTGTTAGGATTGGGTTTTGTTTGGTTTTTATTGTTGTTGTTGGTTTGGTGATATTTTTTTGGCAGAAAAACTACCAGTTCAACAACATTTAGGGCTGTGACTCTTCATTTAAAGTGAGGATGAGTGAAATAAGCAGTTGTGTAAAATGGAAAATTTATTTTGCTTGGGAATTTCAGTAAGTTTGTTCATCAGTGGTCACTTGACAGCCCCACCCCCCAGTAAATGCAACACTAAGATGTTGAAAAGGGAGTTCTAAGACAAAAAAACCCCAAACCACTGGTGTAGGTACATGTTTTATTTCATTTTGTAAGCATTTTCTGGGGAGTAAACAAAACTTTTCCTTTGAAAATCAGCTTGTGCTTACTAAAACAATAATTCTGAGCAGAGATTGTTTTTTCCTTTGAGACAGTGAAAAGTAGGAATCTCACAGAGCTGTAGGTGGTTTTGCAGCTTCTAGATTGTAATTTTAATTGTAGTAGACCAACTAAAACTTAGTTGAAAAGTGCGAATTTGACTTGCAGCCACCAAAGGTTCTGCATTGCAGCACCAAGGAGGAGTATTTGCTGCACAGTGATTTTAGCTGTGGGTTCTGGTGCTGCTGTTTCCCAGGATATCCCAGGCTTTGTCCAGGCTGTGTGTGAGGCTCCTTGCCTGCTTGCTCAGGGCTGGGGTGGGATCATTCCCATGTCCAGGAGCTGTTTCCATGCTGTAATCCAAGAGGAGCTACTGTACATTAAATATAGAGCTCCGTCGTGCTGCCATTAACTTAATTTGCATCAGTCATTAGCTCAGAGCGCTGCAATTCCAAACTTTGCTGCCCAGGCTGCTTCTGCAGTGGAATTCTCCTGGAACTGAGCTGGGGCAGTGCTGGGACAGTGATTTCTGGGCAGTTGTGAGCTGCTGTTCAAATCCAGCCTGGAAAATGGGCTCAGGGAACACACAGTGCTCAGGACCAGCTGTGGAACCTTCAAGGTTGGATTTTCCGGAGGATTCTGCTAATCTGCAGCTACTAATTTGTAATTAGGGAAAAGGGCCAAGCCTTAGAATGGGGGCAGAGAGGGTTACAGCTGTATTGTTGTGCTGTTGGCTCTGCCCTCCCCAGCCTGCCAGCAGGGTTTGGCACACAGTCCCTGTGTCCTGAGGTTCCCAAGTCTCTGGTTGCCTGGCATCGTGTTAACCCAGAGTCTAGCATGAAAAATGAGCTGAGATTTGGTTCAGGAGCAATAATTTCCGTACAGCCAAGTGACTCTTGAGCAAGCTGAGGAATAGCATGGAAGAATTGTGAGTAATTCAGGCAAGGTGCTGTTCCTGAATGCAGCAGAGATTGGGACCCTCATGTCCAGAAAGGAGAGGTCACTTTTAGCTCTTAGCTGACAGGTAACAGCTAAAAAAATTATCACAAAGGTGACAAAAGTACAGGAACAGGTTTTGTTTGAATAAAGTATTACTGGAATAAAAGGTTGTCGAAGAGATGAACTTGGGGGTGGCTGCAAGATGATGAGAGGGGAGCAATGGCTTTGTATCTCTCCTAATTCAAGAGTCAGGGCAAGAGCAGTCCAAGCCATTGGATTTTAGGTTAAAGGAAACAAAATGAGCCCATGAAGAAAAGGTTCTTAAAGTATGTAGTTTAAAGCCTGGAATCCATGATCTTGGCATGTTGTTGAGGCAAAAGGATTTAGGGCTGGGCAGGATCCCCAAGGGACATCCCCACACCCCGTGTGGGTGTTTTAGGGGCTCCTTATTTCCCTCTATTGGCAGGGTATTTTCCATCAGCCTTGCTTTTGGAGAGACTTCCTTGAACATTGAAATAAGCAGTAGCTTTTTGGACTTGTGACTTACTTCAGCATCTAATATTGATTCCTTTTCCGTCTTTGCTTTACATCAGAGCATTTTTAAGGATTGTTGGTGCATATTAATTTCCTATGATAGGCTTTAAAAAACGGGGGAAAAGCCACCCTGAATTTCACACACAGACAAGACACAGAGGGCATTTCATTGGTGCTCAAGAATGGTCCAAAGACAGGTTGTTACTTTATTTTCTGTAGAGCCAGTGGTCTCCTCAGGTGCTTTCCTCTGCAGCTGGAGTTTGCCCCAGGCACTGCAGTGCTGAGCTTTTCCAGCGCAGTGACTCCAGGCTGCTGGGGATGCCCAGCAGTGTTCTCCTGGTGATGAGGGAAGTGCTCTTCCCTTGAGTCACTGGCTTGCCTTCAGTGACAGTTCTGTTGCTGTATGGAAACCGAAATCCCTCATACACAGATCCCAACCCAGCTCTCTTTTCACTGCAGTGAATGATGGGCTCATTCCGTGAGCACATCTACAGGCATTTACTGTTCAGGAGTAGCTGGAAATTACTCTTTTGAAAGAGCAGTTGTAATTAAATGATTCTGAGATAAGTGCAGTGTAGTTTGCTTTTCCTTCATTTTCTCCTCTGAAAATTTCGCTTCCTGCCTTGACTCCCTGCATTTTTGCTGATATCAGCCATGTCTTTTCAGTAAAATAAACTTTCCTTGGGCTTCAGCAATGCTTAGAGAATATTGCAGTGTTACATGGAGTGGGATTAATAGTATGGAAAATGAGAAGGGGTCTGATCTTAAAAAAAAGTTGTTTCTTGGTGCATCTAGCTGAGTATCTGCAGGAATTTTGGGCTGAAGAGAAATGCTTCTTGGCAGAGCTGGCAGATGTGGGGGGTTGGGATATCCCACTGGGGGATTCCACCTAGCAAAGCACACTGCCTCGTGTTCCTGCCAGTGCCCAGGACAGCCTGCAGCCACACTAAGGCCTCTCTCTTCCCTCTTCTGTCCCCTGCCAGAAGCAAGACTGCCAACGGGGATTACCGGAAGGAGCACCGGGAGCGGAGCCGCAGCCCCATCGAGCGGGCGGCTGCCCCCACCATGAGCCTCCATGCCAACCACATGTACGCCTCCATCCCCAGCCTGAGCATGGAGCAGCCCCTAGCACTGACCAAAAACAGCATGGATGCAGCCAGGACAGTCGGCATGTCCCCCAGCCTGAGCAGCGTGGAGCGGCAGCAGGTACGGGACGGTCCTGGGGGCACGGGGAGGGCTCTGAGCTGCAGCCTGGTGGGAGCAGGGAGCAGAGGCTGCTCCTCAGGCTCCAGGTGCTTTGAAAGTGCTCACTGAACGTCACAGCTCCTTGGGACGTTCACTGGGACGTTCCCAAGCTTGGGAAGGTGTGTGTTTTCATTGGGAATCCGCGTGTTTTAACTGGGAATTCAGAGTGGGGTTCAGGGAGGCTCCAGCACCTGTCAGGCAATGCCTGGGAGCATCAGCTGTGCCCCTCCTGGTGATCCCTGCGTGTCCCCTCCCCTCTGTCCCATCTCTCTCCACTCTCAAGAAGGGGTCTAACACATTAGGGAATATTTGACACTGAATGATCTTCGTTTTAGCCAGCCAAAAGCATTTGCTGCATTGTTCAGAGCAGTGTTGCATCACTAATTCACTTTTCCTAAAGCCAAGTCATTATTTTTGATTATTTTATGCTTTATTTCAATATACTGGAGTGGTTGTTCCTTGGTTTGTCATCTTGCACACATTTGTTTTGCTGCAGAAGTGCTGAAGCTGAGCCATCTCTGTGCAGGTTAGGCAGGAACAGTTTTCTTATGTGTCAGACTCACTTTTGTCCCTGCTACAAGTGGAGAGGCAAAGCAAGAGAGCTGAGCTGTGATGAGCTGCAGCACTGAGGAGTTAAACTGGCCCATGTACCCAAACTCTCCCTTGCCTGGATCCCTCTCTTCTGTTATCTTTGACACTTTGAAGTAGATAACAGTCATTTTTCCAGGGAAATAGGATGTTGAGGCAAGGCCTTGCTAAGAGCACAGGGTAGAAATTATACAAAATAAAAAGTGTAAGAAATCCTAGTTTGATGATTCCTTGTTTTGGGGTTGTTTTTTTTCAACATGTTGAATGAGATTTCATTTTACTCTGTTTCTAATAAACAGGTGGGAGAAAAATACCTTATTTGCAGCAGGACAGGGATATCCAGCTGCTGTAGTTAGTCATGGTTACTAAATTCTCATTTATCTCAATATTTGTTTATAAGTTTCTATATTCTGCCCACACAACCATAGCAGAGGGTTCTGCAAGGTGCCTTATCCTGTCCCTTGGGTCTTTTGAGGTGTTGGCACCTGAGACATTATTACCTGTCTCTCTCTACTTCCCACCCCCTGCATGTCCAAAATACTCTTCTGAGGAGATCAAAAACCACTTCAGAGAGGCACAAAATCCTGGTCCCTGTAGAACAGAAATATTCCCACATGTGAACTGCTTACAGAAAAATGTAGGTTTTTTTTTTTTTTTTCATTATTTACTGGTTTTTTACTTTGCTGCCAGTGCAGTAAGGTGTAAATAATCTCATTGCTGTTTTGTTCTGGCAAATAAAGTTAAACCTCCCTGGAAAGCTCAGCTCTTTTACTTTACTGGTCTTGCTCTTAACTCTACCTAAAGTATCACCAAAGAAGGAAAATTCCCTCCTTCCTCACTGACCTTCTACAGGGATAGGTGGTTTTTTTGTGGCTAAAATTTTGTAAAATGGCCAAGAAATTAAATTACATCAATTCTGTTGATCTTTTGAACACTTACTAATTAATTTGCATTGAGTATAATGGACTCCTTGAATCATCAAATAGGTGAAATTTATTCCAATACCTGTGTTATTTCCCTTCAGCCACCTGGAGAAACTGGGGCATTTCTTTACCCAAGGCTTTGTTTCAGTGTAACATTTCCATAGTAAACAACTATGAAAAGAGTATTTTATGTTTACACTTTGTACAAAGTATAGATGGTGGAGTTCTGATGTTGTAATGTAGCTGTGAATAGACATTTTGGGGAATTTGCATGTGCTGAGAATGACAGTGATGTTAATTATAACACCAAGACAACAAATACCTGTAAAGTCTGCAAAATCCTCTCTGAGCCCTGACAAAGATGTGTGGCAATAGAATGAAACAAACATTTAATGTGTTGGCATTTAGTGCTGCATATGGAACTCTGAATTTGACACAATCACTGTAAAAACACTTTTAAGGTTTGCTTTCACACTGCCCTTTTTCTGGTCACTGAAATAGCAAGAACAGCTATAGAAATGCAATGTGGATTTTTATTTTGATCAAAGAATATTGGATATTTACAGGGTCAATATGGAATTGATAGTTTATGGGTTTAATTGCTGCGGCTGTGAAGTTTCAACAGTCATTGTAAAATAATTTTTAAGGTTTGCTTTCACAAGTCTTGCCCTTTTTCTGTTCACTGAAATAGCAAGAACCGCTATGGAAATGCGATGTGGATTTTTATTTTCAATCGAAGAAACAGCTGAATATTTAGGGGTTTAATATGAATTAAATAGTTTATGGGTTTAATTGCTGGGGCTGTGATGTTGCAACAGTCACTGTAAACTAAGATTTGCTTTCACACTGCTCTTTTTCTGTTCACTGAAATAGCAAGAACCGCTATGGAAATACAGTGTGGACTTTTATTTTTAATCGAAGAACCAACTGAATATTTGGGGGGTTGATATGAAACAGGTTTAATTGCTCTTGCTGCTGGCCTGAGAGTGACCCTGTGCCTGTGTCCCTGGCAGAACCGTCCCTCTGTGATCACCTGTGCTTCTGCCAACAACCGCAACTGCAACCTGTCCCACTGCCCCATCGCCCACAGCGCCTGCTCCGGGGCTGCCTACAGGAGACCCTCCAGCTGTAAGTGCCACACTCCAAACTGGCCCCACTGGGACTCCAGGGCAGCAGAATGAGCTCCACTGTGCCCACGTTACCAGGGAGAAAAGGAGGTGAAACAATGGACACCCCTTTGTGCCACAGCAGAAAGTAGCAGTGCAGAATTAGGGCGAGAGAGGTGTTCCTTCTTCTTGTTTTGAAAAGCTGCTTTCTTAACAAAAAACCCTCAGCACCCCACACAGACAAATAAGTCATTATGTTTATTTTAGTCCAGCTGACAAACAGCAGCCAGGGCCAGCAGATCCCCCCACGCTCTTATTTTAGAGCTGTAGTTTCCCTGCTCTCTCAATAGCCAGGAGACTCTTGTGATTCAGCTGCAGTCGCAGAAATCTTTCCTGCAGCCACAAATCCCCTTCCAAAGCCCATACCCTCCACCCTGCTCTGCATGGAGGACACAAAAAGCTTTGGAGGGCAGTTGCTACAGCAACCCAAGCAGGGAGCTTTAGCTTTCTGCCTTCTGTGCCATCAGAAATCTGCTCAGGCAGCACTTGCTGGGAAACCTGACCTGTTTGTGTTCACTCTCACTGCACAGACAGCACAGGGCAAGCTCAGCCCTTTCCTTGCAAGTCCTTTACCTGCTGAGGCAGAGCTTTAACTTGCAGCCTTGCCAAAAGCTCGGGGCAGTGTGGCTCCAGCAGCCAGGATGCGTCCATGGAACAATCCCAGGATGATGCAGGCAGCAACCTAAAGCTCATAGTAGGGTAATTATTAGTATTTTTATTAGTAGTAGTATTTTTTATTTTTATAAAGATCAGTGTGGTGTTGATAACTAGAACTGAAGCTGAAGGAGACCCTTAGACTCTTGGAGAAATCAGTCATTGGGGATCTCAGATGTCCCAAGTTTTCTCACTAACTGGTGCTGCTGGTCCCAGAAGGAGAGCTGCTCCAGTGGGCATGGGAACAGGGGTAGATGTTTCCAAAAAAGATTTGTCTCCTGGCAGGTGAAGAGGTGTCTGTGCATGACACTCATGTTTATTTTAGGATCAATCAAGCCTTGCTGGAGCACGGGGGCAGTGCCACGGATCCCAACAGTTCCAAGTATTTTTGGAAAGATAATTCTCATTGAGACACACAAATACTGGTTCTAAATTGTAAAACTGCAGTGCTCCTGTATTCAGTCTGAGGAATTACTACAGTTCTTGTTCAAAACCTGTCTTTTAAGGCTCTTGTAGTAGTCTTACAGAACTTTTCTGCAGTGGCCATGATTCATTTAGTTGTGACTGCTCCCGGCACAAGTGTGTGGAGTAAGATGAAACCCTGAGCTCAGCTTTTGGCATGCTGCAATTTAGGATGAGGTCTCCTCACACCCGACTGCTATCAGCAGCCTTGGGAGCTGATTTTAAACAACTGTTTACATCATTAATTCCATTTAAGCCTAAATATAAGTTCTGTGTCATTGTTTTGGGAGAAGGTTTCCATAGAATTGGAGCTGGAGCTGTTAGTTGCCTAAGGGAGAGATATAATTCTATATAAATGCTCACCTGTTGCAGGTCACAGAAATGCAAAAATACTTAACTCCAGTTTTTTTCTTCCATTTTAACTCCTTCCTCCCCACCTTGTTCCCCACTGCTTTCCCTCCCAGGTGTGTAAGGGTGTAAGGAAGGCCATCTTTGTGACAGGGATTTGCAGGGACAGGGCATTAAGAATTAGGGCGAGAGAGGTGTTCCTTCTTCTTGTTTTGAAAAGCTGCTTTCTTAACAAAAAAGAAGCTACAGGGAGAGATGTTCTGAGGGCTGGAGACAGGCTAGGAGAGCTGGGGTGGTGTTCAGCCTGGGGAGAAAAAGGCCCTGAGGAGAACTCAGAGCCCCTTCCTAAAAGGGCTCCAGGAGAGCTGGAGAGGGACTTTGGACAAGGGCCTGAAGTGATGGGACAAGGGGAATGGCTTCCCATGCCAGAGGGCAGGGTTGGGTGGGATATTGGGAAGAAATTCCTTGCTCAGAGGGTGGGCAGGCCCTGCAGGGTGCCCAGAGCAGCTCTGGCTGCCTTTGGATCCCTGGCAGTGCCCAAGGCCAGGCTGGACATTGGGGCTGGGAGCAACCTGGAACAGTGGGAGGTGTTGGAATGAATGGGATGGGATTTAAGGTCCTTCCAAGCCAAGCCATGCCAAGCCAGAGAAGAGGGTGAAGTGCAGGCTGTGAGTGCAGCACTCAGTGCCAGGCTCCTAACCCCCCCTGTGCCTCCTGTCCCCACAGCCACCACTGCCTGCGACCCGGTGGTGGAGGAGCACTTCCGCAGGAGCCTCGGCAAGAACTACAAGGAGCCCGAGCCGGTGGCAAACTCGGTGTCCATCACGGGCTCAGTGGATGACCACTTTGCCAAAGCACTGGGGGACACGTGGCTGCAGCTGAAGGCTGCCAAGGACGGCGTTTCGGGCAGCGCCGAGGCGGCGGCGCGGCGGGGCCAGGCCTCCCCTTCCTCCCACATGGTCAATCACAATCACTCGCCCTCCGTGGTCTCCTGAGGACAGCACCCTTCCCGTCGGGAATTTTGCATGGTTTGACTGAGCTTGGAACAGTGCTTAAATAGTGGTGGGGGAGGGGAGGTTAGTTTTCAACACGTTTTTGGTGTACTCACTTCGTTGGTTTTGGTTTTTTTGTTTTTTTGTTTTTGTAAAAGGGTGCCCTTAAAGACGATAGCAGGAACTATTTCATAAAGATTCATACGATGTAGCATCCTTTTTTTTCCTGCCTCAATTACCAAAGAAACCTCTGATGCAAATCTGCTGCCCCTTAAAAAAATAATGCACGCTAATCCACAAAAGCCATTACACTTAGTTGGTTGACCCAAGTGCTTTTTTTTTTTTGCTTTTCTTAGCTTCTCAAGACTAGAATTTGTCTGGTTTGCTTACATTGCCTTTTTATTTTTCCCTCTGTGAAGTAATTTTGTATGTATATACTTGAAAAGAACTGTCATGTATGATTTGCACTATTGGAGGAGGACTGAAGTTGCACAGCAACTTTCTGGAAGAGGCTAATATTTTGAGGGCAAACTGCTGAAAAAAGGGTTTAAGGATGACATTTCTATCAGTTTGATTTTTCTTAGAGCAAAACAGCTTTGGAAGGGGAAGTCTCATACAGGTTATAGGTCTTTCTCTCTTTAGATTTCAGGTGCTTAGTGCTTGCAACTGGACTGCATAATTTACAGAACACGGGCATTTTTTTCCTAAACACTGCAGTTTGTTAGACTAGAGCTGAGGTTGGAGGGTTCCATAGTGCTTAACGATGCATGTTTTATGAAAAATAGCTGGTATCTATTAATGTATAGACAGTAAGAATCATAATACTTATTAGCTTCTCTTCAGAATTAGTTTATTTTTGTCAGTAACAACCCTAGATATACTTACTGCTGGTACAGTTGTACTCTATGATATTTGTATTTGCTATTCACTTTAGTGGCAGCAGCACCGAGGGCAGCTCAGGACAGGCCTCGTGCAGCACTGCTGCTTCACAGGGATCTGCTTCCCAAACCCCAGTCTGTGTAATCCACCCTGACCTAGCTGCAGGAACTGCTACCCTTACGGATCTTGGCTGGACAACAGATTGTTACAGTTTGTGAAAGGTGATCTTTCAGTTTATTTCTGTTTTTTTTAAGCCTATCCATCATGCCAAGTCGCAGCATACATTCCTCCAGTAGGGACTTTATACAGGTATTACTGCATTTATTATCATTTGCTATATTAATAGCTACTAACTAGAAATTAGGCAGTAGAGGCAGGCATAAAACCACAGCTGTGCTAGTGCTAAGAGCTTCTCTTCTCCTTGTTAAGTGTAACTACTCTCCCCCATACATTCCATCTTCCCAGGACAGTTGCAGCTAGGGCTTGGTTTTTGTACTGAGCCCCCTGAAAGGATGAGCTCAGCGTAGGAAGTGAGAACTGCTTGGAAGATGAACTCCACGTGATGTATTATGGACTATGTTACAGTATTGGGTCCATTGTGGCTTTTATTTTATGCTTTGTTTTGTTTTTTTTTTAAAGCTAAGCTATTTAATTTGGAAAAGGTGCAGGGTAGAAAGAGATCAGGAGATTGGCTCTTACTCTTGGTGAGAAGGTGGCTGCTCAGTTTTCTTTAAAAAAACAAAAAAAAAACCCACAAAAAAACAACCCAACACCTAAGCCCCCCAGTTTTACACATTTCACTACCATCTTACTGGGTAGTCAACGCTTCCTTGCTTTGGCATTCAGTACCCTACTCTCTGTAGGAAGATTGTTAAAAGAACACTTTTTTATATAGGTAACTTTAAGACCATCGTTACGCTGTGCGTAAAGAATGTACAGAGAAATTTGTAGGTATTTTTTGAGGAACAATTAATTTGTTAATGATATGTAGCTATTTAATTTTTCCCTTTCCTTTATTGTAATCATTCTTTTTTTTTTTTTTTGTTTGTTTGGAGAAAAAAGTTGATCTTTTTTTTTTTTTTGTTGTAGATTTGTCTGTAATACAGTAAAAGTGCAGGAACACAGTTATTCTATGAGGACACTGCATTAGCATTAATAGCCACTCGTTTGTTATTGCTACAGGCTACTGAGCAGTATAACAGTCAATACTAATACTGTAGATGGACTCTGTGGAAAATGTGACTCCTCTATTTCTTTGTAAACACAAATAATGTTTTTAAAGCTAATATTTTCAATAATAGCTGTTTTACAAGGTTACATTTACTTATCTGAGATAGGTAAATGGATTTGAGGGCAATAAAGATTTAATGTGCTATGTCCAGTAAAACAGATATTGGACACAACAATGTCACGAAAGCCAAAGGGTTGGGGGGAGGTGGAAGGACACTAAACTGAACTCACCATCACGAGACGTGGTGAAGTTTCTTCACAGAGCCAGGTTATCTACAGTTCAGTTTGAAAGATTCTCTCTGTGTTTGTAAATCTGTAATATACCATTCTTTTGTGGCCTTGTTTCACCTGGAAAAAAAAAAAAAAAAAAAGGTTTGGCAGGCCATCTTTTTTTTTTGTACTTAAAAGTAGCCTTAAAGAACAATAAAGTGCTCTTAAATCACAGGTGTGTTCCTAAGCCTCTGTATTGCCTGGTGAGGGAGGAATTGGTGTCTGTGCTTTGTGAGCTGGAGGCAGGAACAAACCTCCTTTCCTTCCGAGGATTCCTACCTTTTTTAGGACCATAACCCCTGTGATGGGGCTGCCAGAGTCTGGGTTTCAGGGGGTTCCCTACAAGAGTTTGTCAAGAAACCCTTTAGAGCAATAAAAATCCCTGTTTTTATTGCTCTAAAATGAGCAAATTTAGAGCCAAATGAGCAAATTTAGAGCCACCATTGCTGTGCTGGGCTGTGAGGAGCTCACCTGGACAGGGCCTGGTGCAGAAAACAGCTGCAGCTCCTGCATTTCTGGCCACGAAAAGACCAATTTTCTGGCATTTTGTTTGTCCCTCAGCTTCTTCAAGTGTCACCTAGAGAACAGGAATCTCTCCCTGGAGAAAAGAGCTGGATTTTGTCCTCTGCTCTGGGTGAGCAGCATTCCAATGGCACTGGAGATGGTTAATCCTTCAAAAGGAGTTGTAATTACCTGAGTTTGAGAAAGCCCAGTGAACCAGGCAAGACCCTGCAGAGGGTTTTCAACACCGAATGCCTTAGAGGGGACTCCAAAATGCAAAAAAAAAGGAACAAGACACAAAGTTGCTGTTGGCTCAGCAGGGCCTGAAGGGTTTGGAAACACTGCGGGCCTGGCGTGAGGGAGATTCCATGAGAACACTTCCAGGAGCGTTGGTTTAACACATCTGAAACACATCCCTCACCAAACACCCGTGGAAAGAGGCCCAAATCCATGTTGTGAGGGTGTGTGGGAGGGAGGCCAAGGACAACACACCCCACAGGCCTCACAGGCTCTCCGAGGGGAGCTGCTTTCCCTTCAGGAAAAAGGGAAAATGTCCCTGCACCAACATTTTGGGGGCTCCGTGACATGGGCCAGGTCAGTAACTGACAGCAAACTCCATTTTCTGCAGGGTGAAAGGATTTTTCTCACTAGGACAAGCACAGTGCTGCACAGGCACCATGGCCTGGGGAACCAGCCCAGACACATGAAGTTACCCAGAATTTTTAATGGCATCTGAGAGCTAAATGAGAGGCACATCCAGCTGTGTGTCTGTAATCTCATCCCCACACACGAGCATTATTTTTGCTTCATTTCAATCCAACCATAATTTCAATTTCAGAAAACAGACCTGACATTATCAGCACCACTTTGGGCTCTGTGCATAGCCCAGGCAGGGAATGCAGTTCTGCTTCCATTTCAGGCTGGATTGGTTGCGAAAATGACCTTTGCAGACAAATTCATCCAGAGGCCAGAGGGAGCTGGGCAGTGCTGGGGTGGGCACTGGTGTGACCAGCAAGTCACAGCCGTGTGTGGGCACCTGGGCACGGTGGCCACGTCCTCACTGAGTGAGGGCACTGGACAGTGACCACTGACCTGCCCAGCTGGGCCAAGGGACCTCAGGAGCTGCCAGTGGCACTGCTCAGGCTGCTCCAGCTCAGGATGATCCCTGTGAATGGAGACTTCTCCAGTATCCAAACACTGCCTCCAGCTCATGTTCTTAGCATGACACCCGGGCAGGACCCATCCAGGAGCATTTCCAGTGTTATTTGTGCCCTCCCCAGAGCTGGCACACTTAGGCTTGGCCCAAGGGAATGTTCACACTATCTTTAGATCCTTCTTGAAATTTAAACCCCTCTGCATCCTCCTGTTCTGTGTCCTCTGGCATGGACACAGCCCCAGCTATGTTCCCTTAGCAGACTGATTCCACAGCTGGATTACGAGCTATGATAGCACACATTTTATCCCTGCAGGACTCTTGATAAAAACTGTATCAATTTAATAATTTTTCAACCTCTCTTTAAATGGGAACACTCTGCCCCTCTCTGAACAGCTACCTCAAGTGCTTTCTTGGGTATAAGGCAGCCAAGATAATTTAATTGCTTATTTTTGAGCTGCACTTACCCACAGTGGGAGCAGTGCCAAACACCAGAGCGTTCCCAGCTCCTCCTGAGCTGCCCTTCCCTGTGGGCAGTGTCCTGCTCAAGGCTCCATCCCCACCCAACTGCAGCTCCCATCCCTGAGGAACACCAAATAGGAAATTCTCCTCTTTTCCTTTGTGAAGGATCAGGAGCCCAATTCAGCAGACAACAATGGGCAGGCCCAGGGTTTAGAGCTGCTAATTGCTGTGTCACTCGGGCAGCCATCGCCAGGGACATTCCTCTCTGCTGGGAATGGTTGGCATGGGCTTAGCTGTACATGGATATTCACACTGGCATGCATTTATATTGTAGCAGAGCTGGAAAAAACAGAATTTCTTTTTCCACAGGCTAATTTCACATAATGACAAAGCAGTTACTGACTTCCACAAGAGCACAATTCACTGCAGTCACATGAGACCCTTTCAATCTTTTCTTGCTTGCAGCCCAGCCAGAGTTTCACTGCTCACTGCTGCACTGTTCGGTCTAATTTTACATTTTATTTTGCTACGCAGCAGCTTTCTTAAATGCCAGGGAGAACATCTGTCTTCTCTCCATCACAAAGAGACACAAAGGCATCTGTCAACACGAAGCTGTGTCAGCCAAATGCCTGCTACATTTCATAGTCAAAAAGCTGCTTATCTTCAAACTGTTTACTCAGTTTGGGGAAATGCTCTGCACACAGAGCCCTTCTGCTATCGTGGGGAATCAAGGTTACCTTTTTTAATCCAGGAAAACACAAAGCTCTGATCTCCTGCTTCCTGAAATAGTAAAATACTGTGGGTCGAGCTGTGTTAATTAACATCTGGCTTGTGTGTTAAAATATACACAAAATACCACCGAGGCTATAGGAGTTCTAGGTAGTTAAAAGGAAGTATAAAAAATACAGATTTGTTTTTTTGCTTTCAGGGGAAAAAAACCGATTTGAGTAATTTAAAAAATAATATTTCTCAGTCTAAGCCTAAACCTTTGCTCTCACTGCCACACTACAATATTCACTTACCTTTTTTTTGAAGGGGGAAGCAGAGATGAAAATAGTGGAAAGAACCAACAATACTCACAGATCAAAGCAAGAGCTTTTCCTTTTCCTTTTTCCTTCCAAGGGACAAATTCCTGGGCTCCTGCTAAGGCTACAGAAAATGTCAGCTTATCAATTTCCCCGGAAGAAAGTGAGTTTGTGTTCAAGCAGCACAACAAAGGCTTTTCCCTTGCTTTCCCCGACATACCTGGAGTGAAGTTAATGGAATTTGTCTTCCTCAGAGGCTCTGAGGAGTTCCTGGCACTGTCCTGGCTGCTCCAGAGTGTCCTGGTCCATACCCTGACACAAAAGCACCTGCTCAGGAAACACACCTGAAATCAGAATTAAATAAAAATAAAGTCACCCTCTGCTGTGAAGGTTTTTACTTTAACAGCAACCTTTTGTCGCCTGTAAGTCTCTCCTTCCCGGCAGCTCTCAAACCTCCCTCAGGAATTGGAAAATCGAGATTAAAACAAGTCATTTATTAACCTGCAAGTCCAATTAATAAAGTAACAGAGACCAGCAGACCTAGTTCTTAAAAAGTAAGCAATATTCTCCTTTTCCCCCTAAAACTCAGTCACATGTAGGCACATAATTCACCTTTTGCTGTGAGAAATCCCCGAGGATACATCAGGAAAGTGTCCAGAGGAAAATAACATCTAAAAGCACTCAAGATATTTTCTTTGTTGTAACAAAGCTGTGACTGGCTGAATACAGGCTAAGAACGAGCTCAGAACCATCAACCATAGGTAAAATGTACTTCAGCTGTTAAAGATGTTGCCTAAATTGTCCTAATTCAGAGCTCTTTGTTTTGCTCCCTTCCTCTGACAGCTGATTCAGCCCCCAGCTCCCTAGTCTGGGCGATGTAATTAACGTCATTAACTCAAACAGGGAATTTTCAGGTGGGGAAATGAAGAAAAAGCCAAGAGTGGCAAAGCCACCACCCACAGAGCGTGGTGGCATCCCAGGGCTTGGTTTAAAGACTTGCAGTGGATTTCCTCCCAACAGAAAATAACACTTTGGTTGCTGCCAGGCTCACAAATGCAGCCTGAGAGCCAAGCTCTGACCTTTCAGGATGATGCAAAATCAGCAGCAGTAAAACAAATCACGACTTTGCTGACATGTCTGTAACCTTGAGTGATTAATCCAACAAATAAACAATTCCTGCCTGGAAATGCAGGGAAGAGGAGTGTGGGATTCTCCTCCTGCTCTGCCCTGCTGCAGCTGAGCTCTGGATGCAGTTTTGGTCCTACCAATTCTCACAGGAAATGTGAAAAATGCCTGGGCAAAGGCTGAGGATTGAAGTCAATACAGATCCACCCATTAGAGCTCATTAAAGAGAAACCAGTGAAGGCAGGAAATATTCTCTATTTAGATGAAAAGTTTGTTCCTTTTAACATTGCCCCATGACAGATCCCATCTCCTCTCCATTCTGGGACACATCCCCAGAGCAAATTCCTTGGATTTTCCCCTTGGAGAAATGTCCATTTTACCAGCACAGCTAAATTAGCTCACACATCACTCTGGACTTTGAGACTTCTTCACACGACTCCCCAGCCACTCAAAAAAATGGTTTTCTGCCTTTCTAATGCTAAAGAACAGATTCAGACCATTGCTTTTCTATTACTTGCACAAATCTCCACTGCTGAGTGGCTGTTTGCCCTGCACAGACACCCAGGGACAGCAAACAGAACAACACCAAAGTGCTGCAGTGCCTGGAAAGCTTTCCTGCCATCACTTATTTTGCTTATAACTCCTGTGATCAATTCTAATGCTGGTATCTCACAACTGAGTTGTGCACTCCCAAAACTCAGAAAACATTTCACCAGAATTCTGCAGGAGCAAAATTAAAATCAGGTTATTCTAAATAATGACATTTGGAATTCATTCTGTTCTTGAGCCATTTAGCTTCACATTTTCAAGGCTTTTTTTACGCAGCCACAAAACAGATGGGTTCGCTTTTAAATTAAAGAAAAAAAACAAAACACATCCTTGGGAATTGAAGGAACACAAAACAACAAAACCCCAGCGCTGGGAGAGCAGCAACATTTTGAGAGTTGAGAAATCTGCAATTTACCCAGAGAGGCAGATGGGGAAAAGCAAAGATTTCTCCCCTCAGGAAACCTCCACTGCTTAGCTCTGCATCTCCAAAGTGGAATCAGCTGCACTCCGACCTCAAAGCCGAGCACTGCAGGAGCTCCCACACGGGATGTGTTCAGGGAGCACAGGGATTGTGCACCACACACTGAACCTTCCACATCCCTGTTTATTTATTTAGCTTGTGGGTGAGGAGTCTGCTCGAGCAAATCTATTGCTTTCATTGCTCTGGAGGTACAAATTCAGAACAACATTGCTGCCTTTGCTGAGAGCACCACAGGAGCTGGGTGACAAAAGAGAAATAGCACTTCATTTCTGCCCAAGGGAAGGTGAAAGCTGCCTGGATCACCTCTACTGCCTGTGAGCCCCTGAAGCCTTACAGCCACAGCTCCCTGCAGCTCCACAAAAGTGTGGAAACCCCACAACAGCGTGGGAGCCCCACAAAAGAAAACAAAAATGATGCTGAGCCTCAGGAGAACTCCTCAGAGACAAAACCCAGCTGGAAAAGAGGAGGTGGCAAGGCCTGGCAGCCACCAGGGAGGTGAGCTGGAGCTCTGAGGAGGAGGGGCAGCTCCTCAAACCAGGGACAGCACCTCTGCAGCTCCTCAAACCAGTGACAGCACCTCTGCAGCTCCTCAAACCAGTGACAGCACCTCTGCAGCTCCTCAAACCAGCTTTTCCCTCTGCTGGGAAAGCTCCCAAGCTGGGGCATCCCTGCTCCAACCAGGCTCCATCCAGCTCTGGGTCCTGACTCTCCTCCAGGTTCCTCTTCTGGCAAGGAAAATGTTAACGTGGTAGGACAAAAGAAATGCTGGAGCTTCACCACGACAGAGATTTGGGGCAGTGGGTGAGGCTTTCAAAGGTTTTTTTCAGTTCGTTTGCTCTTCTCTCATAATGGAAGTTTTGTACTTTTTTTTTTAGTGAAAAGTTTAACTGGGGAAAGGAGCCAATGGCAACACTGGGAAAGGTTTGTGAAACACAAAAATATCACTAACACCACTGGATAGACCAACAAATTACAGGTCAGGGCAACTTATTTACACTTTGTACTTAGTTCATGAACACTGCTCTGTAGTTCACTCAGGAAGTGGACAAAAACCCCTTTTTTTCCTCTCCTCTGGAGTATATTTATGATTCGAATTCATCAAGAAATGCTTGTTAATTAAGAACATTTTAAAAAACCTCAGCCCAATTCTTACTTGCTTCTTAATTCCATTACCAAAGTCAAGGCACACCAAATGAACCCAAAGCTTTGGTTCCTGGGGACAGGAACTTTAAATGTCACTGCAGGCCTGGGAGGACACAGGCAGCACTTCCTGGCACTCTCAGCCTGGCTTGCTGAGCTCTGTCACCCCCAATTCCAGCTGTGCTGAGCATGGATCTGAACCCCTTTGGGATCACTGACTGTGAGACAAAGTCAAGCCTCTGGCACTCAGATGAGCCTCAAAACCAGAAACTCCTTTTTAAAAAGAGATTCAAATAACATTTCCTTTTCTGCAGTTTCTTTTCCATCAGAATAGCAAAGCTCTTTGGTGACTCCTCTCTATTTCAGCTGATTTGTTGCACAAAGCCCAGTGCCCATCCTGGGCATTGCCCAGAACATAACCTGCAATAAAGAGCCAAACTGGAACAGAGAGCAGGTAAAAGTTAACAAGAGATTTATTTAATCCTCTTTTACACATGTAAGTTTTAAAAATACATGCTTAGTGTAAGATTGTCTTTACATTTGACATCAGATTTCTCTCAGAACTTTGAGACCCAGTGTAAGACAGCATCAAACTCTGGCTCAGAGCATCCCAAGCTGGGCATCCAAAACTTGAGGCAAAGGAACTGCAGTAACCCCTCCTGGAGGTGTCCAGATTGAGCTGCAAGGCATTAACGGTGTCAGAGGTGAGGCAGACCTGCACCACCCCCAGGCTCTGCCCTGGCTCTTTATTCTCCTGCCCAGCTGGCTCCACTGAGATTGGTCTGGCTCTACCAAGCCCTCACTCTGCCAGGGTCTCCTCTGAACTCACTCAGACTCTCAGGGACTTTCCTTGGCCTCACAGAGCCCAGGGAACTCCACCCTGATCCACCTTCCCACAGCTAGGGCAGTGACAGAGAGGACAAAGTGCTTGAAACATGCAGTGTTTCTAAAAAGCTCAGTAACTGATGACATTAAACTCCAAACTGTGAGAGCTGGAACACAACACCTTGGCTTAGGACATTTCTGAAGCCACAGTCACCTAAAACTATTGCAACAGAATAATTTAGGAGCAGTGCTTTGGTCACATTCTGAGACGTGTTGTGCTGCACGTCCCCAAGTGCTGAGTGTCAGCCCCTCCTGACACCCTGGTGACATTTGAGTCCCATTCTTTCCCAGTATCTCACATCAACAGGTATTGTGTTATTCTCTGCTCCCAGAGGACCTTTAAGAATTGCTGTCTTGAAGTTCTCTCTCTGAATCTCTTAATGACATTTCCAAATACTATCCACAGGAAAAGAAATTACCAGATCTCATCGTGGTTGGAAATGAATCTGTCCAGCCACAGGGCAGGGCTGGCCATGCAGCAGTGACCTGCTCCATCCCTCCCTTGCAAATCCGGGCTCAAAAAAGCCTGGCTTAAGTTTGTAGTGTTGCTAAACTCGACTGATTCCATAGGGCAGAAGTTACAGCTCACTCATCCCAACGACTGCCCAAGGAAAAATCACAGATAGTGGCTAAATGCATGCAAGAGTCATGCAAAAGCAAATGTTTTAATTAAGGGAAAACTGTCTTTGTGTAATTAAATAATCGTGGTGTTATCACATTACACCATCTACATCTCAGTGTCCCCGACTTGGTGCCAATAATGATGAATTGCTGGGATATATCAACAGGATATATTGCCTTCCTTCCTTGTATCCCGTAGCCACTGGGGAGGACTTGAGTGAGAGCTTTTTGCTAAAAGTCATTTAAAAGGTAATTTAGAAAATGAAGGACCCAAGAGAAACTCAACAGAAACTTTAGGCAGATAAGATGAAATTAAAAAAAGATTATCAGCAGAAGTAGAAAGAGATACAGAAGAGACATGGAACTTTTTTGTTTAATTTTGGTCTAACGTGCCGTTTGAAAAATAACTTTAATTTGTAATAGCGCCAGATTTTGACACCGGTGGAAGAAAGCTCATCACCCAGAGCAGCCACTGACCTCACTGCCCTCCGAGTTTTGCTTTGAATGCCACCCCAGAGGCTCTGCCTGCTCAGTGAGAACCTTCCCCAGCCGGAGCCACCCCTGAAGTCTCTGATGACGAGCTTCTGCACAAATCCCTCTTGGGCAGCTCGCTGCTACCAAACAAAAGTCCAAACGGAGGCATCTCCATCCAGCAGCACCCAGCAGCACCCAGAGCAGCTCCCGGAGCCTGCCCGGAGCAGCACCCAGAGCCGAGCGCGGCTCCGCATTCCTGCCGTGCCTCCTCGGCATTCCCGGCCGGTCCTGCCTGCAGTGACGCTGCCGAGGGCTGCTGGCCAGGCAGGAAACAACAACAACAACAATAATAATAACAGCAGCAGTTCCCGATCCCCCCCGGCCCTTCCCGCTGCCTTTGCGGACACCCCGGAGCTGCTCCCGCTCCTCCCGAGCGCTCGCACGGTGCTGTCCCTGCCCAGGAACCTCTGCAAGCTGCCCCNTTCCCGATCCCCCCCGGCCCTTCCCGCTGCCTTTGCGGACACCCCGGAGCTGCTCCCGCTCCTCCCGAGCGCTCGCACGGTGCTGTCCCTGCCCAGGAACCTCTGCAAGCTGCCCCGGAGCTGCTGGGACAGACAGCGAGCTGCCAGCGGTGCGAGAATACACCTTTAGTTCGCCCTGCTTCCAAAGTAAGAACGGAGCACTCGATGCTCGGGCATTTTCCTCTCTACACCAGGAGTGAATTAAGCCTGATTTACTACAGCAGAACCTCCACAAAGGCCTGATTACAATGATTTCGCTCATAAATAGTCAGTGTGTAAATACGGATCTCCCATTTTAAGTAACATTGGCAATTTCAGCGATTCAAAAGGCTAAAACTTGGATCCTCGGAGTGGCCTTAAGTAATTAAACCCCCTCATCCCTCCCCCCTCGCACACAAAAAGCCTCAAAGCAAAGGCAAGAGCCCTATTTAGGAAAGCAGCAATTCCAGGGGGAGCTGCCGGTGATGTCATGGCATTTAAACGTCGCCTGAGTCACAGGTTCCTGAGGAAGTGGCAACACCTACGGAATTACTGGATAAAAGTCAGCCTTGGGAAGCACGAAATGAAAATAAAGACGCTCACAGACAAAGCAAAAACCTCAAAGGAAAATCGTGCCTGCTTTAGAGAATTCCTCCTCGCTAATTTGAGGGAAGTCTGTCACTGGAAATGCACGTGGGTGTCAGTGAGAGCCCTTCCTCGGGAATGCAGGGAGGAAAGGAAAAGAGGAGAGAAAGGACACCAAACCTGTCAAAACCAGGAGTCCAAATGCTTTCAGAGCAGCAGACATGGAACTAACCTTCCTTCCTTCCTTCCTTCCTTCCTTCCTTCCTTCCTTCCTTCCTTCCTTCCTTCCTTCCTCCCTCCCTTCCTCCCTCCCTTCCTCCCTCCCTCCTCCAGGCAGCTTTAGCCCACACTGGGTTTGATTTGGGAAGCAGAAGCATTCCAGCAATGAGACTCCAGCTTGCATTCCCCATGCCCTGAACCTTGCAGTGCAGGATGGCACCAACTGCAGCTTCTGTGATATGGAGACCATCAGAAAAACATCAGAAATCCAGAAGAGAAATTAAGGAAAAAACCTACAGATCTCCAGTTTAATGCCTCCCCTTTCCTGCTTCCGTAGTGCAGAGCAGTATTTCACTAACAAATCAAACAATGAATCATTCTGCTGAGACCTTGCAAACGTCCCAGTGCCAAAGACTGAAGTTACACACGAGCCTGAATTTTTGCATGCTCAGACTACTGAAGCAGCAGGACAGCCAAGGAATGTAAGAACAGAAAGTAACTGGATGGGAAAGGAGGGAAATTACAAGGAATAACTTATAAAAAGTCATGTTTTTGATTTGGAGCAGCACGGCACTGTACACGTGCTCCTGTCCTTTCCTGTTAGCTCGCCAAATTATTTTGTTAAGGAGAGATTTGGAATTTTGTACCGTTTAAAATGAAACGCACGTGTGCATGTGACCTTCAGCGAGAGACAAAGCCCATTGTGCTTCCTATCAATGTCCTACACAAACATCCACGCAAAGAACAGGAGGAAACAGCATTTAGAGAGCTCCAGGAGATGGAAGGAGTGTGTGCTCCCTGCCAGCCAGGAAACACAGCCCAGGCTGCTTCCAGAACTCCTGATTGCTCCTTTTCTCCAGTGGCAAGGCAGCACTGGCTTGATTCAGCTGAAAGAACCTGTGCTGGTTAAGTTCTGACAAACAACTGCTGAGTTCTGAAAATCTGTTCAGAGAATGTCCTAAATAACTCCACTGCATTTGAGAAAGTGCCACGGTTAAGTCACAACAGGCAGATAATATAATTAGTGAGGGCTGCAATTAGAGCTTGAACTTCTGTATGGTTGGAGCAGTCATCTGCATCCTCACCCTGGGGTGAGATCATCTGCACTGGGAAATGAGGTGAAAAAATTGCTGCCCTAAGACATGGAATACCTGAAGGTACTTCAAGTACATCCTTGCCACTCCAGCTTAGTGCTGGTAATTCTTCTGGGAGGAGCTTCAGCCTGGTTCAAGGAATCCTCAAGTGATTCATCCTCCACAGCCTGCTGGAAGGATGAGGATTGCTGCTGGCCCCAAGGGAAAGGTGCCCACGGATGAGCCACAGCCTGGCCCTCAAGGCTTCAGTATCGCAACACAACAGGAGTTTGACCCAGGATAACTAAGAGTAAAGCCCAGAGATATTCCTGATAGGTTATCAATAATAGTAAAAGGAGAGGGAAAAAAAAAAAAGTCAATAGTGAGGGTTTTTAATAGGGTTTTTAATTCCGAACCTGCCAAGTGGTGCACAGGGTAAGAAAATGCACTTTCCAGAAATGATTATACTGGAAAGCTAAAATGGGAAGAGAGAAGGCAAGTCTATGAATTTCAAACCTAAAGCATCACCTGTGTGGTGTTTCCAAGCACTGTCAGGCTCTGGAGAAGGCTCAGGCAGCTGCAAGGGAAGCAGAGCTGGAAATGGGAGAGGTAGGCAGGGTTTTCATAGGTTAGGAATTTACACCCTGGCACAGACCAAAGTCCTCCTGGTGTAGTATTTCTGCCTTTTAAAACAGTTAATCCAGGTGCTCTGGAAGAGCAAAGGTGCACAACTGCCTCTGGAAGGAAAGTTTCACATCAGCTGCGCTGAAAATGGAATTAAAAAAAAAAAAGAGAAAAAAGGAATTAATGAAGCCAAACGGTAACAGGCTGGAGACATCTTCCAGACTCTGTTTCTTATGAAGTCAGCTAAAATTTCCCATGTTGCAAATATTTCTTTAATGGCTCTCTTTGGAGTATAAACGCTTATTTGTTTCTAAGGAAAGCCTTGCATTATTATTTAAAAAAGAAATTAAAAATTTGGCAGTAAAATTCCACCACGGAGGTGCTCCTGCTCTCTTCTTTCTGTGTGTGTATTTGGAATGCAAAGCCCAGAGCAGCAGTCCCTGAGCCAGGGGCACATGGAATGGCCTGGAGCACGTGGAAGGAGCAGACAGGCTGGGCTGCCTGCCAGCTTGAAATGAATTCACTCCTGCAAGAATGTGAGCAATCCTTCCTACTCCCATAAGAACAGAGAGCTAGGACTCTCCTGGAACTCCTAAAATTTGGTTATACTTTGAAGAGGAACTATATAAAAATATAAAATATCCTCGTGGATTCTGCCCCAGCTCCTTGAGGATTCTGTGAGAGGAAGAATGTCCTTCATCACCATCAGCTCAGCGACCTCCCCCAGCCCTGGCCTCCACGAGAACCCTGCACAGCAAAGTCTCTTCCCAAAACACACCTCAGAATCCCACTGGTTTTATGGGATGGCTTGGAAAAGGGGAGGAAAATCAGTGGGAAGTGGGAGCTGGGAGAGTTCACCACAGCCCAGTGAGAGGATGGAACAGCACTGGTGAGACTGGAAGGGCTGGAGTAGCTCTGGAACTTGATGGCCTCAAGGGTCTTTTCCACCCAAAAGCTTCTCTGGTTCCATCAGCAAGCCCAGCTATGCAAGTTAACAGAAATTTAGGAACAATTGGGCCAGTAAAAGGGAAACATGTGCTACCATTTGATTCCACAGAGCAAAGCTCGCAAATAAAACTCATTTCAATGAGGGTTCTAAGTAAGAGCACAAGTGAGAAATTAAACCAAACTGCTCATAGATGGCAGAATCCCTCAGTTTTGCAAATACTTCTGTAGCATCTACTGAAGGTGAGCAGGCAGAATTTATACAAAGAAACAAGATTAGAGTCATAGAATGCTAAGGGGTTGGAAAGGACCTTTAAGATGATCTAGTGCCACCCCACCATGGGCAGGGACACACAGAAAGTGGGATAAGAGTATCAAAGATGACAAAATGGGAATTTTAGTTTCCCTCACTGGGCTTCTCTGAGGACACAGAGCCAAAGCCATGCAGGACACAGGAAAGGGAGAACATTTTTCCAAGCTTAAGCTCGATTTTAAGCCTGGAGCAGTCACTGCAGTTTCCTTTGTTGTGCCAAAATAACTCCAGGGCTGCTGACTTCTACTGAAGCAGAATCTCTTTAGTTCTTGGGAGCCATCCTGGGACAGAACTCCTGTGGTTCCTCTCCTGGTGACCTCAATCAACCTGTCTGGGCCACCGTGAGTTTTCCTCCGTGGATCTCTGTGTGATTCTCACATTTGTGCCTCTCTCCCTGCCAGAGCCCAGTGCTGAAGGCTTCAGGCTCCCAGTAGTCACTCTGGGAAGGGTTCTGGCCACGGCTGTGGTGGCACCAGGAGAGTTCACAGGTGCCCCTGAGGGAAATCCACTCCCCGGCGACAGAGCAGGACACAGCAGGATGAGAGCAACTCAGGGCTCCAGGGAAGAAAACTCTCCTACAAAACCTCAAATTCCTCACTCTGATGGATGTGCTACGCTCATGTGACAAATTCTAAACCTCAGCCAGCACTACACACTGCAGGGCTGACACTGAAGCAAAATTCCAGCTGGTAGAAGTGTGAAATCACAACAGGAGCTGTCATTCCGTGAGCTTCTTTAATACTCAAGTACAAAAGTGGTGTCAGAACTTTCCACTGAGATTTTCTAACAGTATTAATGTCCCCAGGTGAGGCCTGTGGGTGCCACAGCTGCAGGTTTCCACACAAAGCCAGGATATTTCTGTCTGATAGCTCAGCAGGATCCTCTGAGGCTGCTCATTCCCTCTTCCCAACAGATTTGGGTTCACACCTGAGAAGCCCTGGCTGGGCTCTGCAGTGAAAATTCAGGCTCTTGCCGTGGTGAAAGAGGTCCTGGCAGCACAAATAACACTAAAATCCCACCTCCTCCATGAAGAAAGGGAAAGTTTAGCTTGTCCCATTAAACAGCAAACACAGGAGCTGGGGACTGTGCAGAAATCCTGCAGGAAGTGCACACAAATAAATGTGTTTATCTGCTGCTGGTATTTGAATGTACATTCATTCATTCATTCATTGGAATGGATTCTCGGGATTTCTCACTCAGTAAATGCCCAGAAATTGAGTAAAAGCAAAAGAAGAACAATTCTGGTCCTCAAGGAGAAAGCAAACAACGTTCTAGTCAGACAAGGGAAGTTATTCCAAGCCAGAGTGAAGTGTTTGTGCACCTCAGGGACATCTGGGAAGCACATGGACAGGAAGCAGCCCAGCCTGGGAGAGCTGGATGGCACTGGAACGAGAGGAGAGGAAACATTGCATTAACCCTGAGCTCTGAACCTTTCTGCCTCCTCTTCTCCTGCACAGACACTTCCCAAGCAGAGCTACCAGGGAGCTTTACCAGCCAAGAAGAGTTTCAGGTATTTATTTTTTCAGCATTATTAATGCTTCCCAAGCTCAGAAGGATGTGCAGAGCCATTCACACTCCACAGTCTGCAACTCCCCAAGATAAAAAAAGCAGATTATTCTCTTTAAACTGCCCTGGCACCAACCCAGGGCTCTGGCTGGACTGTGGTATGGCTGAAAAGGTGGCTCCAAAGCCAAAAAATGTACTTTAATTGCTTTAAAATGTACCCTGCAGGGTGGCAATCTCAGTGGTCAGTGCCTGGCCACAGAAAGGTGACTTCCTCTGATGATATCAGCTCTGATATCCAAAATATATTGCATTCATATATATTTTATATTACGCTGAAGTTACCTAAGCTAGACATTCCCCTAGGTAAGAAATTATGTAAATACAATGCCTATGATAATAAATAAATAGAAATAATGGCTATTGTAGACAACAATGGCTGCTTTAGACAATAATGGCTATTTTAGACACTTGGTGCAAACCTCAGCAGGTTTCAATAAATCTTTTCTGATCAGAATATGGGAGTTGCAGATAACCTAAACCTGAGGGAACTTCTTCTGATGTGGCACAAGAGAGAAGCTGAGAAATTCTCTATAAAAAAAGTAGTCAGAGCTTATGTTAAGGAAGGAACTCAAATAATTGGATTGACCAACTCATTTTCATAATATGTATGGGAAACAGAGGCTGCTTGGCAGATAAAGGGATTTGCACTTTTCCTAAGTGAGTTAGCTCATCAACCTCACAGTATAAAGCTATGAAAGGGATTTCAAATTTCCTTCTAAAACCTATTCCATGTTAAGACCAAGAGATTCAATTTTGCAGTCATGTACTTCGATATTTTAAAACTCTGTTTTCTTCCAGCCATTTTTTAAACTCAAGGATTCTCCAACCCCTGTTTGTGCTCAGCCATAATCTCTGAAGCCACTCAAAAAAACTCAAATGAACCAAGGATTAAATGAGAATTGTTCTTTTTGAACACCTGCAAGGTTCTGCATGACCACACCCAACAGCAGCAAAGTCAGAGAACAAATTTCTCATTTCAGTGAAGCATTTCCCTACAAGTTTTGACTGAATCAATGACCCACCACCCCCTAAAGCAATTTTTAACCATGTGACAGAGCTTCAGGGGAGCCCAATCACAATACAAATGCATTTTCCTGGGCAGAAATCAGTCAAACCACTTTGCTTCCATGGCATGAAAGGATGAGATCCTTACAGGGAATAACAATTCCATGGACACATCCAGGACTGCACCCTCAAGTCATGTTTGCAAACAGAATTCACGTGGTGGAGGCAGCAGGTTTAGGTCCTCACCCACTCCTGTTCACCTTTAAATATGAAATTTAACTCCCAAGAGCAGAAAATGCTCAATCTAAAGTGCCCCAAATCTGAGAGAGATGAACAAAAACATTCAGAAATGCTGCTTGGACACAGCCATTGACAAGCACAATAAAACCTGGCACAAACAAACCACCCAAATTTACTTAAGCAGCATATTTTATATGTAAGCCATATTTAGAAATTAAAAAAAAAAAGAAAAAAAAAAGAGAGACCAGGTTTAAACATAAGCACATTGCTGCAGTTATTTACACAATAAAAATGAAAACATGGCGAGTTCTGTCCAGGAGGGACTGCTTTGAAAGTGAAATTATTCATGGCAAAACGTGGCTGCTATTTGTTTGTCTTTCCAGTAGTCAGGAGGGGTAAGCAATCATTAACTTGTCCAAGCAGAGATAAAAGGCAGGGCAGCAGTGCAGAGCAGAGCATCCTCCTCTTCCTCCTCTTCCTCCTCCTCCTCCTCCTCCTCCTCCTCCTCCTCAGCCACCTCATCTCAAACTGTTTCATCATCACTCATGTCCCAGATCTGCAACAAAAAGGAGAATTTTACTTTGTGGAGTTGAAATATGCTCTTAATACACTCTTATAAATTCATGTTACTGTTTAAAAGGAATAATAAATAGCATTTTATGAACTGTTGACTGGCACCAATGGAGCTCTGCAGAAAATTCAGTGTTTTTCTCTTCTGTTAACAACCTACACACCAATAATTATTTGTCATCTTGGGGGGATTTTTACCATCTACTTTTCAGCATTTGTCACTTTGGCTATTTGCTGTTTATTATCATTTACAGTAAGGCTCAGATCAAAGCCCAGACATTCTGCTTTGCTTTGCTGACTCATTGGCACACACTCCATGTGAGTAATAACTTCTAATAAACAGCTTATTTTACCAAACTGCAGCAAAATTTCTAGACTTAATTAATTCATGAAGAACTAATTGGTCACTTTGCACTCCAATATTAGATCTCATAAACAGCAGCTTACAGACAAGAAGTTATATGGAAATTTGTACTTTTCTATTCCTTAAAAAAAAGAAATAAAACACCACCATTTTCCCCTGCAGTAGAACACAATTGTACTTTTACTTTCTGACTTGCCCTTGGCCAGTAAGTGGTTACAGAGTGGGGGAAAAGTGAATATTTCCACAGAATTTCAAGGTGTCTTGGTGAAAACACTGAGGTGGAGTGGTGGAAACTCAGGGATTTGCAAGCAGAATTATGTGGGGGGAGAACATATCCGAAATAAATCCTCCAGGTTTCTTCTTCCAGAGAAACAGGGGTGCTCTGAAAAAACCTTTTATGCTATTTCAGAGGTTTAACTCATGGCAAATATCCTCTTTCCACCTGGCAGTGCTTAAGCTCAGGACTAACATGGGCACAGCTTTGAGCTGGATTTAATAACAATAATACTGAGTCTATGACATAAAACTGCTCTGAGTGGGAGCATAAACCTGCCCAAATTATCTGCAACGCTCGTGGAGTGCTGCAGATGACACTTGACAAGTGGTTTGGGTGAGAAAAATGCCATTTCCAGAGCACACAGCTCCCCAAAATCCCTCCCTGGCCACGACCTGACCCAAGGAGCTGCAGCACTTCTGCATCCCTGGGGAAATGCAACTCAGCCCTCTCTGCTCCCAAACACAACTCGTGGCCAGCTGAGTTATTCTCTCATTTTCCATCCTGACCACTAAAATCCATCAAACCCCACTCAGAGCAGAGCACCAGCAGTTATTTGGGCTGTAAATTCTTGGGGGCACAAAGCAGTGTTTTACATGCACACAGTGCCTGGGACAATGGGGCACTGTTCTCACTGCGCTGGGCAGACAAATAAAAAATACAAATAACCTCTTTTCTAGCCAGGCAACAATGCCTATTGACCTATAGCTTTAATAAACCCCTACAGGAAAAAATAAAAATGGATTATTTCTGGAATTTAAAAACGGTCTGAAGAAAGCTCTTCGAATCCAGCCTAGGAAAAGACACAAAATCCAATCTTTCCCTGCACTGTTATGAGCTGGGTAAAAGGAAAACTCTGAATGGCAAGATGTGCTCCATTCCTCTTCGAGGAATGGAGCACATCTTGCCATTCAGAGTTTTCCTTTTACACCACAAAATGGTGGTGAAAATCCTTATGGAAAATACTGAAGGAGCAGTTTGTTTACAAAAGGAAAAAAAAAAAGAGTTTTCATCCTGCCCTAGATGAGCAGCTTGGAGCTTGCCAAGGCAAACACAAATGTCCAACTCGCCAGGCAGGGTCAAGGATGTGGAATATAAATACAAAACACAAAATCTTTAAATAGAGTTTATGGTATGATTCGAGCCAGAGAAAAGCAGAAATCCCAAGTTCAGACAGTCCCCCCCAGCCCAGTTTCTGCAAACAAAGCCCACAGACTGCAGCTCTGACCAGGAAATTCTACCTAAAGCAGCTCTTTTCTAGGAGCTTTTACTGAAAAGGAGGCTTTTCACAAAAAAATAGTCACAAAAATACTGAAAATGAAGTTCCCAGGTATTTAACCACTACTCAAAACAGTCTGGACTGACGAGGATGGTTTTTAAATGCTTGAGAAGTATTTTCCCTCCAGGAGAACAGAGAGTTTTATCAGACAGTTTCCACTTCATGCAATCTCAGAGCAGTCAGAACCATTAAACCAAAGAATGGACTTAAAGCTCATTTTATTTCAAACCCCTTCCATGGGCAGGGACACCTTCCACTATCCCAGGCTGCTCCAACCCAAATCCAACCTGGCCTTGGACACTCCCAAAATTCCAGCACAGCATTTTGTGTCCAATTTACAAAGGTTTATAAAGAACAAAGCAGTGATATCTGAACAAAGTACATGGAGAGGGAAGGGGAAAACATGAAACAAAAGGGGAAAATTCAATACAGAAGTTAACAATTGCAAATTATCCTAAAGAAAATGAGCTCCATGGGACAGTGCAAAGGAAGTTGTGTGAAATACTGACAGGGAAATGATCACAAGAGCAAGGGATGCTTTCAAAAAAAGACATTTAAACTTTAATAGATGATGACCACGCAAACCCTGGAGATTGCTTCGAAAGAGGGAACCTTTGAAGGGAGGATGGAACAAAACACAGAAAGCCAAGAAAGACAACGTGGAAAACGACTGCCAAGGGAGTCTGATATCCAAACCAAGCTGCGAATTTGGATTTTTCCACTTCTCCTCTGTCCTGCAGCACACCTGGGTGAGGCAAACCCAAACACAGCTACAGGCAAGGACAGGAGAAGTCATAAAACGGGGAGATAATGAAGCAGCTGTCAGCCCCACCCAGCCTGCATAGAGCTGGGCAGATTATCTGAGTGCACCTGTTCCTAAAATACCTGCTTTTATATTCAAACTTCTTCAGAGAGCTTCTTAAATTTCACATGCAAATCACGGCAATTCAGGAGAAGAGGAGGATTCCCACACTTGTTTTCTTGCAAGTCCAACTATTATTTTAGTAAATAACAGGAAGAATTGGGGAGGAGGGGGGTAAGGAAGGCCACAAATTCCCACTGATTGATTTTCCACAGCTCCAGGTTGCACTTTCAATAAAATCCAGTGGAACTGAGAGTTTTGTGTTTCCTCCTGGTACCTACAAAGTGAACTTCCACAACAGCAACTCCAAACTTTGTGCCACCTACCCAGGCAGCAGCTTTGCATCTTCTGGATGCAAATTACCATCTGTGATTCGGACAGATAACGACTGTTTATCTCATAAATAAACTTTGCAGGAATAGAAATGCACCTTTAGGGCATTCTGAGAAGTTTGTTGCCTCCAAACTGCCAAACAACCAAGCCACCCCCACGTGTTGTTTTCTGCACACAACTGAGATGAATTTACAGACACATGGCCCCAAACATGCTGCTTGGGAGGACCTGGAGCAGATATTTTTTTTTATGCAAACCACAGGATTTTTACTGTGGTGGAAATGCTTCGCAGATGGTGAGGGGTGAAGAGTAAAATTCTAAAGGGTGCCAATGAAATGTTTCATGGATCGAACAGCACAGCTGAGGATCACAGGAGAACATGGCTGCTGTCAAGTCTTAGTCTGTGATTTAGAAACAATAAGGGTTTTCAAGAGATCAGCAAAGTCAAATAGCTTTGCCTGTTCTCTTGGGGACCAAATTTACCCCCAGAGCTCCACAAGAAGCTTTGCCATCGAAATGAGCCCTTGGCAGAGGCTGCTCAACTCCTGGGTGAACAGCAAACACCAAAGAAATGAAAAGCTGAATGTTTGATGTGCCACAGAAAAATGGTTTTGTAGTTTTAGGAATTGCCTCATGTATTACTATGGGACCAAGATGGAGATTTTAGGGAGTCGGTGCCTTGTCCTTCTCCTTCTCCTTCCCTTTTCTGTGACCTCAGTTCCTATCATGTAGTAATTGGTGGAGAGAATTTAGTTTAGAAGAGACCTGTTAATAATATTGATAGTTATTGGATTTAGAAACAAAATAATGTACATAGAATCTTTCTATTTGATGATAAACCTTATATAAACTCCCTGCTCAAGGTGCCTGCAGACATTTTCAGCACCTGGACACAGTGGTGACTCTGTGTTCCTGAACCCTTGATAACCTAGGATAAACAACCTGAAGCAGCAACGAAGTCTTTTGTTATTTTTCCCTGAGATGAGAGATTGAGAAGAAAAAGCATCCTGGGCACGAACCCCCTAGGTGGGGCCTTAGCAGAGTCCCCACAAAGAGAACACATTCAAGCAACTTTTTGCTATTTTACAGCAATAAAATGTGAGATTTTTGATGGGTATGAGGCTAATCATGGTCTTCTGTGCTCTGGCACAGACAACACATCAGGATTTTGGGCAGCCTAAATCCCTTTACAATGAGGATCTCTGGCTAAACCCCCCCCAGGTGTGGGGATGTGTGGCTAAAGGTGCTGGAGGTGACCCAAGCTGCACAAACACACCCCTGGGACCTGTTCCATCCCTGGCTGCACCTCGGCAACAGCAGCAAAAATGAAGCTGCACCTTGAAATTCATGAGACACCTGCAAGTTCCAACCTGCAGCCTGGCGGTGCAGGGCGAGGGGGAGAAGGAGAAAGCTCAGCAGCCTCCTTTCATCTGAGCTCCCTCTGCACCCTGAGCACTTCCCTTCATCTCCCCCAGACCCAGAGCACTCTGAGTGTTTTCCACATTCAACAATTCCCTCCCCATCCCCCTTTCCCACAGGAAACAGTGATGCCTTAGGTTTTAATTTCTATATTTTCCCACTCCTGCAGTGCCCAGTGTAACTCTGCAGGTCCCTGGAGCTCGTTCAGTGCTGTTCTCTCATGCTCACACTGACATAACAAAGCCTCTCCAGCTCGCTCTCCAAGCACACCCAGACCCTCCTGGGCCCAACAACTGCAAACCTTCATCTTGGGGAGAGGGGGGCAAGCTTGGGCAAATTCCATCCTTGCCTGGCTTCTGCTTGGGCAATTGATGCTGATATCAAAGTGTATCTGAAGGACTTTGAAAGCTGTTTTTAAGACCAAAACTGAGAAAGGCAAGTAAACAGCACAGAAAGTATTTGTTTACAAATAAACTTTTACCTAGAAAGTCTCTTTAATATCTCCAGTCCCAAGCAGATACACAAAGAGCAGCATCAAGCAATAATTAGTCCCTTCTGGGTTTATAGCAATTTTCCCAGGTATTCATCAGAAACTGGTATGAAAACATTCACAAAAAGGATTCTTTTGGGTCACGACTAACCATTAATGAAACAATTCCAAAAAAAGAAACAAAAAAAAAACGCACACCAGGGTTTTTCTGGTATAAAAATGCCTCAGACAGATTTCCTTCCATTGTTTCTTGTTTTATGAGGAAGAAAAAAACCAATCCCAAAGCACAGAGGCAGCAAACACAAACCCAATTTCTCTCCTGTCTAGAAGAGCTTTGAGCTGAAAAGGGCATTTTCCAGGGCACAGCACAGGAGCTTTTGCAACGATTGCATCCAACAGGAGACTTTCTACTACTCAGCCTTTTCTTCAGGCTCTGAAAAACTGCAAACAAGTGTGAAAACAAATAAACACACCCCCCAGCACGTTTGATGATTGCCATTATTCTGGTTTGTGTGGGATTTTCAACTTCATTTTACTACCACCAATAGGCAGCTATCCAAGGAGAATGTGTGTTTGAAGGAAGCCACAATTAATGAAAATTCTGTCACAGGAATGATTAGATCTGATATAAAGCCTTTGACTGAAATGAAAATAATACATTGTAGTGTATAAAAGTGCATATTTGAATTCTTCTATCATCTTCCCCCTTTGATGTGCCCAGGTTTTCCATTAAAAATAAAACTGTAAGTTTATATTCATCACATTCATAAATCCTGCAAAAAAGTGGCGAGATGGATACAAAAGCAAATTTCCTTTCAAGGCTGTCTCAGCCTTTTACAGGAAACGTGGACTGGATCCATAAATGGATCTCAGAATAACAAAACCATTTCCACACCTGAGTCTGTGCAGCTCCAACTGCCAGGATTTGATTTGTTTGGCTGCAAATTCATCCTTTGCCACCTCCCACTGCACCTTTTTAAGTCCCAGGTGATGCAGAGCTGCTGTCAAAGGCCTCGAAATGAACTTTCAGGTCAGAGATTTCCATAACAATAAAAAGGATATAATAAAATTATTACAAAAAGGGAAGGTCACCTAACCCAGACACGAGCCACGTTTCAATCCCATGTTTGATCAACCACACTCCATCTTCACAACGAGCAAAATACACATTATTCTAAATAATTCCAAACCCAACAACAGGGAGATCTTCAGCCCAATTCCCATGATCAGAAAGTTAACATTTGGCAGAAAAAAATTGCCACACGTCCCACGTGCAGTTATGTCATCCTACATGTGAGCTCTGTGCTCGTCTTTAGGATAACCAGATCTCCTCTAGGCATTGCCTGTAACACATAAGCAACAGAAAACTTGAAATGCAATCAAAATATGAATTCATTACAACTTTGATTTATCCAGTGACCTCACTAATCTCACCACTGCTTCCATGGAGATATGTGTGGTGTATACACAACATTTCTGTCTTGTGGAGGAGGCAGCAAGAAGTTAGGGAAAACTTTCTCCCCTCTCCTTTTTTACAGAAGGAATGCTCTTGCTGTATTAGAAATTAAAATAATTTCTGAAGATATAAATTGAGGGAATAAAAGAACGTGGTTTGCAGTGTTAAATGCTCAAAGGATACTGGATTATCAGATTTATTTCATGATATATAGTTCAGAAACTTAGGGAAGATAAATACCTTTGTATTAAAATCTTCCATGCCAGTTCCCCTCATGATTAACCCTATCACTTTTCCCATCAGGTTTATCAAATAGGACAAAAAAAGAAATATTACCCAGAAAATTCCAAGGGCTGGTATAAAGGCACAACTAGGAAAAAATCAGTTATTAAAGGTAAGGTAATGACCATGATGTTCTAGAAACAGAAGAGGCAGAGCAGAGTTCTGGTCTGGTTTTGGTTCAAATGGGCAGAAAAAGCAGAAGGTGCCTCAGCAGTGAGAGACCTCTGCCAGCCCTGCTCTGCAAACATCTGCTAGGCCCATGCAATAAATTAACAACAAATCACACAGGCAGCCTCCACTCCACTCAAAAACTTATGTACTGATTTAAAACCATGTGTCCAACCCAGATCCAGCTGAAAACATGTCCAAGTGTCAGGTTTATTCCTCTAACACTTCAATTAGTACAGACACGACTGAACAAACAAGAATTTTGATGAGACCATGCAGAGATTTTGGGCCTGGAGGGTCTTGCAGTACTCTGGATTCTGCAAGCCCTTTCAAAACTGCTTTTGATTTTCTGACCACAGGATTTCAACATCTGCTGGACTAACAGACTGCCTGCAAGTAGCTGTGTCCCAGATATCAAATCTCCTTTAATTCCCAATTTTTATTTACCCTGCTGGACCTGCTGTAACAAAGTGAGCACCCACTTGCTCTGCTGTTGGCTTTTCATTCCCTGGAACAGAGCAATGTTTTCCCAAGCTCCTGATGGTGAGTGAGCCTTATTCCAAAGGTGTTGGATGAAGCCATGACCACATCAACCAAGTGGCCTCTCTGAGGGCAGCAAATGGGTCAGCGATCCCAAACCAAACCCACCCTGCTGCACATCCTTGCTCGTGCCCCTGATGCCTTAGGATTTAACTCTTCTCTGTTCCCAGCCCTGCAGTGCCCAGTGTAACTCTGCAGTTCCCTGGAGCTCGTTCAGTGCTGTTCTCTCATGCTCACACTGACATAACAAAGCCTCTCCAGCTCGCTCTCCAAGGACACCCAGACCCTCCTGGGCCCAACAACTGCAAACCTTCATCTTGGGGAGAGGGGGGCAAGCTTGGGCAAATTCCATCCTTGCCTGGCTTCTGCTTGGGCAATTGATGCTGATATCAAAGTGGGAAGAACTCGGGAGCTGTCATTGTCCATTTTGGGATGCACTGAGGCAGGAGCCTCTGGAGCCCAGAGTGTGACCTCTGAAGGCCTTTCCAATCAATCCCTCCTTTATTCCTTTATTCCTGCCTGGTCTCTGTTTTTAGGGAGCCATTTAAGGCATCACCCCGGTGCTGTGACAAAGCAGAGGAGCACAGCCCCTGCTCTGATCCAGCTGGCACATACCAGTCCCATTATTCCAGGTCTATTCAGCCCAGTCAGGCTTAGCAAAGCCCTGCTGCAGGCCTGCCATGGATGCCAGGAACACAAGCACCCCCCGGAGCTCTGGATGGCACAGCTGGGCTCCAGCAGAGGCTCCTTCTGGCTCAGAGTTCCCTTCTCCCCCATCTGGGGTGCCTTTGATCTCTGGGCCCATCCTGTGATTGCAATCCCATGAGTTTATGGGATCACAAAGAATACTTGAGTCCAGCTGAGAGCGACAGAGTGAGAGGCTGCTTTTCAAAGCTGGATTGCAGGCAGCAAATAGAGTAAATGTGGTTTCAAAATGGGGATTCAGACCTAGGCTGTTCAAGGGATTTTTACACAAAATTCATCAGCAAATATATAAATACATTCAAAACCAGGTTTATACTAATTTATAAACATTTTAAATCCTATTATGCTTCTGGGATCACAGAATCCCAGACTGGTTTGGGTTGGAAGGGACCCCAAATCCCATCCAGTGCCACCCCTGCCATGGTAGGGACACCTCCCACTGTGCCAGGCTGCTCCCAGCCCCAATGTCCAGCCTGGCCTTGGGCACTGCCAGGGATGAGCTGCATCCCAACTTCAGCTCCACGTGGAATCACCTCATTCTCAGCCTGATTCCACAACAAATTTCATTCCCTTTTTTCGGCTCAATGGAACATTCTTGCAAAATGCCAGTGCTGCATTCAAGTATTGTGCAATGCAGAGACTTCAAACAAACCCCAAGCCCAACAACCCCGCAGAAGATGTGTAACACAAAGAACCATTTCCCAGGAGCAGTATTCCACCCAAACATCCTCACTGGGAGCTCAGAACACTAAATTTTCTATTTTCAGACCCCCTCTCCTGCATTAACCTTTCAAGTGCTTTAGCACAAAATTTATCTAGGAGCTCTTACTCTGATATTCCTCTTCCGGTGTGATAAATAAAAACATCATTATTCTACTGAAGGAGTTCTTGTCCTCATAACTATATAAAACTTTTATATCTCAACTAAAACCTGAGGTTTTGGTTTCCTGCACATCAGAGATGGCTGTTTTACCCCATTTTATTTTTTATTATGGGTAGCAGAAGATATTTTCTAATGAGCTAAATCTGAGTTAGAGACACTGAGTTAGACATCCTCTGCACAACATTTAACATTGTTTAGTTTCACTGTAGATTAAGCAAAGTTTTCCTTCATCTTTAAAGTCAGGAGCTGTTTTTTCCACAGATAAAAGTTTTCTAGTCACCAAAACCTGGCACAGGCAACCTTGATAAATTATTCCAGACACACAGAGTTATAATGGAGAGAATAAAGCTGTTTACAGGGGTGATTTTTACAAATCAGAGCTCAACTGGTGCACTCTTTAAGATAAGACAAGCTTTAAGAATCTTCCTGGTCACATATAATTCACCTAAATGAATAACCTCCTTTTAAAAACCAAATTCTTCCTTCTCTAAGACAAACTCTCAATTTAATAACTTTGGTTATTAAACCAATTAAAGCTGTACTGGCATTATGATGTTACTCAGATGACTTAGTCACATTTGTCATGAACAATTTAATCCTCCAATGGGGTTAGCATCTTAACTGAATCTTTTTTATTTTAAAGCTTATTTCTTGGTGACAGAGGGGGAATTGCTTTGGGAAAGAAGGGTGGCATTTGTTTTTCACGTGCAGCTCAGCACACACTGTAGCAAAGCTCCATTTCCAGCTGAAAAACCCAAACAGCAAATTTAAATACTTAACCAAAGACTGCCTCGTTATTTTAATAAATAAATAATCTAGAATTAGTACAAAACCATCCTTTCTAACCCTTGCTTTGAAAGTCAAGGAGCTGTTTTTTAGCTCAAAAGGCTCTCGAAGGACTAAATGAAGCTGTCCTAGTGGGATGTCCTCATTTCCTACTGATCTGGTACTTAAACACTGCCCAGAGTGAGGTCAGGGATGCAAGGCAGGAACTGCTCACAGAGACCTTTGTGTTCCTCTGTGCTGTCCCACGAAAATCTCCACAACCAAGAGTTCCAATAACATTAACCAGCTAAAAACCATCTAGCCATCACCAATCCTATCTCAGGTTTGGATCTGCACACTTCATTTTCTGGGATGGTTCCTCTGAAGGGCAGTCAAGACCTCAGACTTGCTTCAGGAGACTTCTCCAGTTACCAGGGACAATGAGGGATGTGAGAGGATGAAGCCTTGGTCAAAAACCCCTCTGTGTGTGTCCAGCCTTCCTCAGAGGGTGAGAGGTTCTCCAACTGCTCCCAGCACAGCAAGGATTGCTCCCAAATCCTTCATTAATATCTAAAAATACATTTAATAATCTAAACTTACTTTCGACTTCATCCCTTCTGAACAAAAACTATGTCTAGGCTTCATGTCTGGTGAAACAACTGAGTAGGGTTTATTTTTCACAAGCAAACCACACCTTCAGTGGCAGTGGAGTCCCATCAAAAGCTGGCTGTTGGCCCAGGGAGAGGTGGTTCTAGGTGGGTGATCACCCCATCCAGCGTGAAAAACCTCATTTATTCCTGTCTGAGCTGCAATTAGTGATTTCCCTGCTCCTTGTCTTACTAATCAGGCAAAATCTGCCCCTGACATCAGCTGCAGAGCATCAGGCCTCAATCTGCATCCTGAGGACATCACTGCAGAGCTCTGAACTCAGGAGCCTCCACATTAAAGGAAAATCTGAGCAGAGATTCTCAGGGTCTTCCTGCGAGTCAGGATGTCAGGAAAGCTGCTGTGCTCATGAACAAACATCACTGGATTTTCTGACTTTGTTCTCACACAAAGCCAGGCCTGATTTTGGGCTGCACAAAGCACTGCTCGTGGGGAATCCAAAAACCCAAAGGCTGGCAGTGCACACTGAGGAGCTGCTTGAAAAGTTAAAAGTTCTTGAGCAAACCCCGGAGCAAAGAGACCACGAAGAGCTAAAACAAACTGAAAAACTCCTCTCCCAGTTGGGAACAAGCTGGAACTTGCACGGGGCCCAGGCAAACTCCTTAATTGTGGGGAGCAGGCAGAGTGTGGTTAGTCACGTCTGCTCGGGGGAAGGATGTTACAGACATCTGCCCTGGCTCTTTCCACACGGGTCCAGCAGCTCTCCAAAGTTGTTTTTCCACCTTTTTTTCCATCCAAGAATCCCAACCCTCCATGGACAGCCTCAGCCAGGCTGGCCACACGCACCTGGTGACACACAGCCAGTAAAATATGAGAGCAAATAATATAGAATATATAAATTAGCACATGACTCTTACTGGGTTTGGAGCTCTGTGTCTCACTGAGGGCATGGTGTGACCAAAGGTGGACTGATTCTGTTACATTTTTTATATTTATATGGAAATATAAACTCTTTCCCTCAGCTTAATTTTGCATTCTGGAGAATTTTCAGCCTTGCACGTGACACAGACACAAATAATTTATAAGTATTTCACCAAATTCTTAATTAGTATATAAAAATACATTTAATAAATAGTTTAAACTTACTTTCAACTTCATCCCTTCTGAACAAAAAATTCTGCCCAGGCTTCACGCCTCACGAAACAACTGAGTGGGTTTTATTTTTTCACAAGCAAAAAACCCTAAAAGATCAGGTTGAGGAAAAGAAATGATATATCTCCATCAATGTCTCCAAGTTCTAATGTGGGGCAGTGATAACATCAGTGCCATTAGTTTAGAGACAGTTGCTGTTTGCTTTATTTAGAGCAGCCAATCAAAAGGGGATTTATCTCTAGACCAGAAATTTTCCCACACCAGGGAGAAATGAAGTTCATATGGAGCCCGAGTACAAAGCTGGGCAGGCACATCCCATTATTTCACTGGGGGGGGGGAATTTGTTTTTAATATTTAATTTTTTAAATTAATTCTTGCTAACAAGAAGAAAGAAGTCAAAACCCAACAAATCATTCAAAAGGCAGAGCAAGTTCCAAGTTATTGTAATTATGAAAGTTCATGCAAAGATGAAAAGTGCCACAGAAACTTCTGGAAGATTATGCAGTGAGTCAAGGGTTACTAAAAGACAATGGGGAATGGGATAATTATGGCATTTTTTCATGTTTGTAACTGGACTCGAAGGACATCAGACCAGCAGGACAATGGGATGCAGTTGTGTTCCTTGACTTATAGGCTATGGCACAATTACATTAATAAAGGTAATTTTTGTTACTTGGAGAAAATGGTGGTGTCACTTTGATTTACAATCCATAAATAAAGGAAATTAGAAGCATCTCCAGAAAGGGCAGCACCTAAACTGATGAAATCATGCAGCAGTGAGACTGAAGGATAAACATATTTAGGTTGTCTGATTATTGGTGACAGCTCTCTGAAAAATGAGTTAAGGAAGATTTATTAGAAGTGTTTCATAGAAACTGAGATGAAAAACATCTTAACTGGGTTCTAAAATCACCTCAGGCTGGAAGCATCCTGCAGGAGAAGGAAGGTGTCAGAGCACTGACAGCAGCGGGGATGAGAGTTCAAAAGGAGACTGAAATAAAGTAAAATCATTTTTAGGACAAGCTGAGAGTTCATTCACAAGATGCACAGATCAGAAAAGGACAGAGAGGTGGTAGAATTAAAAAAATTCCTTCGTGCAAAACATGGGTACAACACTGAAGACAAAAACTGCAGGGACAGTGCCATATGGGGCTAAATAAAAGAGAAAATCCCAGAGATGAAAAAATACCAGTGCCACACCAAGATCTTTACTGGACCAGTAAAGTCACCTTCAGCACTGGTGGCACATCTGCCTGAAGAATTGACTTTTCCTCTGGAAGTGTCAAAACAAGGATGTGGACCAGCACCTTTGAGAAACATTGTGATATAGGGGAATATCATGATTTTTGAAGTTTAAGAACCGGATTAAACAAAATATATAAATCCTAAATATTGTGATATAGGGGAATATCATGATTTTTTGAAATTGTAAGAACTGGATTAAACCATGTGGGTGAATCCTGAGAGCTCCAACAAACCAGATCACAGCAATCCATTGCTGTGTCCAAGGACTGGTGGCCACGAGCTCATCCCCAGCCCCATGGGGCTCAGCTGACCCAGCAGAGCAGAGCAACACTCGTGGCACAAAACTCCTCCACAGCCCCAATTCCCAAAGGGCTGCACAATGGGAATTCCAGCCTCCTGCTGAACCTCGTCCTTCCAAATTGCTCTGTTTTGGCCCGAGGGTGCATATTAGAAATGATAAAAGTGCTTCTTTCAAACTCAAAGCAAGACAGTTGCGGTGCCAGTGTCAACACGACAGAGCGCTCGTGGCGATGGGGGGAGGAAGGGAAAGAGGGGCAGGAGAGAGCTCTGCACTTAATGCTGGGCAAGTAGGAACAGAGTTTTCCTCTCTGGCTGCAGCCCAGGCTTATCCCACCGTATTTTTAACCTTCTCGAAGTTGATTTGACTGCAAGAGCTGCTCTGGCAGCAGTTACAAATCAAACTCGTTATAATTATTCTTAACGACGCAGAAATGAAGAAACGTCCCTGGAAACAGCCCTGCACCTTTGATATGTGTTCAGTGCTCATTTCATCAGGGTTTGCCTTGCTCAGAAACACTGGAAAGGAACAAGCAGGGAGGAAATAAAGAGGATTTCTTGAGAGGAAGCCAAAATGCAATGTTTTATGCTGACCTGCACATACAAGGTGAGGAGGGGTTTTTTTTCCCCCCTGAATGAGTGAACAAAAGTTCAGTTTCAGGAGGAGAATACCTCTTTGACAGCACATAAATTAGAATTAGGGACAGACAGACACACAACCCCAACAGACTGTAGGGGCTTATCACAGTACTCAAGAATCACAGAATATTCTGAGTGAGAAGGGAGCCACGGGAATGTCCAAATTACACCCAAATGAGACTTTTCAAATACAGTAATTAAAATCACGACTAAGATCACAGAATCATAAAATGGCCTGGGTTGGGTGCACACAGGTGTTCACCAAGAGCCAGAACAGAAAGTCTGAACTTATTCAGTCCTGAAGAATTATTCCTCTACTTATATTTATAATTGCAGGCATTTTAAGGGCCACAGAGAATGTGTCTGAGGAATTTGCAAAATTCAAAAGGAGTTCCCAACTTTGTGACGCCAATTTGAATTTCTGAATGTTCTGACTCATGCTGCCATTAATTTTTATGGGCAGAAAACGCTCTGACAAACACATCCTGCAGACAAACGCAGGTAGGTTTCAACCTAAAATAATTCACTTTTTATTCCCATGCTGTGCCTATCCCTGTGGAACATGGCAAGGTTTCCCACAGGGCACAAAACGAGCTGGTGAATCCCAACCCAGTGAGTTACCAGGTTATCCCTGTGAGACACTCCATGGCACACAGGATTCTGAACTTGGATTTTTGTTTATGTGCTTTCACAGATTTTATTTATAAACTCTTGCTTGGAATTTTCAATTATTTTATTCCCCAGTGCTTCTCCTTTTATGGCCATCTGTTTCTTCCCATATTTTGCCCCAAGGCACCTCAGCTGTCTCCACAGCTGAATGAAATTCCCATCTCTGGCTCAAAGGAAAACTTTTTATGTTTTGTTTATTTGTGGAACTAGAAAGAAGCCATCAAAAGGAGAAACCTTTACCTATGAGTTGGGTCTTGGGATGCTGCACACCTTCTCCCCACAAATATCTGTACATTCTGACTTTGAAATGCAAGAAGAGAAGCAGATTATTGAGTGTGGGAGACTTAACTATTGTTACTAATGTTAGGGCTGCTCCTAAATGTTTTAGAGATAATAGATATAATAATATCTCTATAATAATAGAGATAATTAGTGAAAATTTTCTCTTCAATTCATGGTTCTTAAATGGATCTTTTCTTACAGAAGCCACATATTTACTGAGTAGTGAACAGGAACATACAGAAGGAGAAATAATGATCTTTTCAATCAGTGACACTTAAAAAACCTGGTGCCTGGCTTGGCATAATGCAAGAAAATGATGTTTAAATTAGAAAATTATAACTGGGCATAGCTGCCATCATTGACTTAGAAGAGAAAGTGAGATGCAGAAATGGAGAGGAGATGTGGAGAATTTGGAAGGAGGAAGTTAACAAAGAGCCCTATTTAGGCTTTTTATCAACAATTTTTCCAGAAAATGTTTTAACAGCCAAGAGTCTCAAAATGAAAAGCTGCCTGGAATAGGAGAAGCATCCAGCTATCAACAGCAAAACAGCTTCCATCAACTCATCCTCAAATCATCACACCAATATCCACCAAATTATCATCTCTGAGCTCCCACCGCTCATTCAGGGCACTCAACCCTCCCCAGCCCCCTGCTCCAAACCCTCCCTGGAGGGATGGCCACAGCTGGGGAGGGACAGGCACTGGGAAATGGAGTGGGAAAATGACCTGGGAGGAACAAAACCCAAGCAGAACCCAGCGCCAGTCCTGACAGGAGAGGAGGGAGATGGGCATGGCTGAGGACTCACAGCAAATAACTGAGCTCCAGCCACCCCAAATTTTGCAGCTTTTCCTTGGCACGTAAATATTCTACATCAAGAGGTTGTTTTGTTTTTCCCACTACTAACACAAGGTATTTCCTGTGCTTATTCCTCAGCCTGCCACTGCTGCGTGACATTAATTGTTCCATGTCACCAACTCCAGCTGGAGAATCGGACCAAAAAAGATTGAAGCAGGCAATAATTTGGACAGTTGGATCAGTGAGGGAGTTTTCCTGCTAAGTGCAAGCTGTTACATCCTGACTGCTTAACACCACCTCTAATGAGAGAGAGAAGCTTTAAAAGCAGGCCCAGCCAGGCTGGACGTGCCTCTGGTGACACCAAGGCCTCACCCACCCAAAGGCCACCTCCCTCCAGGTCCTGACTCCTGCCTGCCACACAAACCCTCCTGTTCAGGAGATAAAAATCAGACTGTGTCATTTGGGGACTTAAAAGATCTTAATTGTGCTCCCTTTGAAGTCAATCGGAATTTTGGCATTTATCTCAACGATGAAGGATCAGATCCCAAAGTGTTTGTTCAGCAGTTCTGGAAGGATGCCAGCCTTAATAAAATCAATCGAAACACATTTTAAAGGCATGGCCAATCCAAATATTTATTTGCAGACTCCCAGACTCATCCCAGTATCTGGCATTTCTCTTCCAGCTGAAGTGCATGGCCATGCTGCCTGGCAGAGGCACCAACATGTTCCCCACATTTCATTAGCCAACATTCCTGTTCCTGCAAGCATTCAAATCAGAAGCTTGTAAAGACTTAGCAGGACTGAAAAACTGCTCAGTTCCTCATCTTCACTAATGGAATAATGTCTTTGATAAATCTGGCCCAGCAAGATCTCAATCCTACAGTTGGAAGAAGTTCATGAACTTAGCAAGGTTTTCCCCCTTGAGGAAGAATCCTCCTCAAGATAAGCTATGATATTTAGTTTTCAAAAATTAATTCTATTGCTCCAATGAAAAACAAGAAGGGGGGGAAAAAACCGCTGAGGGTGTTGTTACCACTACTTTCTAAATGTACTAAGAAATAATTAGAGTGGAAAATAAGACTTTTTTCCACGGTGGCTGCCTCACCACTGTGTCCTTAGATTTTCAGGACACCACACAGTAGAATAATTTGCTGTTTCCCAGGTTTTTTTAGAATCTCTGATAGGATTAGAAGCTGAGCTGTGAGGACAGCTTTTTGCAGGCGAAAAAGAAAAGGCAGCAATCGTTTGTCATATCTGCACAGTGTGATGCATTTGCAGAGTGCACAGGTGAAAAGATCAAATGAAAGCAAATCCTCAGCACAACCACTCCAGAGCTCTGACAGGTCCTGCATGAACACATCTTTAAAAGATTATTAGACATCCAACATTTCTACTCTTGTTTTTTTCTTGCTGGATTATTTATGTGCATGAATTCTCCAGAATTTCAATTTCTACACTCCACTGAGAGCTCCAAGATTTCTATAAATGTCATTTTCTCCATCTTGCTGTCTCCATTATAGGCACAAAGACCAGCACATATTCTCCATCTTCATACTTAAACCATCTTAGAATCTCCTTTCCATTATGTCAAGGAGATTTTATGTCAAGGATTTTATTTGAGAACCAACCCAACCCAATTTTTCTACTTAAAATGCAAAATTTAAACCCAATTCCCAGAGGTGTGAACTGATCTGAAAAAAAAACCAAAACAGACCAAAAACTTAGCATTTGTAATTTGATGGTTAATAAGAAATCAGGGAATAATACTCAAATATTCTGTTCATAACGAATCAAGATGTTAAAACAACTCTTTATCCCACCTAAGAACACTTAGTGTTAACAGCCAATAATGTGGCAAAGAACCACCAAATATTCCATACTGAGCCATCAATATAGATAATAATATAAAAATAGACATGATCAAATTCCAATATAATTCTGAAATCTTTGTGTCTACTTCTAACCATGCTAACCACACGACTGTTTTAATTGGTTTTAAGATTTGCCTACATATTACAAAAAACATAATACAGTGCTTTTGTGGGGAGCAGAAGAACTTCTGGTTTTAATGATTGCATCCCAATTAAATCACCTAATGCACATGAGCTCTGCAAACAACGGTGGGTG
>VZRF01001716.1:208498-263360 GCA_013396875.1 Vireo altiloquus
AGGGGGGCAAGCTTGGGCAAATTCCATCCTTGCCTGGCTTCTGCTTGGGCAATTGATGCTGATATCAAAGTGGGAAGAACTCGGGAGCTGGCATTGTCCATTTTGGGATGCACTGAGGCAGGAGCCTCTGGAGCCCAGAGTGTGACCTCTGAAGGCCTTTCCAATCAATCCCTCCTTTATTCCTTTATTCCTGTCTGCTCTCTGTTTCAAGGGAGCCATTTAAGCCATCAGGGTAACCACGCAAAGCCAATTCAGCAGCCTGAGGTAAAGAGTGAAAAGGAGCTGAAGTCGATTCCATTTGAGTGTACAAATCCAGTCCCAGGCTAAGCAAACCCACAGAAAACATGAACCATTTGAATGCTGCTTTTGGGAGGTGCAAGTGGGAAGGTGTGGAATGAAATCACTTTTAAAAGCAGACACACTCCTCGGGATCCTATGAAAAGCTCCCCTGGAATGAAGAGCCCTCTGACCTCACTGGAAATTGAAAATCAGAATCTCAACACTCACCACACTCCTGTGAACAAAACCCAGGAGTTTTGCTTTTTAAAATCACAAATATTGTTGACTGAAGCTTTTTTATTCACAACAGCAGAACGATTTCAGCCTCACACAAATGAAGCCTGTCCTGTAAAGTGCTCCTTTTCCTTAAGTTTAACCTCAACCAGAAACCAGCTTTCAATACCCATTCAAGGATGTGACTTCCCTCTAAATAATATCACAACAAACCCTATAAAGAAAACAATGGACAGGTGTAACTGTAATATGAGGAAAAATTCGGTCAAAACAAAGAGTTAAGAGGTTGTTTTATTTAGTTAAGACTAACAAGTCCAAACAAGCTAAAGACACTTCTCAATTTAGGATTATTTTTCTCCTGGCAGAAAAGGAAACAGAGTATTTTTACAGTCAAATGACATTTGGTTGGTTATATTTTTTTTTTGTTTGCTTTAAATATTAAAATATCCCACACACTTAATTATGAAAATCCCCCAAAAGACAACTTGGATATAATACAGAACAACTCCCAGATTGCTATATATTTTTCTATTTAAGACAAGTAAAACAAAGACAGCATGACAGCACAAATACTTCCAAAATCAGCACAGACTGAGCCTTTTCAGAGAAGGTTTTCCTTGTTAATTTTCAAACCACCACATACAATAGAAGCTTGAGTTTCCATGTGCAAATATATTCTAATTTGCTCGATTTTGGTCAGCATCTTACATAACCCAGAGAAGTGTCTGCACAAAATAAACCCAAGCCCTCCAACAAAGAATTCCAGCTCTACCCCACATTCCCAAGGCCCACGGTGCCACAGGCTCCAGCTCTGATTTGGGTAACTGGCCAAAAAAACTGAAAAAATGAACTAAAAAGTTCAAAAAATGAACTAAAAAGCCAAAATAGAGCAGAAGATCAGGTCCTGGCAGCTTGGAATGGTACCAGGAGCCTCCAACCATGATGGGATGAGCAAGGTGAGGAGGAGGAGAAGGAGGAGGAGGAGATGGAGGAGATGGAGGAGGAGATGGAGGAGGAGGAGGAGGAGGAGATGGAGGAGGAGATGGAGGGAAGGGAAGGATTCACCAGGCAGATGCATCTGCCAAAAGTTTTCACGATTGAGCTGCAAGCCTTGCTGGGAGTTTCTTTTGCAGCCATGTGGGTTGATTTTGTCCAATTGCTTTCCTGTGACTCTGCCAGGAAAGGACAAGTGAGGGCTACTGTAGTGTGGAGGAGCCCTCAGCCAAACCCCTCCTCTTCTGCTCAAATATTTGCTGAATAACAACACCAGCACTCCCAAAATGCTGAGTTCCCCCCGCAGAGGGTGAGACAACCTCCTGCTTTCAGGTTTGGGTTGTTTGCCTGACGTTTCTACCCTCCCAGTGCTCTGTTTAAATGGTGATATGAGGCTCTACAGATGTGAAATTCCAGCAGCTTGGCTGAAGAATTAACAACAAAAGCTCCCTTCCAACAGCAGCAGGAATGTCACTGGCAGCAGCACGTGGCAGCACAGCTCAGGAGCTAAGTGCATGCAAGGGGCACTGTCCAAATCTGCACTTAGTGCTATTTTTATCCCACAAAAAAACCCCAAATATCTGAAGATGAATATTTTAATACATCGGAATTTTAATACATTTGACTGTTGAATGGAGAAAAATGGATTATGGCGACTTCCAACAGAGTTTTTATACTTGGATTCTTCAAATCCTTTCCTTAGCAACAAAGAGAAACACCAAAGTGAATTCGTCACCTACATCTTCACTGCTAAAGTGTCTTCTTTTCTCTCCTAGGCAGCCAAACGTGACAGATTTCCCTAAAGAAGAGCATTTCTCAGTGAACTGAAGGATCAGTGACAATATTGGGCTCCCAGCTGCTGAAAGTGCCATTTCTTTGTATTTCTTCCACGTCTTCCTCCTGGGAGAGGGGAATGTGAGAAGGGTGTGAAGCCACTGACACCTGAGACACGATGACTGAGCTCAAGGGCAGGACAATGCCATTAGGAATCTAATTTTGTAATACTCTCACTCTTGCTTACTAAGTTTGAATTTCTGTGATTTTCCCAAGAGAAGTTATGGAGGACAGCTGGGAAAAGTCTGCTACACAAGCAAGAGCTCTCAAGACTTCATTAATTTCTGTCAAAATTCCATTATGTTAATTAGGAGCTAATTTATCACCTGAAGATATTGACTGGCATTGAGTAACTTCAAGGAGTTCAAGATGCCTGCGTGTGAAAATTCTGATAGATATTGAGAAACCCCCCAGAGGCTTCACTTCTCAAATTAATCCTTCAAAAAGACACAATTGTACTGCAAGCATCACATAAATACTTCAGATGTTATCTACTCAAATTGCCTTCCACAGAACAAATCAAACAGAGCTGGATTTTGGAACGTTACCTGTAAATATGGAAATTGTTTGAAATTATTCAAGAGAAACACAGCCCTTGGAATGGGACAGTGGCTGCAAAGACTTCACCATATGACATTAAAGAGAAATACCACTAAATATCCTTGAATTATAATTTTTCAGCAATTGATTGTTACTACAGATCCCTACATTAAACACAAATAACAGGACCTGCCTGCACTTTGGAAAGAACTGCAGGAATAAATTAACTTTAGAGTTATGATCCTGAAAAAGCTTTTTATTTATTATCAATAACCACAACAGGAAAGCTTGAATGAGCATTTTTGAGAGAGCCACAGCCCTCAGTAACTCTTTGATTCTGATTTTTGAAAGAAATCCCTTTCAGAGGAGGGCTGGTGGTTGTAGGTTTTGTACAAAAACCCTCCAAAACCTCACAATATTTGCACAGGAGTGACCTCAACATATTCGATTAGCACCAAGATCCTGCATGCTCCTAGAAAAACATTCTTTATCTGCTACAATTACAGCTTGACATATACATTTCAGAGCTAAAAAGGAACCAAAATATCATTGAATTCACCGTGAATTTTTGTTGTGCTGCTGTCAGACTGGAACTGCCCATGTCCAATCGAGCACAGCTGCATTTCCAGCCAAGCACAGCAAACCCAGCAATGCTGAAATAAATGCTTAAGGAGCTGATTGGAAAAATATCTCTCTTTTGCTGGATTATGGAAATAAATGGTAAAAGAATGCATGCCCAGCTCACAATATGGAGTCTCAGTGTCATTAGTTTTCTGTTTTGGAACTAGAGCTATCACACAGCAAATAAAGATCAAGATTTGCTTTTGTTCTGACACCTTTTCTTTTAAATTTTAAACTGGGTTTTGCTTGGCTTCTAGCTTCCCTTCTCCCCTGAAATTATCATGTTATCTGGTAGGATTAGGTATCTAAATCCACTTAGTTAATCTTAGTTATTCTGTGGAAGCAGACAAGTAGGTATGTGATTAAAATATATTTGTTTCTTCTAGTTATGATAATCTAAGCCCCATTCTTAAGTGAATGGCCCACACAGGGATCAAACCCCCAATTTTGGTGTTTTTAGCACCATGCTCTGGCCAGCTGAGCCAATTAGAACACAAATCAGCTCAGAATATCTCTGGCAGCCACATAAACACTCTGGGGACACTCCTGATTTGATGCAGTTTGCATTCCTACAACAAGAAAAACCTTCATGAATTGTCAGACGTGGGTCAAATTCTCAAAGAGGTCCAAAATCCTAAAAACCCAGCAAGTTTTGTATTTTAACTGCTGCCTCAATGGGAGGAATGTCCCTCGGTCCTCTCAGAACTGCCTGAATCCCAAAGGTGCTGTAATTCCCAAAGGATCAGAGCCTTTGCAGGGCCCACAGAGCAGCCCAGCCATGCCCAGCATTTCCCGACCCAGGAATAGCTCAGGATAGTTTTTCTCACAGTTCTCAGGAGCAATTTTCTTTCCTCAACCATAAATGCTCTGTGGGCCGTGCACACGAGTGCCCAGTCCCCCTGGACAAATGCCCACTGTGGAGTGGCACTGAGCAAAGCTGGAATAAAAAACCTTCCTGCTCCCTTCCAGAAGAGAGAAGTGATAAACATCTGGGCTCTGGAAATCCCTTTGTGATGTTTGGATGTTGTACCAGCAAACTGCTCTCCCACACTGTGGTACACCATCACATGATACTGCACTTTTCCAAGAAAAACCCAGGCAAGTGAAAAGACTTCATTACCATCAGCTCTTCTTTCTTAAAAGTTACATAATTACCGTGCAATCTCTTCTAAGATCTTATTTATTTTAGCTTTAATTATTCACTTCAATGGAAGGATTATTTGGTATAAAACGTATCTTTTCACTTTAAATAAAAAACACACGTCTACTTCTCTTCGCTGTATAGATTTTGTTTACCACTTGCCAAAATGTTATTTCACATTTGTGAAAAGAAAACTGGACTGAATACATGTGAAAGAAACTATTGGCAAAGGCAGTGCAAGGGCTTGCCATTGAGAAGATGAGATTCACAAGAAAAGCCTTATATTTTATCCAAAAGCAACAAAGGTATTTAAAAAAAAACCCAAAACAAAACAAAACTCATGAAAAGGGAAAGAGAGGATTTTTTCACTCTGAATTTCCAAGTTATTAAAGTTCTCCTCAGAAGACTTGCACATCTCATTTGTGTGTCCACCAGAACGTCCACGCTGAGGAAAGGCAGAATTATAAAGTCCTGGTTTCATTCCAGTCTGTTCCTCACTTGTTTAGCAAGACTGAAAACTCCTGATTAAATCATCAACAACTCTGATTAGAACTGGTTTTGTTGATTAGAATTGTTAGAATTCTGATTAGAATTGTGGCAGAGAGCACTTCAATTCTGCAGGTTTCCTGGAGTTTTGCACCATCCTGCTTAGTCCACAGCCTACATCATCATCTCTTTCAGCCCATCAGGAATGTTTTAATTACCAACTTGAGAGCTCCAATTTGAGATCAATTTGAGAAATGGTAAAAAGCAAATCCCTGCTCTCCTGTGTGCACAGTTCTTGCACACCAGTGGTTCACTGCAAGACAGGAATTTGTTGCACATGCAGTGTTTGCATCTCTCGAGGTCTCAGTTGGGGCAGAAAATTGTTTTCAGCCCAACAGATGCTTGTAAAATTTAAAATGAAGTTATTTCATTTAGCAGCTCCATCTCACCAAACATCCACCAGTTCAGCTGCCACTAAAGTCTTCCAGGTGCAGATTTTCTAGAAGGCATCTCAAAGATGGAATTTTAGGAGAAAGGGCAGACACAAGTTCAGGGAAAAAAAAATATTACAAAGCTGCTGCATAACATCAATGTCATAGTGAAATATTTTCTAATGTTTATTAAATTATCATGTATCTAATTTAGGTTATATATAACATACTGCTAAAATCAGATTAAATTACACCATCAGCTATGCCAATTGTCCATAACAGTTCAATTGTGCAGCTTGGACAAACTTACATTTCTTTCAATTTCCCAGCGGCCAAAATGTAAATGGCACAAACACCAATGAAAAACTCCCTTTTACAAGAATTTTAAAGCTACCAATTTTCTCACAGTTTTTCAAAACTTTACAGGTGAGAAAACAGTAAGAGTGAGATTGAGCTCCCTGATAAAAAATCCCACAAGAGCTGAAACAAAACCGAGAGAGGATTCCAGGATCCCCAACTGCTCCTTTCCTGCGAGAAATGCACATTCCTCTCTGAACCCCAAACAGAACTAAAAGATGGGAGAAGATTTATGACAAATAAAACTGCCTTTTTATCCCTGTCACAAACCACAGATTTTGGTTCAAACCCAGTGATTATGGAAAAAAAAAAAATCACACTTCCACAACACAGCACAAACCACAGGCAGATCAGAGCCCTTAAAAGTCTTATTAGCAGAAATTGTTGCCTTTCAACTCTGTTCTCTCCTCACCCTTAGCAGCTCCCAGGAGATGCTAGCAGGTACAAACATGCTTTCTTTTAATTACAGAACTGCATTACTGCTGTAACTGATTCCCAGCTCCAGCAAATTATAATCAAGTGCCCATTGTGCATAACAATCATTTAATGGCCGACAAACCATAATAAAGAAAGCTTTAATGAAGAAAGCTGGAAACTCGCCCGAATTTTATGGCAGCGCACTCCAAATGAAAGAGTTGCAATCTGTATTTAAGATTAAGAGAGCCTTTTAATCCAGATGGCCAGAATTAAACAAGGCAGTGCAGGGAAATTTTGATCAAAAGCTAGTGCAACATGAAAGTCCCAAAATTCCCCCAGCAAACCACGGCTAATTATTTCAAACAGAGGCTGCACGTTCATTTTGGATTGGGAAGAACTCCGAGGGAATTACAATATGAGTATGTTGCTTTCTCTGTGATAATTCACTCATCCATTAGCTTTTCTATCACAAAAGAAAGCAGCAAGAAATCTCTTTGCAGGCAGAACTGTCTGGACAGTTAAATAATAAAATTTTCAAGGAGTTTCCAAAAATGATTTCACATTAGCGTGCATGTAGGTTTAAGATACAGCTGGGTAAAACTGAAGCTGTTGCAAGTGAAATATGAAAAGATCCTTAGTCTCATTATTGTGTTATTAATGGTTGACACCCAAGTTTCAGCCAAGTTTGCTCCCCTGGGAAGTGCTGACACAGTCGGTGGCTCTCCCCGAGTCATCTCCCAGTCAGCAGAGAGGATGTGAGATTTCCCACTCTGCATCAACTTTTGGGGCTACATCAACCTTGGATGTGTGGGAACAGGCCAGTGGCTCCAGCAGCATCCCACCCACCCCATGAGTCGAGGCAGTCTTAGCCCTAAATTGCTGAGTGCTTCTAAACCCCTCCAACGATTCCTGTAAAATTTAAAATGAACTTATTTCATTTAGCAGCTCCATCTCACCAAACATCCACCAGTTCAGCTGCCACTAAAGTCTTCCAGGTGCAGATTTTCTAGAAGGCATCTCAAAGATGGCTAAAAAGTGACTAAAAAGTACAAATATCAATTTTCAGCAGGGCAATAAAGCAGCAAGAGGCTCTGCTTTTCAATGACTCTTTCTGCTGCTGGGGGTTTTGTAGAAACCCCAGCGTGGAGAGGTACACAAAGAAGTTGATTGCTCAGCTCCTCTACAATAAAAATATTTATCTTTTGCTAAGAGTTTTTAGGCTGATGAAATAAAACCTCTGTAAAATTCACCAATTAATTAGAAATCGCAGAGTCCTGCCAAGTTTGAACTTACACAAACCCAGCTTCGTTTCACCTTCTAAAAACACCCAACGAGACCCCATTTTGGGCACCTACTTATTCTTGCTCTGATGTTTACATCCATTTCTTTGATCTTTTTTTGCTGAGGCCAGGCCAGTGCAGAGCTGTGACATAAATCACTTAGTCCCAGTCAGAAATACTGATGCAGACAGCAAAATAAGGAACCCTTGAGAGCACATTTGTAACAGAGAGTGGGCAAATCCCTGGGAATAATCATTGCAGCTCAGCATCCTGCTCCCTCCCTGAGCCCCCCAACATCAGAGCAGCCCTGTCAGCTCTGCTTGAAAATGCTGTCCCTGTGCTGCTCTAGAAAATTGAGAAGTGATCTGCTTTCTGACACAGGGACTTCATGCTCTGGCAGAGTTGGAAGGAGATCACGGCCTCTTTGAATTGTATTTTTTTTTCTGTTTCATCGTTTTCTGACAGCAGCAACCTTTGAAAGTCTGCCAGGCTCCCTTGAATGGGAAAGGACTGACAAAATCTGATCAGCCTCTGCGCTGATGTTGGTCCTGCCCAGATTTATATTGTGTTATTTATGTGCACACACACATAGAAGTTCTCCCTGCTCAGCCACCTCCTGCTCCCAAACACACACCAAGGACTGCTGCAAGCACAAAAACTGCCACTTAATCTGTTTTTTTTTCCAGATGTTGCAAAACTGCAACATTTCTACCTCGTGGATTAAAGGAGTTGATGAAAAACTTACTGAGAACACAACTGACACAGGCACACAGGTTTGACAGAGAGGAAATTAAACCCAAACATCTGAAACCCCAAGCAACAGGTTCATCCTGGCTGCACAAATTTCAGTTTCGAAATGTTAGCATTTTCCCTCTGAGCTCTGCTCTGGGTGAACAAAATATTATTGACATGACTCAAAAAATCAGCAAAAATGCTGCAGTGACTGAGTGTGAGCTGAATCACAAACTGTGCTGTGGTGCTCACAGCATCTGCTGCATTATTTGCAGACTGAGCAGTAGGAGGCAAATCCTGTCCAAAAGCAATGGGCAGGCAACTGCTGCTCCCTCTGGGACAAGGAGCAATCTGGGATTGTTCACTTCCCCCTTATCCCAATTTTTCAAACAAGTTTCTTGTGCAATGTCAGGGTTTCTGCTGCTCTGTGCATCAACAGGGCACTGCACTCTTGTGCCAGGAAAATCACAACTGTCACTCACTGGGGTTTACACACAGGAAAAGGCAAATGCAGTGGAGCTCTGGCTACAACTATTCAGCAAAAACAGCCCTGAAAGGAGAGAAATAAAAGACAAATCACATGTGAAATTTATTAATGAAAGAGGCAGGAGGAAAACCTAACTGGGGAAAAGAGATCAAACTTGCCAAAACAAGATGCAAAAAGAAGGGGAAAGCAGCTGGCCTGAACTATTCCAGCTCTTCTTCCAGGAGGCATGGAAATCAATGGAATATCAGAGCCAGTCCTGTGTCTGCTCCAAAGCTCTACTCTCCCTGCTGTACAAGAGAATTCTTAGGATAACTGAGTTAAAAATTACAACATACCGCACTGAAATAAACACTGGAGAACAAATAATTATAAAATAGTCATTAAAATTCCCCCCCCACACCCCACAAAATCCATGTATTGTTTATTTGTGGAATGCCTGCAATTGTTTTTTAAGGGGGTCATAAAAATTCCTCACTCACCAGGAGTCTGTTCATGAGGGCAATGAATTTCCAGAAAACATGATTTTTTATACAACTCAAGAGAAATATTTTTGGATACAAACTTGAAAAAAATAGTGCTTTAAAACGAATAGCTTTCTTCCTTAAAATGAACAAAGACTTGCCTGCAATGTAAACCATGAAAATAAAATTAAAAAAAGGAAGACCACAAGTCTTGTAACCTAAACACAATACCCATTGTCTGGACTTCCCTATTTCCGTGAGGAACATCTGATTTTCATTCTGGATTAGAACATTCTGCTAAAATTACTAATACACTGGGATAAAACTTAATTTAAAATTTCCAGATGAGCAACTTCAGCTACGATCTGATGGCTGTTCCATAAGTGAGAATTCCCATTTTAACTGCGGAACAATGATTAAAATCCAATATCAACTCCTAGTTCCAGTAAGTTTTGATGACCTCAGTGAGAACAGTAGTTTCTCAACAGAAAAAAAAATCCACCACATAAAACTCAGATCCACTGGCAGCTTTTGTCACTGCCTGGCCAGGAAAGCTTGGCTCGTGGCCTGATATGTCTGCAATTCCAAGAACTTCCAGTATTTTTCTGTGAAGAGATACTCAATGGCCAGAGATAATAACTTCACTTTAAACATGCTGGAGTCGACGGTGAGAACAAGGATGACAAACTTCTCTCTGCTATTTCACTTCCTTGCTTCTTCTGCTCAATAAAAAGCTGTGGACAGATCTGAACTGGACAAAAAATGGGAATAGAAGAGGCTCCTTTTCTTGTTTTTGTTAGTGTGAGGGAGTGAAAACAGATTTGGGAACTGTCAGTGATGTCAGCATGCTCTGGGTTGTGATAAAAACACACAGAACCCAAGAGCTCGACAGCAGCTTTGGCACGAAAGCTGCAATGCAAGAGATTCAGCCCAGCTTTTCCCTGGAAAAAGCTCCACTCTTTCCACAGAATTGGGGTGAAACAACAGCAGAACCTCCAGTGAAAAGTCCAGAAAGGTCTGCACAAAATCCTGACCAAAAAAATAGGGGCAGAAACTGGACTCACTCTTGTCTGAAGGAAGGCACACATCTAATTCTGACAATGCAAATATAATATTTTCTAAAAAAAGGTATCTGAGGCCATCAGTATCCTGTGGACAGCCTTAAATTCCCAGGAAATTACATTATGAAGAAGATAAAGAAAAAACAAGATTAAAAAAAAGCATTTTTTATACATATAAATGTCAGGGTTTAAAGTGTAACTTTTGATGTTTAATTGTCAAATTTGGAGGTAACAGGCCTTGGCAAGAGCTGTGGATTAGAATAATTCCCCAGGCACACAGAGCTGAGGGAGGCTGCTGACAAGGGGCAATGGGCTGGAGGAATATTTCCCAAAAATGACTCTTTAATTACACCTGATACTCAACAGTCAGGAAAAACAGGTACTGACAATTTCTTATTGCTCAACGGGGATGCAAGTATTGGAAGCTGCATGTTTGTACAAGAAGAATGGAAAATCAACCAAAATACTGAACTGACTTTATAGGGAGAAGAGGAGAAATGCTAGGCAAGGCAATGGTGCTGTGGGGCCAGCAAGTCACTAAAGGAACAAATGGAATAAAACACAGGATCTGATCCTAACCCTAAGTCCAGTCTTTGTAAAGAACAAATTTAAATATTTAAATCCAACCCAAATACATTTAAATATAAATCAGTTAACAGCACCACAGTATTACTGATGTAATTCATTCGTCTAGCAGCTGTTTAAAATGGAAGTGTTTGCAAGCACAAATAGAATAAATGCTGCATTACTCAACCAGATTATTGTGAAAGAACAAAAAGAATGAAGAAAAATTACAGGTGGTCTTTTTATACATGACAAGGCTCAGGAAAAGTGAAAGAAAGGGCTATTAATGAACAGCATTTTTTTATAACCATTCTGATAGAAAACCAAGTTATTGAAAAGTGAATTGTTTAGAAGCACTCCTATATCAACTCACAACTACCATTAGGGCAAAAGAATACAGAAATAATAGGAAGCTACAACTGTTGATTCTGAAATAACTTGAAGTAAGTTTTCAAATCTGGAAGATGAAAGGAACATTTTTATTTCAAGCCATGCAGATGACCCCTTAAAATCAAACAGCCAGAGGATGGAAAGGAGACACTCACAGGCAATGCAAGCAGGTGTGAACCAAACAGAGAAATTATGGATCACAGAGGACATGAGAGGAGAAGTGTTGGGATGCAGGGAAACTCAAAGGAAGCAAGAGATGGGACTGAAGAAAGTGAATGAGACAGGAAGATTTCATCACTAAATTCACAGCTATGATCCATCTTGGAGAACTAAAGTAAAACTGAGAAAATGTTAAAAAAACAGGAAAGGAGGAAGGTTTAAACCAAACTCTATTGGATGGGGCTGGAGCACTTTATAGTAAACTGGAAAAGCACAATAGGAGGATGGGAGGTTTTGAATGCTTAACAGAAAACATTTGTGGCCTGTGAATGAAATAGTTCCAGCTCCCAGCAACAATGACAAAATTGTCACAGCAAAAGGGAAACCAGGAAAGTACTTAAGAGAAGAAATAATCCCAGTGGTTTGTATAGCAATAACAACTGTGCCTGTGTCAATACAGGCACAATGAGAGAATGAGAGCTGTCTTCAGCCAGCTTTAAAAATACCTTCGGGTGGCATACAGAGAGAAAAATGAGCTGAGGGCTTGCAGGGCAGGAGAAATCCCAGCTCTTGGGCTTTGTGGATAACAGATTTTTCCTAATTGCCACTAACATACAATCTGGGCAAGAGATTATTTCCATTCTTCCCTTGTGTCCTCCGACTCTTTGACATGCAGAACAAACAGATTTTTGCATTTTAAGATTTTGATTCTGTGATGCCCCTCACAGCATGGAACGAGAAATCCCAAATTAAAATATTCCAGCTCCACTTGGACAATGGGATTTGTGAGCCAACTCTTCCAGCCAGGCCACCCTCTCCACACAGGTGGCTCTGCAGACTCTGCTTCACCTCCCAACGGTGCCAACACACACCCCAACACCGATTTGGGTTGGTTTGGTTTCTAACCTGTGCTCCTGCAGGATCAGGAATGATCCTCGGAGCTTCCCCACCCTCGTTTCCCGGGAATAGGAGTGCCCTGCTGAGTCTCACATGGATGGCACCACAAGCTGTGTGAGGCTCCTGAAAAATCCCTCGTTAGGTTTTTCCCTTGGCTCCTCATCCTGTAACCCCAATGTGCTCCCAGAGTTCACATGGCTCCTGTAAATCCTCTGGAATGTGTCCAGCTTCTCATCCCAGCAAACTGCAACGTGCACCTGGATCCCTCTGCACTCCCTCTCTGCTGGACCTACCCAGAGAGTCACTCCACAGCCCCCAGCCATATTTCCAAAGGCACAAAGGACAACATGTATGAAAAATTACAGGTTTTACTCTGCAGGGAAATGATTTATTGATGCTGAGAGCTTAATTTAGGAATCAGACAATATCTGAAGAGACAAAACCCCCACTCGGCCACGGAATAGCTAGATAAGGAAGCTATTCCAGCTTTTGATGTAGTTTTATCCCAAATTCAAAGTTAAAAAGACTGGGAAAGAAGTTATCCAATTCACTGAAATCCAATCTCATACTGGATTTCACCCAGGTCTGTACCTCAAAGGCAAAAGGGACTTAGTCATATTTTTACATAACTAAATTCCTGAGTCACATTGCAGAGGGGAGAGTCAAAGGGAACTCAAGAACCATTTCTGCCATTACATATTTGCTCTTTATAACATTGCTTGTAAGGAATTAATGTTGTAATACTATTTCAAAACTTGAAAGCCTTTCATCATTGATTATGGCTCATTTCTCATTCAGACTCTCATTAATACCCACAGCACCAATTCTGCATCGAGAGCAAATGATGACTGCCGAGCGAATTTTAAGAAAGCAATAAATAATTTGCAATTAATCATCTGTTAAAACAATAATCCTTTTGAAACATCTCTGCAGTACTACAGACTTCACGGAATGGGATGGAATGCAGCTGTCTAGAAAGTGTTTCTGGATGTCACAGTGAGCTGGGTTAGGGAAGCAATGTCAAAATGCTGCCAGTTTTATACAGCTGAGATTAATGAAAGGATCAAACGGATGTGATATGCACTGAAATCCTAATTCACATAGAGAAGAGACCTTGCAGCAGCCCAGCACACCACGGAGCTGTTACACATCTGCATTTCCCCTCTAATTGCACTCCCCGTGACTAAGTTTTGCAGGAAAAAAAGCCAATTTCAGTCCTTTGTTTCTGAAGCCACAATTCTTGTCTTGCTCAGAGCCACATGAGCACACTGCTGTCACTCATGCTGTGCCTGCTGCTCCCATCTGTGCACACCCCACTGCCCCCAGAAGGTTTTACCCCAGAGATCCACACTGTCCCCATGCCTTCCACAGGAAGCTTAGGAGTTACAAATCGTTGCAGAAATATGATCTTGATCACATCAACTCTGATGCACCTCACTGCACTCATTAAGCTTCATTTCTCCGTGCAGAAGCTGGATTTATTACTTTCTGTACGTTATCCAGCAATTTGGAGACCTAAAGAATGCTCCCACAGAATTCATCACTTGCTCAGTGTCAGTTCAAAGCTGTCAAACCTGCTGATTCATTTCATCAGCATTTACTGTGCTTCATTAATTCGAGATCTAAATGTTTTCAACAAAATAATGAAGTTATATATAACTCAAAGCAGCAGCACCAATAAATCCTTCAAGCCTTTGGCAACTCCTTTAATCCAAAGTAATCATGTTTCCTTGTATAACAAGTCTTGTGATGTCTGTAATAGCATCTCACTATAGTAACAGCAGCCTTCATGTTATAGCTCTCTCGCATGCCTCGAGTATTAATCAGATCCCAGATTTAAATATGAAATTAGAGAACTCTTGATACTCTTCCTGAAACAGATATGCTAATCAGAGCCCCCCCTTTCCTCCCAGATTTTAAAAAAAACCCATAAAGATCAGGCTTGTGGAGTTGTTGATACTGGAGTCAGACATTGCAGCTTGTTGGTTATTGCTGCACTCTGTTACCTCATCCCTCCACATTAAAATAACAATTCCAAACAGGCACTCTATTCTATAGGCAATTTTCTCTGCCACAAGCTCTTTTTTTTTTGCTTTTAAACAGAAAAGAGTACAGAAAAATCTCACCAGAATGAAGGATTGCAGACTTCATGCTAGTGCTGGGAATATAATTTTCCTTTGAATGCAAAGGACTCAATGATCAAAACATTTATTCTTCAATTTGGAAATTTCTTATTGAGAACAACATTTTTCTATTTCATAAGTGAGCTTAAATCCTAGCAATTCTCCTAATACAAATACAGTGACTTTTCTAGTATTGTCCTGAAAACTCCTGCAGCATCCTCCAGCAGCTCTTACTCACAGGGATGTTACTAATGCTACTTGTTTGATTAACCTCATTTTGCAGAAAACTTTGTGTCCTTTACGCCTCAACTTAACTAAAATTACATTTAACAGGATTACTTCCTTTTCCCAAATCTCCCATAACCATCCCCAATTTCCACTGTATAAAAAGAAAAGTCACAGTCAGCTCCTTTAACTTTATCAACATGTTTGGCTATAATCAAGATTTTACTTTGTTGAGCAATCCAAAGATAATCTGCAGGCATAAATCTACGAATTAAACGATCCTAAATTGCATATTAAATGCATTCAACAAGTGGATCAAAACACCAAAGCCTAGATTAAATCCAGAAAGCAGAAGTATCAAATAAGTAGCCCCAGCCAAGGGGCTGTAAAATTCCAAGACAGGCAGGGTCTGAGGTATTTCATTACCCACCTAAAAATGTGAGCTTGTGTTTTACAGCTTGGACTCACTCCAAAGGCTGTCCCCAGTTAATCCAGGCCTGCCTTTGGGGAGCCCAGGACAGCTGGAGAGGATGCTGCCCATATCAATATCCACGGGATGGATGTGTGCTGGCAGAATTCAGGAGAGAATTCTCTCACAGGAGCCTGCCTGTTCCACTGGGGCAGCAGAGAAAATCTGCAGTGTTGGGAAAGCAGCCCCAGACTGGTCTTTAGAGCACTGCCAGGGCTGCCCACAGTGGGACAGCTAAAATAGCACACCCAGCACTCCCTGACACACAAAAGCTTCAACAGAGGCTCTTTAATTCTTCCCCTGAATGAGCCTCAGTCTTTCACTTCCATATTTCTTACAGTGAACCAAACTCATGCAAAGAAGTTTCCTTTAGAGGCTGGAAATAACATCTTATTTTGCATTTGCATCTTCTTTTCCCATTACCCTTTTCAGATCAAGTAAGAATTAAAATCCAGCCTCAGGTTCACGACTGCCTGGCCCGGAAAGAAGCCCAAGGTATCAGAATTTATTAGATATGAGACTATTGCCTGTGGAGGAAGAGATTAAATGAGCTCTAGTGCTTGAGTTACTCTTGCAGAAAGGTGAGCACAGCACTCCCAGGTACAGCATCACCAGTGTTTTCACAGGCACCACGTGTGGCAAAGGCAGATCCAGAGATTAGCACACATAAATCACTCACCCAGGGAGAAAAAAGAAAGCCCCCCCAATTGCCAGCTAAGACAACTAACACAAAATGCATGTTTTTACAAGGGCTATTCAAAGAAATAGCTTTAGTGGGAAGAATGAGTCATGGGCCAGCAAGCTTCACACACTGCAGCTACTCAGAGGGAGAAGACAAAAGGAATTAGGACATAGATGATTATTTTTTTTAAATAACCAAGAAGCATTAGCAAAACCAGCTGCTGCACTGGAATACTTCTAAATAGTTTTGTTATGCCTTCATATTTCTCCCAGTAGTAGTTTTCTCTTTCTCTTTCTAACTTGCATTTGGGTTTGCTGTTGTTGGCACGCTGTCTCAGTAGACATTAGACAAATAAACTTTTCAACAACATAAAGACTTTTAAAACTGTATCTCTTAACCCCTATCCCCCTGAGAGGCTGGAAAGTGATTGCTTAATTCTTTACAGGTTTACTTGTGCCTCCCTTCTCCATTTCTGTGACTTTCTTTAGTTACCAAAAAATAAATAAGCCTCTTTAGCAGTTTTCTCCACCTAAATCACAGTTTGTATCTTTTTCCTAACTATGTATTTTTTTGTATTTATTGATTAACCTATTGGATTTCACATTCAACTTGCAGGGGATTAAATGCATTGTCTGGTGGGCTTGAGTCACTACTTTCCAATTAGAATAATTTATTTTGTATATAATAAGTACTTCAGCAGAACCCTTATTTTCAGATGACAAATTACTGATGTACTTGCACATGTAGAGTTTTTCTCCAAATTTATTTCCATAATCTCAGAGCTTTAAGCTCATTCCAACTAGACCAGTTTTATTACGTTTACTTTTGTGTTTTAACTGGAATGGAGTCAATTCACGTCTTGTCTTAGAGAGTCCTGTGCCATTAAAGAGCCATTCTGCAATATTCTACACTTGAATAACCAGACAACATCTGCAGGCACACGTTCCTGCACAGAGATGGCAGCAGAACTGCTACACACAGACTCCAAATCAGCTCTGTGAGCTGATCTTTATCACATTTTAGCCACGAATTTCCTTCCTACCAGAGCTTGCAGCTCAACCCAACTTTAATTTAAGAGTTCTGTTGTTAGATTTCCAGGCCTAGCATTTTCCCCTTTACCAAAACCACTCCTATCTATCCAGTAAAACTGGATTTTTTTTTAAGGTTGCTGTGCAACAATAAAATGACTAAAAGTCATCACCACACCTGTAGAATAACAAAAAGCTTTCCTGTATATGAAAATAACAACAAACTCAGTAACTCAAAAGCAGCTTTTGCTAAATGAAATATCACATGTAGGAGCAGCTTCGGTGTCCCAGACTCAACACTACAAAATGCAACAACTCATCACTAATCTGAAGCACAATATTTAATACCTAGACTGGAGTTTTTAAAGGTTGAGAGATCAAGAAAACAAAAACTCATCCTAAAACTTTTTTTTTTTTAATGTTAGGCTTGCAAAACTTAAAAATGAGACACTTTTCCCTTGGCTAATTTTTTATTGTATGTATAACAATGTAGAATTTTTTGATGCCTCTTTGTGAGGAACAACTTTCATTTACCATTTACAAGATTTAACTTTCCAACTAATTTCACCTTAAATCAACTAGAAAAAGTCACTGCTAAGGACAAACTATCACTGAAGTGATAAGAGATAACCAACCCTTATCTTCTCAGGCACAAAGTGGCTCATCTTGGAATCAAATCTGGGTTTTAACTACAGAATTGGTCATTAATTTTGATCACTCCTAAGCTATCAGGTGGTTTCTCCAGGACTCCAGCCAATTCCATAAAAACATTCCATGCTGCATGGCAGATTTCAGCTGGAAGCCAAGTTTTAATGTGTTCCAAAAAGTGTTGGAAAAAGGAAACTTCAGGAGAACTTTTTCAGGAGAAAGTTCTCTTACAGTAAGGGAAAGGAAACAGCAGCACTTTGCAGAGATGTTCATTAAAGTGCAAATACCAGGAAAATATTCAAATAGAAAGAGAGCTCAGGCCAGTAAGAGCTGGGTTTGTATTAATTTTAAAGGCTACTCAAATCTGCCTGTTTTATAAATTAGTGCCAACTACAATTCAGCCAACAACATCTGCATTACAGCAGCAATGTGGATGTGAATCTTTAAACAAAGATTGCTCAAATTATTCCATAGCTCACAAAGGAAAAAACCCTAAGACGTGGTGAAAATTTAAGCTGAGAAGTAGTTCACAACCAGTTTTCCACATGAGAATTCCACATAGGAGCATGTCTTAAAATTGATGTTCTGTTCTTAAAATTTGTGGTGCTTAATTTCCTGCTGTGAATTAGCATTAAAGAGAGGCTGTGCTAAATCCTCAGGATTTTTCAGCAACTCTTCCCACTGCAATCGACTTCATCTGTGACCATTTCCCAGTCCCACCTATATTTACAGGAAAATCAGTTCCAAAGTGGAAAAGAAGCCACTGCTGTTGGGTTTTATGGTCTGAGTGAGATGGTGGCAAGAAAAAATCAATCGAGGCACTTTGGGGGATGCAATAATTGACTGCAAGGCTTCACCCTGACAGGAATGCCCCGGAGAAGTCTGGGTGGTGCTTCCAGAGGAAATGTGGATTGTCAGGAGGAGGCAAACACAGTTAGCAATGAAATGCTCTGGTGGACAACATTTCACAAGCTCCAAGATGAGCAGAGCACATTGATCCCTAATAAATTAACTCAGTTAACACTTGAGGGAAGGCTGAGGCAGACATTCATGGCACCTCTGGGTAAGGCTACAACAATTGGTGTTTATTGAAATCTGGCACTGATTTGTCCAGCAGCAAACTTTAATTTTTTTCCTTTTTTTAATTTGAATGATCTACAAGGGCTCATATACTCTTGGACTGAGATGCACATTGTAGAATTTATGTTCTTAATTAGAATAAAAAAGTTCATCAGCGTGCTTGTCTGTCGTGTAATTTCTTATTATTCACATGAGAATAACTGAATCCATCTTGAACAGTCTATTCATTCTTCTTTGTGACAAAATATATTGGAATGGAAAAGATTTAATCCCTAAATTATTTTACTTCTCCTTTACTGGGGATTTTTCCTTCAGAGGAAAAGGAGTCAACAGAGTTTGAAAATCTTTCTGGAAGAGAACTGCTTCCCCAAAATAAAGATTTTACAGCTTCAATATAGCAGTTCCCTTCAAAATTTTGGGGTGCTGCGTTCATCATTAGCTAAAATTACTTGAAAATCTTCAATAAAGTGCAATTTAATATCATTTACTACCACGACACAAATCAAAACATTACTTCATCAGTTCAAATACTCCCTGTTTAGGCACTAATCTAATGAGAGCAATTAAAATGAGTCATAAAGAAAAGCAGTGCACCTTTGCATTGTACTGGAGGTGGAGTTCTTATGAAAAGAGGAAAGCCCAGGAAGCACAGACCCCACTGGGGAGAGAATGGCTGATACTGATCACCTCCACTGATCAATACTGGCCAGAAAGAGGAAAAACAAGCAGGAATTGTTGTGTGCAGAAGCTTCATGAGGAGCACAGGATGCACATTAATGCTGCTGCAGTTTCACAGCAACTCTGAAGGTGCTCTAGGGTTTTTCCAGGCTTTTGTTGCAAAGATTCTTCCCCTCACATAAAAAGTGATGAGATAATAAATTTATTCCTAGTAGCACTTTCCATTTTAGAGTTACGTGAGATTGGCTGTAAATTTTACATAGAGATTTAAACTCTATCAATGTTTTGACACAATGACAGCAATCCAGTTAAATACATGAAAGAAGAATACACATAAACCAACAGATTTTGTTGTTATTCCATCCAAATGCTGTTATTCCATTTCTTTCAGTGGGTTTCTTTCCCACATATTTGACATTTCAAACTAAAATGATAACTGGCTACCAACCAATTGTCCCTTCCATTGGCTCCCCTCCCCACCCCAAAGGGACAAACACACATTTATTCAGATATATTACAAACCAGCAGTATCTGCACACATCACTTGCTGATGTAAGTTCCCAGGAAGAGCATTTGAATATAATTAATGATAATAATTGAAGTTATCAGTGAAGCTATCAGGGGAAAGACAAGGAGTTCATGTTTTGGTAGCAAACAGAGGCACCACTTGCCAGGTATTTCCAAACCCTTCCAGAAGCAGCAGAAGGTACCTGCTAAAGCCCATTTTGGGGCTGGTTCAAAGGCTGCAAAACTCAGTTTGAAGTGCTGTGTGTTGATGTAACAATTACCTCTCCTTGGCCAAACGTCAGCAGTGAAATCCCAACGTTGAGCAGAGCACTGTGTGAGGGACACACTGATTAAATCTATTTTAGGCATGTCATAACCCAGCACAATCACCCCAATGCAATGCAAAGTTACTTCTATTTCAAATCTACTCCTTTCTTGCTTGGGCTCAGCTCAGCACAAAAAAAAAAAATTGACCATTATTCAAAAATCTGGGAAATGGTTGCTTGATGAATGAAGAAAAATGATGACACTAATTGACATCATGAGAAAACTCAAAAAAGAAAAAAAACAACCCACCTCCTGAAAGAAAACAAATTAATCTCTTAATCTCTTAAGAAAGAAATTCCAGGGCAGGCCTGAATCTGTCAAAATGAATTTCTCCTGAAATGCACCAGATTAAAAACATGAAGGAAAACAAAAAAAGCTCACACACAGAAAAGTCTCAGATATTAATTTTGGGCTACCCCTCAGTAATGATTTCTTTAGGAAGTTTTCATAACACCAAATAAAATTAAATTCTGAATAATACTTGGCTAACAGATAAAAATTGTCAAGTTACAGAGCTTGCTGTTACAATATTGTGGTAGCTGGGTTTTTCTGTTTTGCTTGGGTTTTCTTTTTTTTTTGGCTATTCAAACATTATTGTTTCAGCTTCAAATACACTGCATAATATAACGCAGAATCAGAAACAAGCAGGATATTTTTAATAGCAAAGCACACTGGAAATTCTGAATTTTCTTCCAAATTAGGACAAGCACAAAGTTCCTTTTTAATACCAGCTGCTTATTCTACAGCTAACCCTTGTTCCTCAAGAAATTACTGAAAAATGGCCAGGCACAAACCTCAAATAAGTGCAGAAACACGATAAAATAGGGTTGTCTATATTTTCTCTGAGTACCTGACTAGCACAAATCCTTTTTTTTTTTTCTTCATTAATAAGGATAAGAAGGATTGTTTGGGATACAGTAAAGCAGCACAGAAAAGGCAATTTGGAAATACCCAACAGGCCTCACTCAGTGACCACAAGAACTTGTCACAGAAACTACAGACACCACACTTCTTGTATGAGACACAAACTTGACCATTACTGAAGTAAAATAACACAAACATATTGACCTGCTGGCACCCTTATCTGACCTTTACAACCACATTCAAAAATAGGAACTCTGCTCCAGATTTGGTGTTTTTTCCCAAAGCTCTTTATGACCCTCTTAGACTGCAAGACTTCTACCCCTTCTTGTTTTTTAATCAGTCAGAAAAACAAGTGAAAGTTTGATTTCTGGTGTGTGTTTTATAATCTTCTTTCATCCTGATGAAAGCAGGAAGGGCAGGAAAGCATCCAAGTAATTCAGGAACTGAAATCCAAAGTAAGAGAAGTATATTTACACTTGTCTGTTATGACAGAGAAAAGTGAGTTGGGTGCATATCAAGGAAAGCTGTGATTTGGGATTAGAAAACTTTAGATTGAATTAGAAATTTTAGAGAAATGTCCACAGCAGCAAACCCTTTGCAGGGTTAATGTGGAGCATGTGGGGAGCAAACAGCTGGGTTTAGGGAGGCACTGATCTGGAACAGTCCTGGGCGGCCCAGCCAAGCTCTGACCTGGAAATTCTCTTTTTCTGCCTCCAGTTCCACACCTCCACCCCCTGATTAACAACCCAAGGATGCTCAGGCTGTCTCTATTTTAAGCCCAGCCATTAAACTCGACTACACAGCGAGCAAGGGTCAAGTTTAAAAGTTGAGGTTCGCAGAAAGGAAATGAAGTGATGTGGAAAACAGAAATTCAGTGCTTCCATGAGCCTGGGCAGCTCCCCAGATGAACTGCATCCAGTGGAAACAGGGCCCCAGTGCAGACAGGGGAGTTTCCCACAGCTCCCATTGGCCTTCAAAGCCAGGCGTTGTCACCAGAGGCTCCTGCCCAAGCTGCACAGAAATATCTAATTGGGATTAAAAAAAAAAAAAACAAACCCCAAAATGTTCCAGAGATCCTAAATGAAAGCCAGATGTAGAAAGAGCAGATGCCTGAAATGTACTGTCGGTTCAAGACAGGATAGAAAAGCTTGCTGATGTTATTATTTATTCATTGTCATGCTAAGGAACTCATGGAGAACATTTATGATTTCCTGATGCAGCTCATGTTGAAGAAATAGGTGCTCTATTGACTAAAAACCCTGCAATTATCAAATTTAAACCACACTAAATCTGTGTTATTATGGTCAACAGCACAGCCCTGGAATAGGAATTAAACAGTGCAGGTAAAAAAAGATTTTCACAAAGTGAAAAGTCTCCCATATCTTACTGCAACTTGTAATCCTTAAATCTGGGCAAACATGCTCTGGGCTAATAATGCAGGGAGAGTTTTCATGGCAATTTAGGCCATCCAAAAATGCTGTATTTAACAGTCACTCCCACAGAACATGCACAACTTATCCAGATTCTCATCCAGGAAAACTCACAAGCAATTTCTCATTAAAGCATTTTTACACACACATCATGAAAGCAGCTGAGCATTTAGGTGAATTAAAAATAAAAAACAGGAATAAGAAAGATTCTGTGTGTGATTTCACAACAGTTTTTCTGACTACAACAAAACACTCTTAGCAAAATGTTCAATGAAATGCTCTTGGCTGAATCCACGTTTTAACAGTGAACCTTTTAAAAATAAGCACGAGATTGAGTAGTTCCCCTATCAGATGCAGGTTTATTAGTGAAATATCACGGATTTATATATGGAATTACAAGCCAATTATGATGTTAATAGGTAATGTAAGGTTGGATGACATCTAAATTTACAAGTCTATTTTCTTTATAGTTCTGGAATAGCTCTGGACAGATTTTACTAGACAGGAGGAAAGGAAAATCTGCAGTTACCAGAAGCCATTTTTATGGTCTCCAAATGCACCAATAATCCACAAAATCTCTCTGAAGAGTTTGAGTGGAGAAAGGTAGATAACCTCTCACCAGAAAAATGAAATATTCCCATCACAAAGCAGGCCATACACGCCCGATGAAACCTCTCACTGATTTTGCTGCAGCCTTTAAAAAGTCATAGGAATATCGCAAATCAAAAAAGCACCAATCTTAGCAAATCTAATGGCTCCATTTTAGGGAATACATTCTGCCAAGAGCAGCTCCAAAGCAGCCAGAAACCCGAAAAACCATTTTTGCAGACCTCACACTCCCCAGCTGCAGCGTGAGAAAAAGGAGCTCGAAGTACAAGAGAAAAGGAGCTCCAGATACGAGAGTAATTCTGCAGAAAAGATATTAAAATTGCAGTCTCTCGTGCACCTAAAAACTGCAAGAATTGTCCCACAATTGAGAGTTGTGGAGGAGCACAAAACAACCTCTTTGTTTTCCAGAGCCAACAGTGGCAAAATGTAACAAAGAATTGGCTTTTAATCAATCCAAAGCAAAGCAAGAGTGCTCCAGGATCTACAAATAATCTGCCTGTCAGCCCTTGCCATCAATAAAAACAGATTGATCAATAAACTGGTTAACACTGCGAAAAGAGATGGATTTTCCCAAAAATAATGCAATACTACGGGGGGGAATCAAGAAAGCTCCCTGGTTTTATGCTAGTTAACCTAATTTGAAAGCATTAACTCTGCAAATACTTCGTACGTCAGTTTTTCCACCTCTGAGCAGAGATTTCACTGCAGAAACCTCACCAAAGAACCCCGGGATTTTTTCAATTCAATTTTTTCAAGGACACTTTCAATTCTGGGTTTTAAGCTAAACTCTGAACTTCAGTAAGCCACAGTAAACTCACAGAGACTCTTTATTTTGTAGGCAGCATCTAAACCTTTATAATAAACAACCACCTGTACACATTTTGAAGCTGCAAGACGGATTTATGGATTAATACCTGCAGAAAAATACTGTTATAAATGAATTATTGAAGTGTGTATTGTGTGGATTGCAAGCTGTGCTGTGAATTATGAGTTATGAAATTGAATGTTAAGATATCATCCTGTGGAAGTATCAAAGAATAGTGTATGTTAAGACGTTTAGAGTTGCTGGGGTGGTTTGGCTGTCAGGGTTGGTTTTGTGGGGTTTGGGAGGTTTGTATGTTTAATTCTGATTCTGTGGGGCTGTATGATCTGTATGTTTTAGTGCCGGCTCTGTATGGTTTGGATGTTTAATGCCAGTCTGTGGGGCTGTAATGTTTGTATGTTTAATACCAGCTCTGTGGGGCTGTATGACCTGTATGTTTAATGCCAACTCTGTATGGTTTGTATGTTTAATGCCAGCTCTGTATGGTTTGTATATTTAACGCCGGTCTGTGGGGCTGTATGGTTTATATGTTTTAGTGCCAGTTCTGTATGGTTTGTGTGTTTAGTGCCGGCTCTGTATGGTTTGTGTGTTTAATGCCGGCTCTGTATGGTTTGTGTGTTTAATGCCAGTTCTGTATGGTTTGTGTGTTTAATGCCAGCTCTATATGGTTTGTGTGTTTAATGCTGGTTCTGTATGGTTCATATATTTAATGCTGGCTCTATGATCTGCATGTTTAATGCCGGCTCTGTATGATCTGTATGTTTAATGCTGGCTCTCTATGGTTTGTGTGTTCAGTGCCGGCTCTGTGGGGCTGTATGATCTGTATGTTTAATCCTGGCTCTATGATCTGTGTGTTCAGTGCTGGCTCTGTGGGGCTCTATTATCTGTGTATTTAATGCTGGCTCTGTGGGGCTGTATGATCTGTGTGTTTAATCCCGGCTCTATGATCTGAATGTTTAATGCCGGCTCTGTGGGGCTCTATTATCTGTATGTTCAATGCCGTTTCTGTGGGGCTCTCAGGGCCGGAGCCATTGCCGGCCGCCCTTCGAAGGCAGCACCATAAAAGGAAGAAGGGCTCCAGCCAATCAGAGCCCCGATCGCCTCAGGCGCAGGAAAGCGCGGGCTGTCAGGAGATTGACAGTGGGCGGGGCTATGCAAAACAGAACATAAATATGCATGAGGCTGCTGCACCCACAGGGGTATAAAAGGCCGGACCGCCATAGGGTGGGCGAGCCTCTGGCAGCCAGCCATGGTTCCAGCGCTGTCGCCTTTTGCTGTGCCGATTTTTTCAATAAATTTCTAATAACTCATTTCCATAACGGATCTAGGTCGTTTATAACAAGTACTAACTAACTGTAATTGCCTTTACATTTTCCATTAGCAGCCTAGACACTAAAAGTCAGGCCTAACAAACAGACTTTAATTATTCTTAATGTTAATGAGTGGCACGTGTTGAAAGGTGCTTGTTTTCTCTTCCTGGATCCCTCTCATACATATATTTACAATTTTTCCCGGTATGACCATGCTGATTTAAGAACGCATTAGGTATTTTACAGTTCACGTTTCCAGCATCTGCTTCAATTATTTTCAAAGGTTAAAACATGAAACAGAGAGCCAAGTCATCGTTATCCCCCCAAAACCTTATTAAACAACACCGTGGAGCCTTTTCCAGCTGAAAAAACAGCTCCAGCACTTGCAGGGACTGAATAATCACTCCTTGGAGCCAGCTTCAGAAACATCCCTGTGATACAGCTATGCCAGAATTCAATTACGATGTAGAAGGGGAGAGATATTGGCAAAGGAAGGAAGGAATACAAAATCATTATTAAAATACAATATTAGGGCAGATCCCTGTTTCATTTTTTATGGAACGTGCTCAGTGTCACAGCTCGATATTGGGTTATCAGCAGTGCTGCTGCCCATGGGATCAAACACACCCCAGTTTCTTCCCATATTCTATTTATTGTCACTGGGCAAGCAAACAGCATTTTCTGCCCCATATTATAATCCATCAAGCAGCATAATTACATTTTAATTGACCTAAAATTGCAATTGATTGCCTCACTCCGCACAAGCCACTTGTTTCCTTCAAAAGTAATATTTAAAGACGCAGATACAGAAAGTTACAATTAATTTTAGAGAACATCTAAACCATTGTGTCAATCATTCTGTAAACCAAATACCACTGCTTGATTCTATCAGTGATTCATTTGTTAATTCTTAACATCCAAATTTTATTTGCTTACCTCAGCAGCCTGTGTCTCCTGGTGTAACAAAGTTAGACCTGTCAAGTCTTCCAAGAAGGAATGTGAAGAATTAAAAACTTTCGCTAGGAAATTAAACCCTTCTCGTTCATACTGGTCAAGGACCTGCCAAATAAACAGACAAAAAAAGTATTTCAAATATAATACCCCAAATCTGATTCATCCTCGTGTTTGGCTCACGCAATAAAAGCACAATCTTTCTGGACACTCAGAAAATGACTGGATATTGCAAACAGGTAAAAATGACAGAGAACAGAACAATCATTTTCCCCAACTCGAGTTCTAAAGTGAAGAAAGGTGGAAGCAAGAAGGAAGAGAAGTGGGGTTTAAAATTTCATGGTTTAAATATATTTTTAAGCCTATATAACAAGACAGATGATCCGGCAAGAAGGAAAATTTGGCTGCGAAGCCGTGAAAGGAGCACTTGAGTTGCACAGAACACAGTAAAAGCCTGTTCCAGGGTATCGGTTCAGGGAAAGAACCATGCTGGGACAGCCTGGAAAATTCCCCGAGTAGGTGTCCAAGGCCAACATCCTCCCAGTCTCCAGAGATCCGTGGTTCTGAGCCTGTTGTACCTTAAAGCACTCTCTATTTTTCTGCTCTAATTTTCCCAGTTTATCTTCGATTTGGACAATCTTACAGTGAGGTTTTAGCTTATGCACCTCTCAACCCCTGAGCATGAAGAGCTTCATTTCAGCTTTAGGTGAGGATTTTCCAGGCTGATTTCAACCCAGCGAGACGGAGATTGAGGGACGAGAAATGTCAAACATGAGCACACATTTTGTGGCAGCTAGTCAGAAAATATAAGGAATTTATGCCTGAGCAATCCCAGTATCCATTGTTTCCTTATTTTTGTTCCAAGTTGTGATCATTTAATACCCTGCTCTCACAGATGAAGCAGCTGACCTTGACACATTCCCAACAACTCTGCCTGCAGAACTTCAGGCAGCAGAGCAGGGTGCACGCAGAGACCTCAAAGGCACACAATATTTAAATAAAAAGGAGCAGAATGTATGACACTGGAGATGGAGAGGCAGGGGAAGGACCACCAGGATCACCCTGGATCCAGAAGAGGCAGGATTTTCCCAAGAGTGGAAATAGTTCCATTGGAATTCATCAAATCACAACTTACTCTCAACAGTCTCACTCTTTCCTAGCTTAACAATTCCTGCTGGTCTCAAATACCCATTTCATTGATAAAACTGTGGGAACTTGCACAGCCCAACAACATTCTTTGGCAAAACACATGCAGGGAGCTTTTCCACCGAGTCCTACAGGAATTCAAGCTCGTTAAAAAACAAATTGATATTTAGCTGACAGAATTCTAAGTTTATTAATAAAAATAGACTGGGATCCTCACTCAGATCTTCGTGCAACACTACCTAATGTGTACTTAGGTTTAAAAATTCACTAACAGAAACAACTGAAACACAGTTATGGAAAGGAAGATAGATGTAGGTGATTATCAAACATTTGGTACCTTCTTGACCACACTTTATGCTTCTAAAATTAACAAAACCAGCACTTCATGTTCTCTTATTGAATCTACAGAAATTGCTCTTCATGCTTTAAAGATTTATTTTGCCATAGGGGTTTGGTTTGACTGATGAACAATCATAAAATAAAAAAAGGATTAAAAAAAAATTATTGGCAGCATTTCTTTGTATTTTTTCTTGGTTTTTTTTTAATTCCTGTGATAAACAAAGCAACGTGAATGTTCACAATGTAGTGCAGAGAACTGGACAACTTCAGCATTTCATTTGAGATGTGTCCTCTCAATACCATCCACTAAATAAGGTGGGATTGCACTGTGGATTGACACATTAATGACTACTCTGGGTTTCAAAATTCTACTAAAACAACCCAGGTGCAGCAGTCTCTTGCATCTGGCTCTTTGTGGGGAGCTGACACCAATGTCTAACCCTGCAGTGTGTTGGCAGCTGTGCCTGGGGGAATTTCTCACACTGCCAGCGATATCCAAGGTGCTCCCCTTGCTGCAGTTCGGGGGAACCACAACCCAGAGCTCAGCAGGCACATTTGCAGTGCTGCAGGACAGATCAGAGTTCATGGCCCACTTAAACCATCTCTGGGCCTTGTTTTAAAATGTTACAGCACCTCAGAGAAATGCAGGGACAACAGCAGTGAGATATTTTGGTCCCTTCCCAGGGGTAAAAGATGTAAACCACCTTGGGCTATGCAAATATTATGAGCAGAGCAGGGAATTGAGTGCAGCCTTTCTGTATACAGCTCGTCTGTCAAGCAGCCCTTAAACCTGGCTGGGTTTGTTACTCAGAGAGCTCTGCTTTGATCCTCACTCCCAAAAACTGAGACTCGAGCCTGGAGTGAGAATTTCCAGGTGCTGCTTCCTCAGTGAGTGCACGAGTCCGGAGTGCCAGGGTGCTGAGCGTGAGGTGCCCTGGTTTATCTCAGAGATGTGCCCAGTCCCTGCCAGGGCCAGGCATGAATTCCTGAGCTCGCCCAGAGCCACCCTGACACCCACGAGGTCCTGCAGTGCCTGAGGAGAGAGCACCTGGAACAGCTTTCATTAAATCCAGGTGCCCTTTGTGTTCTCATCGGCATGGGCAACGCCAGCAAGTCTCCCATTAAGTGCCTTTTAAAGTATTCATATTAATAAAATATTAATAAGGTCACAGATCCAGGAGTTGCAAGTGCATTATTTTTAGATTTTTTTGTTGGGTAGAACTGGTACACATTAACATGACCAAATCTATTGCTATGGAAAGATTTAAACATTTATTCTCCCCCATCCCAACTCTGCTGCGTGGCAGAGACCTTCCATGGTGCCACAATGGCAAATTCAGGTTTGGGTAACAAATCTCAGCATACACGAAGTATTTCAAAAGCCTAAAGCACAACAATAAAGAACATTTTTTCTTCTAACAGCAACAAGAAAAGCCCGAAAAGCTGTATTAAAAAGTGTACTTGCTGATTGTAATGACTTGCTTTTACCAATAGGGACAGCTTGCTGAATGGAAGTGTTTGTTAACTAGTTTTAAATCCAGAATTCCAGCCAACAAACATCAGATCAGGCAGCCAAAGAATCACCTGCAGCACCACATTTGCTGCCTGAGCAGGTACCAATAAAGAAGATATCCACTACAATGAAATCCTTTTGACTGGGAGAACATTTTGTCACCCTCAGGGACTTTATTTCCCAGTTGAGATGATGAAAACTTTCCAGTGCCACAGAAGGGAGGAACTCCATGAAGCTGCCCACATCTAACCTTTCCTACCCAAATTCAGCAGCAGCTTCTCTCTGATAAATGGAGCAGGGCACAGCTTTGTTCAGCAGCCACTCAGACTTCAGAAAGGAAAAAAGAATGGGGCAAAATAATCTCAGATTCCTGTGCCAGGAGACCACCCAGGGAATAATCACACAGGAATAAAGCCAGTCTGGACAATATATAGACACGAAGCAACTCTAAAAAATGTTTCCAGATTTAAGAAGTGACCAATTTGTTGTTGCATGGAAAGGAAATTTTCTCCCATTTACTCGTGGCCTGTGAATTTGCCTTTGCACTTCTGAACAATTCCCTTTGCTGCTGACACCATCCTTGGTCCCACTGTGATCCTTCCGAGGAACAGCTTTACAGGAGGAAAATTCTTGAGAGGTGCTATAATTTTTATGATTCTTGATCTCAAACCAGTCACTGTCTGATCACAGATGTAAAAAATCCCACCTGAACTTCTCCAGGGAATAAACAAATCCCTACCCAGTCATTCAGGGACGTGTCACTATTCAGCAATTCATTTTCCAAGCAGAAAAAAAACCTATAAAAGCACAACAAAGTACATAATTCTTGCACCCAGCCTGGAAAACTGGAGGAGGAAGGATTTATTAAGGAACTCTCTATCTTTTCCTCACCTGCAGGTCACTTGTCAGGGCTTAGGAGGAGAGTGGGAAAGCTCTGATTCCTCCTGAATTTCATGGCTGCTACAAACACTGCCAGGAGAATCCACATTTTCACACCCCCCTCTCCTGACACATGGAGATCGCTCAGGTTGATGCCACAACCTTGGTTTCAAATCTCCATTTCACAGAGCCAGAGCTCCAGAATTGGTTTTTTAAACGATGGCATTTTAATAGAACAAATCGAGCTGTGGAGACATCATCACAACAGGACCAAATTCACGTCCTGCCAAAGCTTTCTGAGTAAATGATACCCAGCAAGCCATTTCATGAGCAATCTTTTTAGCTGGGCCTGTTTGCTGAAGTTAAAAAACCCCCAAATCTCATGGCAGAAGGAAAAAAATACAGGCTTGGAGCAAAAGAACTTGCTTGGAAATGAGAAACAGATGTGCAGCCTTGGTGTTATATTCTTTTTAACAGCATTCTGCACAAAGAAGTCTCAATTGCTGGGTACAAAGACATTCAGAAAGAGAATCTGGCTCCAGGATTGCTTCATAGCAGAAAAGTTAATATCTGGTTAAGCAAAAACACAAAAAACAAGCTCCTAACCCAAAGAAACAGGCTACTGATGCAAAATTGGCTCTTACTTCATTTCTGTCACATCAATTTCAAACTTTTTTCCCAGTATTTACATTTGGTTTGGCTTTTTTTTTTTCTTTTCAAAGTCGTTTGCATCTGTGGAGCTTGAAATGGTGCTGTTTACTTTCCAGGAAAAATAAAATAAGGAATGAATGCTACCAGCTGGATTATTTACACGAAATAAGATTTCTACCCCCAAAACAAGAGGGTGCTGTGCTTTAACACTCTGCCTGGATTTAAACATCTCCCTCCCACAAATGGGGCAGAGAGTTCCCTAAACATTTCAGAGTCCCAAAAAAATCCCAATACTCAAGGTTCTATTTAGAAATTTTGACAGATCTGGATGGATTTTTGCACACTGTTCACTCCTTGGTTAGCACAGGCCATGCAGGAAGGATAGAAAACTAATGTTCAGTTGCTGGAAAGAGGCTTTTGGAAAATAAGACAACCATGAAAGAGTCTTGCTAGCTCCACTCTTCAAAATTCAATGTATCTGCTGTGAAAATAGCAAATTTAACAAAAGACAACAATGCTGTGAAGAATCTCAAATGAGAAGAGAATAATCTGAGCCATTGGGACCTCGGGCACTGCCAATATTCAGAACTTTAGTACACAAGCCATATTTCTGATTTCCTTAAAAAAATCCTCATTCCCAGACTCTTGCCTTTTCATGAAGTTCTCAATTTTTATTGCCATTTGATCCCAAAAAGTCATAAAGCAAAGCCCAATAAGGTGATGCTGTAATGCAGCCATGAAAAAGGAGGCAATAAAATTGCACTTTTCTGAGGATCACGGAATGATTTTTCAGGGCCTCCATTCATGGGGTTGGAACAGGAAGGGCTGACAATATTACATGAAAAAAAGCCAATAGTGCAAGAATTACCCAAAATGTTTGTGTGAATGGGCACACAGGATTAAGTTTGAAGAAGAAAGTTCTGCAGGAAAGCTGTGCTCCAGGTGTGCACTCAGCAAGGCCATGCTGGAAATACTGGAAACTTAGAGAGCACAAGGCAAAAATGGCATAATTTTGGGCTCATGTCCAAATCATTAAATCACCCTCTGCATATACACAAGTCTCTCCTTCCCACAATTGGTATTAAAAATGAAAGCAAATCAGTATAAACCCATCACTAATCCAAGTACAATGTGCTGAAAAATCATTTAAGGAAGAGATTGATGTTTTTAATTTAGAGGAGGAAAGGGGTGATACAAATGAGCTTTGCCTGTTGCTACTTCCTACCCTGATTTTGAATTGCAATGGACAGAAAATAGAGAATTAATTTACTAAAGAATCAGCTCTGAAGGATTTTTTTGGCTTGGGATTTTTCAGTTTCTTTTGAATAATGAAAAGGGGGGAAGTAGAGTTGTTAAGAAATTAAAAAAATGCCAGTTTAAGCATGGTCTTGTCAACATTTAGTTCTTGGGAGCATTCTTTTCTGGAATAACAGCGATTTGCTTCATAAAGTAACCATTTTCCCTGATATGAACTGACAGACAAAACTGCAGGATTTCGATTTTAGCTGCTCTTTCCTTTCTTAAATACTTGACACACATTATTTTAAATGTAACAGCATCCCCAGATTCCAGGCAGTCTAAGGAAGTTTCAGTGCAGGGAACACAAGCTGAAGGCACTCCCTGCCTGAAAACAAGAGTACAGAGAAGTGAAAGGAAAGAAAGGGCTACAGAGAGAGCACAAGAAAATCAACATCTCCAGTTTGGAGAGTGAGAAAGAGGAATGGAAAGGGTTTCTGGGAGCCAGCACTGTCAGACCACATGTCCTGACCTCCCTGAACATGTGGGTTCATCCTTCAGTCCCCTCACAGCCATGCCCTGCTCGCTCCACGTTTTCCAGAGGATGGATATTTACAACTCCATTTATCCCCACTCTGTTTCCTGTCCAAAACTGATGCTGATGAGCTCATGAGCAGTTGCAGCACGCTTGGCTCCAGCTCCTTCTGGCATCAGTCACCCTCTGCTGTACAGGGAGGCAGAAAGCTCTGCTCCTTCCCAGCCCCATCCCAGGGGAAGGACGCTTTGGGGCTGGATCCTGTGTTACCCACACACAGGGACAGGCACCTCATCCTCAGTTCTGCCTTGAGGAACAGCCCAGGAGCAGCACCCATCGTCTGCAGAGAACCCCTAATGCTGGCAGGGAAGCAAGGGCACTTCCCCATCAGCCAGGGAAATGATTCTTCTCCCAGCAAAGCAATTGCCTGATGCTGAAAGATGCTTTGGCTGCCTGCACAAATGGGTGCCACAAAGGCAGGAGTGGCCCAGCTCTGCCGGGTTGGTTGGAGCCAGCCAGAAGCTGGGAATGACTGGGAACTGCCCAGGAAAAGTCATTTATTCCATCCAGCCCTCCCCTGCCAGCAGCACTTCAACAGGAGGCAGATCTGTCACACACTGAGCACCCAGAGCTGTCGCTGCCCCAGGCAGAAACTGCAGCTGCTCACTGCTTCCCAAACCCACAGCTCCAGCCTGAAAATCCATATTTCGTACACTGTTCCAGAGCAGAGGGTTTTATTATCTGGATGTGCTGCAATACCTATGCACAACATCACTGGAGGAGCATTAGTGTCTTCTTCAAAACCCTATTTACTGCATTTCATCAATTTCTGCTATTTTACCATCTTTTAAAATTAAATTCCCTCCACTCTTCCAGTTTCAAGCAAAACAAACAATTCTGTAAGCACAGACATAGCAGCACTTTAAAAATGTGGAAAAATTGAATAAAAGTCAAGCTTTAAGTTAGACTCTTCAAAAATATTTGCAAACAAAGACCAGCTTTCCAAAAAGCAAGGGTGATTATTAATTAAGTTTAAAAAAATAGGCAGCAGGGTAGACAGACACCTGTCAAAGACTGCAGTGAGGGCGCAGAAAAACATATGAGAACCAACAACAATAATAATTAAAATAGAAAAGCATATTGTGTCTCCATGAATATGCACTGAATCCTTGGAATAACTGAACAATAATAAACTTGGGTACTGAAAGCACCAGGCTGCAAAATATGCAAAAATCTTATGGAAGTCAAAAAAGAACAACTCCAAATTGCTCATATCAAGCAAAACAAACATCTGAGATTTTGAGTTGCAGATGGAATCTTACAGAATGAGGGCTGGGAGTGTTCCTGCACTCGGCAGTGGTGGGATGAACACTCATCATCATCATCATCATCATCATCATCATCATCATCATCATCATCATCCCAGCAACCACACATTGAATATTCCTGAGCTCTAATCCCATTCCATGTTCTCCAGGTTTGTTTTTGCAGGTCTTGTAGACAGATGTTTCAAGTCCAAGTTTTGTTTTAACTGACAGACAAGGAATTGTGTAACAGCTTCACAGAGAGATGACAAGAGAGCACAGAGTTGCCATAAATATAAATAATAAAAAAAATATTCTAGGCACAGGTAGATAATTGCACATGTCAATACTAGAAAACTGCAGTGATGCTTTTTCCTCATTGATAGTCCTTTACTTTGTCCTTTAATTTGTGGTTAGAATTTAATTGAATTGGAAGAAGAAGAATATTGGGAAAATAACCCAAACAAAAAACCCTCTAAGACTCATAAAATTTCATTTAAATGCAACAGAAATACAACCTGTCAGAAATATGATTCCATTGTCTTAAACAATGGCAGGTTTCTTCTTTCCCTTAAACCCTACTGTTTTTAAATGGAACAATGGGAAAATTCATTTCTGTGCCACCTTAAGAGTAAGAAAAGTCCTTGATTTAACTCAGAATGCTGAAAATATGCCCAGGTGTATTAATGATGCATTCTTCAAGTCTCAATGAAATCTATCCAATATTAAGACAGAGGCTGCACTGTACAGGGACTTGTCAAATGTTCACATATGTCAGTTCAGGAAATAGGGAAAGTTATAAATGGACTCAGTTTCATTGACTTCACGTTACAGCACAGCTACAGAAATACCTCTTAAAACATTCTCTTAAATTTTTGAAATGTTCATTCCTGAAGGACAAACATTTCTCTCCATTTCCTTCATCATTTCTGCAAGCTCTGCAAGAGATTTTTTTTTTTTTTTAGCACAGGAAAGACCAAGGCTTTTCCCCCCACCCATGACTTTTACACCTACACAATACTTAAATTGAGAAACATATTAATACAAAAAGATTCAAAGGAGTTTCAGTGACAGATCATCCATTGCTACTGGGAGAAAGCAAATAGGAATGTGTTAGTGCAGTCAGGGCAAATCTGAAGGGCCTGGAGTCGCAATAAAAATCATCTCAACTGAAAAACATCAGTAAGTGACAGAATGTTGCAGGTTGCTGTCAAGAGTGATCAGAACAATTTCAAATAAAACTGCATGCACAGCAGTTAGCAGAGGAGAACAATGAGAGCATTGTTGAGGCTGCACGATGATGGATTTCCAAACCGAACCACTCGTAAATAACTTATGCAACCCAAGCGCTCAGTAAATGTCACAGCAGAAGTGTTTCATGTATTCCTGGGATGGCAAAAAGGGAAAACATCTGCAAGGGCAGGGGAATATCCTGACTGAAAACAGAAATTGTAACATAATGCCAACAATACCATCCCTGATCCCAGCGCCTGCCCCTTCGTGACATGTAATGAAACTGAAAAACATTCGACATCCACTCAGTGGTTAAAAAGCCACTTCAGCAGCTCAAGTTCCCAGCACGCTGAGTAGAAAGTTGGGAAAGAACTTGGAAATTAGCAGATGCTCCTGCTGATTTTTATAAATTTCATAGTGGGGATAATGACATATGAGAATCACTGTACCAGGGAAGGAGAGAAATCTCTTTAAGCAGCACAAGTCAGGTTTCTAGCACATGGGTGCTAAATCCTGCCTCTGGAGGGAATGGGAGCTGTATGTAAAAACAGAGGGGGCCTCTCTGCTCCCAGCTTGGTTGGTTGATGGCAATTATCTTTTGTGACATTAAACTCTGGATCTGTGGGGTCTCCTCCTTCACAATGCACAAGAAGGGGAGCAATAAAAGGGAATTTTCATTGCTCTCATTAAAATAGAAACGCTGGCAGTTTGGCATTAAAATGCATCCATATTTTAACAGTCAAGTTTCAAGGATTTAACCATGTTTCTCAGCTCTGCCCCACTTTTCCAAGGAACTGCAATGTTTCTCACCATAAGGTAATGAGAAAACAGCCTCATTTTGCTCCCAACAGGGTAAACAGGTTAATTAGCACAGCCAGTAATAATCTAAACGTTCTCTCCTGTAAGTAAAGCAGTTGTTACAAATAAATATCCATCCTAAAGAACTCTGGAGTCTCCCTTGTCAGTGCCAGAACAAGTTTGGCACCAGGAGAGCTCTCCCTGCTCTCCAGTGGCCTGAGCTCTAACAGGGATATTTGACATTCCAGCAACAGCTTCTGCACAACCAGAATAAGACAGAGGGGGAATCGTACAAGGAAAATTTGGCCCAGAATAAAAATAGATTGGTTTCCTGCTGCGACCATCCCAAAATTCCTGAACAATTGCCTGCGGGAAGCTTCTCTGGCACGCAGCCTGGGCAGGACAATTCTGGGTAAGGAAAAGTTGGCTGCTTGCATGTCTGGCCTCTCCAGCTTCAAAAGCAGAGAAATGAAGGAATGGCTGAGTCAAAAAGAAAAGGACTCAAATCTCCAAACATGCACATCATTAGCAGCTTCTCCTGAATCCTCCAGCTGGACTGGATGGCTTCAGGATGTACAGGAATTCTTGTAAAATTCCTAATTCATTAATTTTATGCTTTTAAGAGTTTACAGAGTGATGAGCTCAAGAAGGAGAATGCTGACAAAAGAAAAACACAATGAATACAATGCCAGCAAGTTTGGTTCTATCAGCAAAGCCACTCGTGTGCTGAAAGTCTGAATCTGCAGCAAATCTGACATCGAGCAGGATGAAATGATGCTAAATTATGTTATTAAAAACCAAACCAAACAAACCCTCACACAACAAACCAACAGGCAGACTACAATTAAATCGTAATTGGATTTGTCATTTCAAAGCATCAGCATCAGATTTCCACATAATGCAGGGTGACATATTCTTATGCTAATAAATAGAAAGTTAGCAAAGTAAACAAAGGCTGTGTTTCTACTGTAAGGAAATCCGTGAGCCAGTGAAGCAACCTTTTCAGCACACAAGTAATTCAATAGCCAAACCACATGAAAAGTGATCTCTCTGGGAATAGCACAGCTGCTAAAATCCAAGTCAGTTTTTATTAAATCATCGAGTCTGTTTATGTAAAACGGGGCTCTCTTAAAATGACCTCCAAGAGGAAGTGATTTGCTAATGAAAAATTGATACCTGCATTAAATTTATCTGCGTGGATGTACATTTTTATTGTTTTTACATATCAGTGTTTCCTGAATCGGAGATAAGAAGAAAATAAGAGAAAAAGAAAGAGAAAAAAGCTTATTCTGACAGTTTAAATCGCCACCATCAAGGTTTTAGCTACTGCTGAACTTTCAGCTCTTCAAGAGGGTAGATAACACTGCTGTTGTTTTTAGAAACATCCAAGTCTAGTGCTTCAACTTTTGAAGAGAAAATGCACATTAAGAGTCCTTCAAAACTTGTCAAATGTACCCAGATGAGCCAGAGGAAAAAAAGGAATACTGCAGGAGAAGATATTGTGTGAGTTCTCCAGAAGATGCCAGTGCCCCATTATTTTTTTGATGGCTGTTTGAAAGGAGGATGAGTGCAGTGAAAGGAACAGAAAGAACTTCTTGCACTCAGTCTCTAGGTACAGGAGAGTGAACTGAATTAATGACACTCCCAAGCAGTGCAAACCATGAGTCAAACCCTCTGCATCTCCCTACTGAGATATCCCAGGGAAAACTTCTGGAAGTTGCACTCCATGGCCAGAAAAAACTTGCCAAAGGGAATTTGTCAAGGCCACAGGAGAGGGAAACAATGCAAGAGTTGCCCCAGAGAGCCAAGAAACAGCTGGGAACTCTGTGGTGACTCAGGACTGGCAGCACCAGCAGCAAAATGAACAATCTGGTCAAGAAAAAAATGGAAAACAGCAAATTTTTCCCCCCTCAGTTGTTCATTATTTGTCTGTTTTGTATCAAAATTTAGACAATTTTGCCTATTTGTAAAGACATTGAGCTGCGGAAGGCTGAAGAGATATTTATTCAGCAGTCATCAGAAAGGATTTCTTAAACCAATACCAAGCTCATTTCCTTTCTCCAAAGCTGCAAGATATTGACATTATTTCTGAGATAAACCTTTCAGAAATGTCTTGATCAGTCTCTGCTTGGATTCTTCAGCAGATGACAGCATCTAGGTGGAGAAAAACAGTGCAGCATGCTGAGAGGTGATGCCAAAGAAATTTGGAAAACAGCTAAAAAAGAAGGGTATGAAGGCAAAAGAACTTCAGCTGAAGGGAGAACACATTTCAGGCCTTAAGATGTCAAAAAGTACCCCAAAATGGAACTGGAAATATAAAAATAGTAGAGAGCACAGACAAACTCAGCCTTACCTTGGCTGAACAGGCTGTGCACTTATCAAATGCCAGGCTGACTGGAAGAACATTATCAAATCTGGATAAAAATCCTCGGATCTAGAAGATGAAACAAAAAAAAAATTACATTGCTATTTTAAACATTTCCAAAACTCAGCATGAACTGGACACATACATTCCATAAAAAGAACATTTCTAATGTTCTTAACAGCCATCCCCAGTAAAAGCTGCAGTAGATTCATTCTGAGCACATATTACAGCTTTTCTAAATACAAATAATGGCACAACTTCCAAAATGCAGCAGTGTTTCACCACAAATAGAGGCACAGCACCATCTGCAGTTGGCCTTTCCTGAGTGCAGAATTCCTTGAAAAACAAAAAGTCATGGTGTGACCACTTCAACACATTTCTTTGCCATATCTATAACCTATGATCTGAAAATTTAACTGTTGTGCATTCCTCAGTTAGGATGTTAATATGATATTATTGAGAGGCAATTTTAAAATTCCAGAGCATTATTTCTGCTAACAGAGGGGGCACTGAAAACACTTTCAGGGTTTGATCATTTCAGTTTTGAACTCTTTGGAGTATTGATCATTATTCTGTTTATTACAATGAAGAGATGTCAACAGGAACAGAACTTAAGTAACTCTGCAATACAAATAATAATAATACCTTTATTTTGAAATTTTTAAACTGATTTTTTGAAAAACTGCATCTTCAACACATTTGTAACTAGAGTTTGGGTTAAGTAGAAGAAAAAAGTGCTGTATTGTACCAAAATTACATATCTTGGAGAATTGTAATAATTGTGAGTTGGCTTATTTAAATTGTTTCAAATGCTGAAGAGATTTAAAAAGTGAACTTTAAGATTCTCATATTGTCAGCTCTGATGGAGAACAGAGAAGTCAGAAATTGCTTTATTCACATTATTTCTGCTCAAACAAACTCCTGCTCCAAACTAATTCCTGCTATGTAGGTAGCAGGAATTGTGTGTCCATGGGTAGCACAAACACAATGCCAGGAACACACTGCCTGGGCTGTGTGATGGGTTAATATCATTTATATTTATTTTTTAACAAACATGGGGAATGGAATCAGACAACATCTGTGCTGATCAGTTCCCAGCACTTAAACAAAAGCATTTATCACAAATAATTTACCTGATGAGGAACAAGTCCAAGAGAAGTGGGTGGTTCATTCATTCTGTCATCACTGCTGCTGGCCACAGCATAACCACTGCCAAAAACCCAACAGGGAAAATTAGAGCAAGACAACACACTCAGAATTTCCAGGCAGCTTCAAGAAATTGTACCAGAGCTTAGAATGTGGCAAGGAATCTGTGTGGAAAGTCTGCTTCACAGGAACCAAGATTCAGCACCATAAATATACATAAATCAGTCTGACACTCATCTTCAACCCTTAAGTCACTTTTTCTCTCGCAGGTTTTAATGAGAGAAAACAAGCCTCACTTCCAGGGTGCAGAATTTCAGAGTCACTTCTGTATCACACACTGAATTTTAAATAAAGTTTGCAACACTGGGCTTATCTGGAAGCCCTTCAGGTGCCACACATTACAAGTGCTCCTCATCTCCCTCAAGCACCATTCAGCAAAGGAAAGCCAGGATCAACAGCAACATTTTCTTCTTTTGAAATTTTCTCAATACTTTCCTACTGTTAAACTCAGAGAGCAAAGAAAAACTTAAGACTTGATGAATCAGTTCCCTCAAACACTGCACGTGACATTAATTTCCAGACAACATTACAGAATTGTCCTGTAATTGAGGTGTAATTGAGGTGTAATTCCTCCTCCTCTGTAAATATTATGTTAAATTTGTCTTGTTTCTCAGAGAACAGCAGCAATGGCTCACCCTTCTGGATGCTGGAGGACAGAAACCATTAACTCCACTGCCAGGGCTCCAGCCACCATGGCCAGTCCAGGCCGACTGACCGTGCACTGCTGGTCCAGTGTCCGATCCCTGGTGGACTACAAACACAGACAGTTCTGAAGGGAAGAAAAAATAACCCCAAAGTAACCAGCTGCCCTGTACAAAACACCTCCAGTGCTGTGCAAGTCACATCTGTGATCTTCCCAAGAAAAATGAGCTGTTTTTCTTCCCCCCGTGTGCATCGACATAAAGCAGGTCCCTTCAGGAAGCACCATTAAGACCAAATAAAAATTCAACAAAACAGATAATCACCATCTGCAGAAAGTTCTACTCACATCCCCTGGTGCCACAACGTCATTGCAGAAGTAGCAGCCCAGTTTGTAGCCAGGGATATTTGAGAAGAGTGAGGATCCCAGAAGATCAGAAGAGGCAGAGGCATTGCTGAAACGTGAATCACCAGATTCTTGCTGCCTTGGTTTCTTTAGGCCGTGCCTCATAACAACAAAAGTGTCAAATCCCAAGGCAGCATTGATGACCAACTGTGAACAATAAAGAGAGAACAACAGGTTTTAAGTGAGCCAAAAAGGGAGGGGAAAAAAAAAAAAAGCCTTTAGGTTTTATTCACTATAAACACCCAAAAATGCTGTAGATGGATGAGCAACCCATTAACTGCATATTTACCACCTTAGCCATAAACAACAGAGTTCCTGCAAGGTGCAGAATGAGCACTTAGGAAAAAACAAAAGCAAAATGAAAGTCTGTTCCAGAGTCACAATCCTTTGCCTTTTCCTGTGCCTTTCAGGGAAATCTGATCCAAATGAACGACTCCCTCTAGCTGTTACACAAACCTGTGCACACTTGCTGACAAAAAGCCAACAGCAACTTCAAGCAATGAAATGCCATCTGTTATCCAAAACAATTTCTGCTCAGTAAGGAAAGCAATTAATGATTACTTATGGGCTTCATCTGCATCTGCTTAGTCACATGGGGAGCAGGAGCAGCTGTGCTACACAATTACTGCACAATTACTCTGTCCTCATTTTCCCCTCGCTCTCCACTCCGTGGCAAGTGCACAGAGTCATCTGAAGCACAATATCAATACAATAATGACTGCAGGCAATAAAATGGAAAGGAAGATGCACAGCTTCATCTGCAGATACTTTTGACAGAAATTCTGGTGCAGCAGTTTCTCATCTTCCATCCTTACAGCCAGGAACTGTTTAAAAGCACAACTCTGAGGGGAAGCTCTCTCAAGAATTAGTCATCTTAATTAGCCAGCTTGTGAGTCTCATCATCATTCTCAGTATTTCCAATAATTTCTGCATATTCTCTTTCAGCCTTGGAGCAGTTTATTTTTCAAAGTGGAACCCTGCTGTTGAATCTGTACAGCAATTAAAAGACTGCATTTTCTCACTACATCTACCTGTAAAACCTGAACGTGGTGTTCCACTGCCAAAGTAGGAGTAACAACTCATATTTTGAGATCAGCAGAAATTAATAACATTGCTAAACAATTCCCACTGCAATCAACTGTTTCTCTCTTCTCAGTTTACTGGCTGCTAACTGCTTCATTCTGACTGATTGACAATTTAAAAAATCATCTGGTTTTGATAAATAGACAATGGAAAAGTATCTTCTGGCATGCATTAAAAAAAAAGAAAAAATCTAGCAAATTTTAGCAAGTTCCAGTGTTCAGCAGGAACAGAGAGTTGATATCTGACTGTGAGGATTTAACATTTGAGGGGTTTGTTTGTCTGAGGTGCTTGTTTTGGGGGAAGGACTGCAGGAATGGTGAAGATCAAGGCAACTGAGTGATTAAGTGGGGAGAATGACTCTTCCTGCTACCCATGGAGCTGGTTTTGTGCATTTTACACAAATCATCACTCACCATGTTCTTTATTTCCTTTCTGAGACTTTGGGAAGCAAACTGTGCAGTGCTTGAGATCTGCAGGTGCCACACAAAATCACATTTGAAGCAGAGCTCCCACTGAGTGTTTACCAACATAAAATACTGAGCATTTGTTTGGACACCTTGAGATTTCCCTGCTGTGTTTATTCCATGACAGAGAATTCCATCTCCTCCTATCAAAGTGATGTTATCAAATCAACCAACTGTGATGCAGGCACACTACACAACAGAGATATGTCACCAAAAAATGTCAAAATGTACCCTCAAAATGATTTGAATACGGCACGAAAAATGTTGAGGAGCATTGCTGGCTAAGCAAATGTGGGAGGGAAGTTTTGGAGATCATAAACCACTCTGTCCTGATTGAACCACACAGGCTACATACAAAATATGCACATAAACCTGCATATATTGCTAAAAATGACATGGAAGAGCAGGCTGGCACTGGCACTTCCCAGTTCAATACCCAGCTTGGCAAACTTACTCTTTTTGTCATTTCTGTGCTGTTTTTTAACAGCTGAGAGATTGCTGAAAGAGCACAGGTGCAAGGTGCAGAAAGGACAGGAGGATTAAGGAGGAACTGGTGAAATTATCAAGTTCCACAAACTTAACACCTGAAGCTATAAATTCAGTGAACTCCACACTAAAAGGAGTAGTTTTAGGAGTACACTAAACTCCACACTGATCTCTCCACTGGCAAAGGGAAGTTCATTTGAGTTCCTAAAGAAATTAGAGCCCATTGTTCAGGGCCAGAAATGTATTTAAAATGAGGGAAGAATGAAGAGGAAGGAAATGAAAGGAATAGTTCAGTACCTTCCTCTTGCTGGCTGCAATGACAGCAGGCAGCCAGCGACTCTCCCGAGTGTCCATCAGCAGGAAAACGACGTCGTGAGCATCAATGAGCTCCTCAAGCTTGGCCACATCCTTCCGAGCCTGGGCCATTGTCACCTCAGAAAAATTCACTGGGTGGCCTGGCATGGGGATGCTCATGTTATAACCTTCTGAGCTCTGCAGGGAGGCAGACAGAGAATCACACGTTCAGAAGGTAACCTTGGGACAGAACTGGTATGAAATTCAATACAAATCACAGCACCAATTCCTGTTTGGCAGAATGGCAGCTCTGCCCTTTCTCTCTCTGGCAGGGCTGTGCACCAAAGCACAGTGCTGAAGTTTCTGAGGCTGTATTTATGCAGAACAGACTCAGAAAAGTCTTGCCAGGCCCAGCAAATGAGTACAAGAACACAGTGGAACTGCTCCTAATCCCAGGGGTTACAAACATCCCCACAAAGCCAAGCATCATTTACATATGATAATGATCTGTTAAACTTATCTAAAACCTGTGTCCTGGGTTCTCTTTCCAGCCCTTCCCACATGATTTTAACAGGCTGCAGTTTCTATTTCTGCTGCTGAGCCCTGACTCAGTCACAGTCAGACACGTGTGCAGTATCACACACTCTGCTCCTGATTTTCTGTTCCTGAGGAGAAGAATGACAGCCTTGGATGCTTCCCCTTGTAATTCCCCCAGCCACGAGTGAACTTGAGACAGCAGCAAAGCCCTTCAGAGACTTATCACTGCTGGAGGCTTGCAGTGAGCAGATGCTGGGAGAGTTTGTTCCTGTGGCAGAAACATTTCCCTCTTCCAGCCCCTTATTTGGGCAAGACATACTGAAAGCAAATATTGAGCCAAACAAGCATATACACAATGCAGATACAATGCAAACAATTAACTGCCTCCTTTGGAAACGTGTGAGCACAATCTGCCAGCCATCTGCTGCAAGGGAAGAATGGATCCCTCATTTATGGTACAGAGGCACGAGCCTTGCCAAAGCCTCCCTGCTCATCACTGCACTCTAACAAATTGAAAGCCAAAATGTAAAAGCTGCATGAACCAAGCCTAAAATTCCATGGGAAGAGAGGTTGGTGGAATGGGCTTTTGCACAGATCAATTACCAGCACAACTCATAAATCCAGGTGAGGCAGCTAACCAGAAGGGTGAATTTATGTTCTGAACATCATCGATATCCCTGAGGATAGAAAGAAAAAAGAAAAGAAAAAAAAAAGAAAAAGGAAAAAAAAGAAAAGAAAAGCTTGGAGAAATGAGTGTGGGTAATACCTGCATTAACCATACTGAAGGATAGACCTTTTTTTCCTCCAGGAAATTACTGGAGCAGGCTTTACTTTCAGTGTCATTATCTCCTCCAAAAAGTTGTGGCAGGAACACAAAACTTAATCCGTGCTGGACCTGAGTAATGTATTCATGGGTAACTCATGGAGCCTGTGCTGAGCAGGGGCTGATTGATTAGATAAGCACAAGTTGGTGGCTTAGGAGGGCAATTTTTGTTCAATAAATTAAAATAAATAAGCTGGATGTTAGCAGCACAAAAAAGTGGTCAATGAAGTTTGTAAAATGCTAAAATCCTACCACAATTCAGAAAAAAAGCTCAATCCCAGGACTGTAGGTGGAGGAATACAGACAAGTCTGGCAGCTTGAACAGTTTTATTTGAATAACTGTCCCTCAAAAAAAACACAGCAATCAGCAGCCAAAGTGGCTGAGGTGCCCTTTGGCAGCCAAACACTGGCAAAAAGAGCTCCAAGGGCACCTTGGTGTTATTTTAGTGTTATTTTAAGGAATAAATTCCACAGAATTCCAAAATCTCAGGAATCTAAGAAAAGTTTTAAAATGCCTCCAAATTATCCAAGACAAAATGTTTAGTTACCATCTCATAAAATATTAGAATGACATTAAAAAAAGGGGATGACATGTTGTTCCCTTGGCTGCAAGGTAAACACTAAGCTATTATCTTCTAATGTAGAAAATCAATTTTGAGTCTAAAGCATAACAGGAAATCTCAATAACACATTTATTACTTCCCTCATAGTAGACAATTAATATGTCTGACCTGGCATTACCCCAAGTTCCTTAGGCAGGAAAAAAATTTACTTCACTATCAGTAAACTACAAGACAACTTAGATGATCCTTAATTATATTTCATTACTACAAATATTTGCCTCCAATAAAGCTACCAGGTAACTTTAATGAAGTTAAATATTTCAATAACCAACATACTGTGTCATGTTTTTCCCCCTGATGTTTAATTACTAAAACATGGAATAGCAATTTAAAGTCAATTTTTTTTCCATCCCCAGTGATAGTAAGATGTGAATAATGATCTTACCACTCCTGGGAAGATTTTCTGCAGCCTGTCTGCTGCTGCCAGAGCCTTGGCCTTGCCCCCACTCAGGCAATCCTCGAACTCGTAGAGTGGCTGCCGCACGGGGTTGGAGTAGGAGATCTTTGCATTGTCCACAAAAGTGATTTTCCTCACCCCCCAGCCCTAGAGGAGAACATCATTTAATCCTGATAATTACAACAACCCTAGACAAGTATTTTTGAGGAATGCCAGACACTCAGCATTGAGGTTTTTCCACTTTTTCAAGCTACAAAAGCTTTTGCAACTGAAAGCAGAACAGAAAATTTGGTTGGTCCAAATATAGCATTTAACAGAAATCCCTCAAAGCCTGCTGAATTCAGTGGTGAACATCCCTGAAGGGAATTATCAGCACACTTACTTCAAGTGCTTCACTGTGAATTTGGTCTTTACAGCTTGTTCAATTGTTCCACAATTTCTTTTTTAATACAAATTCAAAATATTCTGCCAAGATTCCCTTACTATCTCACATTAGCAGAACTTTATTTGTTTCCATTAGCTGCAGGTCTTCCCTGCAATTTATAATATCAACTAATGTACGTTATGTGTATCTTGATGCACAGAATGCAATTTTTCTCTGATGTGTCAGGGCAGCTGGACAAAAAAAAAAGAAATATAGAATTTATGAGAAAAAGGAGATTCTTTGTAAGATGAAGGACTTACCATCAAGGTCCTTGCAACACTACAGCCCAGTGTCCCAGCTCCCAGCAGCAGACACTTGGCAGACACAATCTTTTCCAAATCCAGAGTAGGCACCAGCCTCCAGCACATCAACTTCAAATTCAGATCCACAGATGATTCTGCTAACCTGTGCCATGGAATAAATAACAACCTCTGAACCCTCCTGTGCTTCTCCAGCCCAGCAATTAGTGGTAGTTCAGCTGAAGGAGTTTGTTCTTACAAATTTTTTTTAAAGGACAGAAAGAATTCAGCAGTTTAACACATAGGCAATCTGAAAAACAGTCTCCCAAATACCTTCAGAGGGCTTCTGAAAAAAGTAAAAACCCCAAAACTAAAATTTTAGTAACAAAATTCATGCAAGCATGAAAATAAAAGTGGTGTCTCAGCCAAGATTCCTGTTAAGCTGAGTGCTAAGACAGGTAATTTGCCCATAAATTTTTGTTCCTATTTTAAACTACCTGCTTTCCTCTATCCAGTTACACTTGCCCTCCACATGAAATATTCCACCTGTGCCCTAAAGCACGTGGGCAGCTCTTTGTGGAAGTTTGAGAAAGAAAATGAGCTAAGAAATCTCTGTTCAAGCAAGAAGCAGATTTTGGTATTCATCATTTAACACAGGGTGTTAAACTCCCATCAAGCCAGGCCAGCACAGCTCTCAGATCCCTGCAAGTTTCATTCCCTTACACATCAGAAACAAAACTTCTTCAAGTAAAATCTTCAGTAAATTATTTGTCCAACAAGGATTTAAATGGCCACTGTCGAGGCTGGCATTTACCAACACCTCTGTGGGAAGCACTTTTATTATTTATACAACTAAAGAAGGTCCTTTACCTAAAGAATTAAGAACCCCGAGATGAACATTAATGAATATTTGTGAAGACACTGAGAATTTCCACAAATTCTTGACAAAAATGGCTTTGCTTGATGGGCAAAATGTGAGCCTGAACCACCTGACCAGGAAGTTTTAAAGGACACAGACGCAGTCACTCTGTGACCCCACTCTTTTCAATCCATGGCCCAAACTTTAGGTGCAGAATGATAAAAATTATTAAGGTCACATTTCCATGAAGGTCACATTTCCCGAGCCCTTTCCTGTCCCACTCTGACAAATCCCAAAGGCTGAATTTCCCCTGTGCTTATTTTCATTAACAACCTGCAGGTTACAGAATTCAATGAAACTCCCACAGGCCTGTAACACTCTGCCCTACATTGCACAAAGATTCTGAATGCATTCTTTTAAATTTTATTTAAAATGCATTCAGAATTTGAAGCCAGAGGCCAAAATTGCCAAGATTTCTGCAGTGCACTGCTCTGTGAAGGTCCTCACCTCCAGACAATGAGCAGTGTATGTGTTACTCTCTCTTTTATTTCACATTTCAGCTTGGTATGGATTAAACCCAAGTAGTGAAAAGTGTGGGAATTTCAAAGATAAGAAACAAACCTTTTTGGATCCATGCATTCACTGAGATTCACCATCCTTGGCCCCATGCCTCCTTTTTGGTTTTTCTCCCATCCAACAGCTTTTGGACAATCTGTTGGAAATATTTAAAACAAAACCAAAACAAAAAACAATACAAAACCAAACCAAAACACCCCCCAAAAAAACCCAAGAAAAAGGGAAAGAAAGAATGAAAATATCACAGGACAGAAGAAAGAAATTTTGTTGGAGCTAACCAAGCTGGAAACAAACCTTATTTTAAACCTCCAGTAAATAACCTGTATTTGAACAAGCTGCTATAAGCTGCTATACAAATGGTGCTGTTCACATCAGCTGAAAGTTTCTGGAGAATTTCTTTGCTCTCAGGTGTCCCCTAGTGCTGCTTTTGCCTGTTCAGCTTCACACCCAGCACAGAGATGGCATCAGATCTTTAACATCCAGATCAGTACATCCAGAATTCAGTAAATTTTGCCAAGTTCAGTCATCATTTCATGTTCCCTAGACCCCATCTGTAAATTCATATATAATGAATTATATATCTGAATTAGCTACAATCTGCAACAATGACATGTAAAGCCTTCAGAACATTTTGCCTGAGGTAGAGAAATTTTGGGATGCTGTCCCATACCCAGAAATTAAATCTGAGATGATGTCCCAACATTTCAAGTCTGCTGCTTTAAAATACACCTGAATGTGTCACTCTGAGATTGAAAAAACAGTTCCACTCTGGGGCAGCTTTTTATCATTTTAGAAACTATCCAGAAATTTTGCATCACATAAACTCACTCTCACTTTTTTCCTACCTGAGGGACTGTATGCAAATTTAGCAAGGAAAAATGAGACTACTTGCTTGTTTTATTGTATTTTATATGACACCAGCAGGACTTTTCTTGTTTTTAAATTAGAAGCACAATTACAGGAGGAAAAAAATTAAGAGAGAATATTCCCTCTTCTTTCTTTTCAAGCCAGGCCAGCACAGCTCTCAGATCCCTGCAAGTTTCATTCCCTTACACATCAGAAACAAAACTTCTTCAAGTAAAATCTTCAGTAAATTATTTGTCCAACAAGGATTTAAATGGCCACTGTCAAGGCTGGCATTTACCAACACCAACTGAAGGGAACATAATTTCCTTTAAAGACATTTAACAGAAATTCAAACAATTTAGAATCCATTTAAAATAGCATAAGCAATGCTTCTGTGGCAGTAATTTATTTTTTGATGCCTGCAGTGATTAAGGAGGGAGAGAAAAAAAGGGAAATCATTTTTTTTCCTGCATTACCTGGGCCCAGAGGTCTCTCTGGCAGTTTGATCTCAAAGATGATGCTGTGTGAGATGTCTCTCACCCCTTGCATGGTCCTGTCTCTGAAGCAGAGCACTTCAACTCTCTGGACAACATTGCCCCTGCCATTAAAAAAAGAAAAAAAAACCAGATAAATAGAGACAGACATGCAACTCCTTGAATAGAAAATAAAATTCAAATTTCTTTTAAGCATCATTTCACACAGGTTTAGTTCTTTGCAGGTTCTGAATGAGGTTTTTTGTCTCAGTACTGAACTTTGCTGTCTGTGTCAGGTACAGAAAGAGAAACAATTCCTTGAGGTTTGGTGTAAACAGCTCCAGAGCAATGCCCCTGCCAGCCTGCCCTTGCAGTTATCCAGCACTGCACAAACTGCACATTTATATAAATAATAAATAAATGAATAAAAATAATAATAAGCTGAAAATAAAAATATATGGAAAAAAAATACAAAAAGCTGAAAAGCACCAGAGCACACATCAGGTTGGACTTTGCTGTGGCACCAAGATCCTCTCAGTGCTCAAGAGATGTAATTTTTACTCCTTTTGATTCAAAGCCCTAAACAAACAAGGAGAATTTTAGTACCTAAATCTCCCTGAATGCCAAGATTGTGTAAAGTTCTCTGGGCATTTACAGCTCACCCAGCCCAGCACTCCTCCTTCCTGAGAACTCTGGAATAAAATGTAACACTCAAAACCATGGAAGTGCAACTTAATTACAGTTTTGTTACACTAACCCCAATTTATTTGTTACTTTTAATATTTTTTTTCCCAAAAACCAGAGTGTGAAACTGTGTCTTGTCTGGACATCTTCCCCCCAACAAAAAAATTCCACATGGTACAAGAAGAAAACCTAAGAATATCTGATTTTTAAAATGTAAGTCTGCTATTACTTGACACTAATTAATTCTGTAAATTCACAGAATACTTTAAACAAGATTTGAAGGGTATTGGCAGGGTGTGAAGCTTTTCCAGGTACAGGCATCCATGTGAGGATTAGGATTAACAGGAATTTGTGACTGACAGAAGTGAAAAAACAGAATAATGCAGAAAAAGAGAATCACTCCAAGTGGGTAATGTCAAGGGAAAAAGCAAAATCTCAGGTGGGTGATATGAGTGAGATGGGGAGAAAAATATCTCATTTGATATCAACCAATAAATCAGCTTTGTGGGAAAGAATAAAACAGATACCATTTGTGGGCTGCCAGGACCAGGAAATTTCTCAGTGGCCATCCTGGATACTGAGATAAATTACATGGATCATAAACTCCAACTGTCACCTGCAAACAAAATTGTTCCACATCAGAATTCATCTCCACACAGTCATGTTCAGTTCACAGCAGATCCTATTCAGCATTTTTAAATATACATTCTGGACAGGGAAGGCCTACACACACATTCTGCATATTTATAAATATTTACTCTTTTTGCCACAGCTTTGAGATTTATTCAGTTTGGCCTCTTTGGGGACATTGGATGTTCACTGCAGGAAATGCAACTTCAATACTGTAAAAACACAACCATGAGGGAAGCCTCAACTGCAGCCTTGCTCCCAAACCCAAATTCTGCAGTGATTTTGGGATGATCAAAAAGTGAAAGGGCAGCAAGACAAGAAATCAAAGGGAAAACAGCAGAAAAATCACTTTACAGCCACCCTCAAGACAACTGCTGAGCCCAGCTCAGCGTTAGAGCTTCAAACCATTTGCAAATGAAACATTTAATGCCATAAAGCTGTGTAAAACTCTCATTACCTTTCCTCTTTGGTCCTGAAAGAAGCCATCCCACTTTTTCAGCAGGGATATCAGCACAGAATTGTCGTGGTACTTGATGAAGAAGTAGGGCAGGGCTGTCACCCCCTCCTGCTGGCAGAGCTCATCGTATGCCTTCTGCAGGCCTTGAATCTGCAAGTGGAAACACAACTGAGCCACCAACAGCTCCAACAATTCTGCACTGGAATGTGAAAGAAACTCAAAATTGGTTAACTTTCCTCCTAAAAAAATTAACTTCTTTGTCTTGTCCAGTCATGAATTTTATTATTTTAATGAGTTGGTTCACTCAGGGGCTGCCCCTTTATAAAGGTTTCTTCTAAATGAGTTTTGAAACCACAGCTGTATATTCACTGATTTTATGTATAGCTTAACATATACATATATCAAAATTATAATTATATACCTTAACATAATCTTATATATAATCTTATAATTATATACCTTAACATAACCTCTTCAACAATTGGTTGCCATATCTGCATCTAAGCTGAGACAATTTAAACAATCATGGAACGAAAGGTAAACAAAAAAAAAAAAACAACCCACATGGAAATAAGAAAAGTGAAGATTTTAAAAGAAATTTAAAATTAATTCAGTATGTGGTAAGAAAAAATATTTAATTTTACAGCTCACAAAAGTTGTTAGTATTATAGACTTGACAATATTTAGTGGTTTGAATACCTGACTGAGTGAGAATCTGTCCCCCAGACACACAGGTTTCTGAGTTAGATGAATTCCATCAGGGAAGCAGAGAGCAGGGTAGCAAAACCAGTAATAAAAATGATACTTTTTTAAATCCTAGGGAAAAAAAAAAAAAAAGATAAAATTAGATAATAAAGAGATTTATGAAAATAAATGATATAATACTCATTAGAATTAATGGTTTATGATGCTAACCATAGGAACCACAGGAATCTTTACCTAAAATGGTTTTAGAAGAGCACAGAAATACTAACAGAGTTCCCTTCTGTGTATGTGTTTTGATTTAAGATTTAAAGAGCCAATGTGTGCACAGTCCTTCAGTTTTTGTTAGCTGGGGCATTTAGCAAAGCTTTCAGTTTGTTAAACATGAAAGAGCTGCTCTGCTTTCACTGCCATCTGTAAAGCCATCAGGTAATCTTATTCACTTGTAGAAAATAACACAAAAAATACATTAACACAGCATTTCTCCTAAGAAGAAAGCACTTCACCATTCCCATTGCAAAGCTCTAAGCATGAGACCCAAATTCTCTCTACTCACTGCGAATGTCAGCAGCAGGAACCTGTTCAAGAGCATTGGGTTCTCTAGAGCTGCTCCAGACTTTATGGACTCCCAGATCTGCCAGGAGGGAGAGAAAGGGCAGAGAAACACCAAGAGAAAATCAGAACAGCTGCAAAAATCTTGAATTCTTCCAGCTACCTTTAAAGCATAGAAATGAAACATCCACAGACATCTTTTCTAACTGAATTTACCCAAACTATTATCTGCGTTAAAAGGATTTTAAAGGTCACACACAGGATATTACAAGGGCACGGGAATGCCAAAAATTCCTAGTTTTGAGTGAAGATATGCATGAAAACTTCGTTACTCAAAGCAATTAATTAAAGCAATCAAAGACTGGGCAAAGTAAAGCAGCTTAAATTTGACTTTCACCTCCCCCCAGGCCATGACATTAAATTCCCTGGCTACAGGGCAGGCAGATCAGCCCCTCTGACCCACCTTGCTCTTTATCTCAAGTCTCTCCATCTCTCTGTCAGAGATAAACTGCAGTAATCTGGAGTTTAAACCAAGCACTGCTGGTTTCTGGATGTTGAGACAAATTCTAAAGATTTGCTCTACACAATTCAAGTCTTTGGCAGCTCCAAGAGCATTGTTCAGCTTAAAATGTGATGGAGTTCTCCAAGTATAATTAGTTATCTTTAGTTAGATTAGGTTCTACAGCAAAAAGTAAACACTAAACTCTTCCTTCCAGAATGAGCTAAATCCTGAGGTTACTCAGGACTGGAATATCTCAAATATTTGGGGCAGAGTAAAGTGCTTCAACTCATAGAAGGGATTTGGAAACACTCTGATTCAATTTGAAATCTCACCTCATTGGCTTCTTTGTCCAGAAGTGACTTCTTATCACAGGATTTGAAAGTCTCAAAAGTGTTGGTGTTATAGAGAGTTCCAAAAGCAGGACAGCAGCGTGCTGGGATTGAAGCATTCCTGAGAAAAAACCAAGCAGGAAAACTCTGGGAATTGGATACCAACATCTTTACCACCATCAGCAGCAGCAATATCTACCTTGTGGTGTATCCTTGCCTTGGGATTAACAAATGATGAGGCACAGCAACTAAATTAACACCACCCCTAATGAAGATATCTTCATGAAAGTGGATGGATGGAATAATAAGCAGTGCCAACACGTCTCCATCGTGGCTGCAAAAATAGGTCAGGCACCTGGATTTTCTCCAAGCAAAATGCCACTAAATTATGGATTGAAGAGATAAAAAACCTGTTCAAATATAAACTACCCATGACAAATGGGATTTTCACTAAGAAAATCTAATTTAGGCTGAACTTAGGTGTCAGTGTTGTACTCACACAGAGTTCAAATTTGATGTTTACAACATGACCCAAAGGAAACCCAAACATCATCAGCTGGAGAAGCTGCTGTTTGCAAAGTGTTTTCTTTTTGAGATAAATTAGGTAAAAACCCTCCAATATTCCCTTCATTTACAGATCTGATTGATGTCATTGCCTCCTGCAACACTCTTCTCCTAACCTGATATTTTTCCAGTCATAACAGTTAAATACTTGGGAAGAGATTACAGTGTAGCAATCAGGGACTGCAAAAACCATTTGAAATCCTAATTAAAGCTAGAAGGGAAGGAGTCAGATGACTAAAAAATCCTCCCTAAAAAGCTGAGATAATAGGGAAAAAAAAGGTATTTTATAGAAACATACAAGCAGATAGTGAGTGAATTTGAGAATTCAGAATATTTTAAATTCAGCCCTGAGACGAACAGACAGAAGGAGTTAATTTCTGTAACTCAAAGGAGCCTCTCCACTGTTAGAAAGTTCACCAAAATTTGTGTTTATTCTCATGCAGAGTTTGTGTAATGAACACAGGGAAGGTAAAGCACAGATTGGACTCACATGTCAAAGGCACTGAACTCCAGTGTCAGGCGAGCTGGCAAACCCAAAGGATCTCCTGCACAAAAAACAGCAACAAAGCTTCTGTGAAACTGACATGTATGGGCATGAAACTGATGTATATTGATATGAAACTGACATATACTGATATGAAATTGACATATATTGATATGAAATTGACATACGAAACTGATATATATTGACAAATGAAACTGATATATTGACATGAAATTGACATATATTGACATGAAATTGACATATTGGCATGAAACTGACATATATTGATATGAAACCGACATATATTAACATGAAATTGACATATATTGATATGAAATTGACATATAATGGTATGAAACTGACATATATTGATATAAACTGACATATATTGATATGAAATTGACATATATTGACACATGAAACTGATATATTGACATGAAATTGACATGTATTGACATGAAACTGATGTACATGGACATACGAAATGGACATGAAATTGACATATATTGATATGAAATTGACATATACTGACGTGAAACTGACATACAAAACTGACATATATTGACATATGAAACTGATATATATTAATATATGAAACTGACATATATTGACATGAAATTGACATGTATTGACATATAAAACTGACATCTATTGACATGAAATTAACATATACTGATGTGAAACTGACATATATTGACATATGAAACTGACATATACTGACATGAAATTGACATATATTGACATGAAATTGACATATATTGACATGAAATTGACATATGCTGACATACGAAACTGACATATATGACATGAAATTGAATGTGTTGACATATGAAACTGACATATACTGACATGAAATTGACATATATTGACATATGAAACTGACATATATTGGTGTATGAAACTGACATATACTGACATACAAAACTGACACACACTTCTGTTTGTTTTCAGTGGTGTAAGTCAAGCACCAACATTCGCAGCCGTTTTCAATGTCAGTCACTCAGTGAAACATCCCAAATTCAGTGACCTTTTCTAACCCTTCAGCAAACACCCGAAATGTGTGACAGAGATACTCCAAGGAGACTCAGGGGAAACCTGACCGACCCAAACTGCTCAGCTCTACTCACCATTGTAGTAGTAGCCCTTGATAACCTTGGGGGTCTCGTCCAGCCGGTACTCATTGAGCTTCCTCTGGGTCAGTTCGTGCCAGAAGCCAGCATCCAGGGCGCTGCTGAAGGGAGCGAACTGCAGCTTGGCGAGCTCGGCATCGCCGGGATCGCCGCTGGCTGTGGCCATGGCTTTGGCTGCTGATGGCTGCCGAGCAGAGTCCTGGGAGAGCAGATAAACCTGGTAAGTGTACAGCGAGGTGACACGGCACCGGCACGGCATCGGCACGGCACCGGCACCGACACAGGCACCGGCACGGCACAGACACCGGCATGGCACCGGCACAGACACCGGCACGG
>VZRF01001716.1:263950-297705 GCA_013396875.1 Vireo altiloquus
CTGCGCCGCTCGCTCCGCACTTCCCGCATCGCCGGCCGGCTCCCGCCAGTGACGTCACACACCGCGCGCGCGTGACGGGGGCGGGCGGCGAGGTGTGATGACGTCAGGAGGCGTGAGGAGAGGCGGTGCCGGTGCCGTGCTCGCCCTCGGTAGCATCACCTCGCTGAGTGTTTTAATAAAAAAAACTCATAAAAAACTCAAAAACAACATAATGTATTGTTGGCTTTTGGCAAATATTGAAATGAATGTCATATTTGTAATGTAAGAAAGCGAAGTGACATGGATATAGTGTTTTAAAAAGTAGTGTGATTTCTTAGGATTGTATCATATGTAGAATGTTTCTTTATGTAGTAAACTAAGGATAGCAAAGATGAACAAGGAAATTCCCCAAATTCCTGGACTATCTGGCTGAAGATAACATGGACAGGCCTCAGACCCTGGAATGAAGGATTTATCGATCAGAAGTGGAACGCAGAATAACCGGATAGGAGGAGAATGGAAACCCAAAGAAATACCAAAAATGGAATAGTTGAATGATGAATAGAAATCTATGAATATAATAGGGAGGTGTGGTGGGACTGTGACCAAAGTCGAGGAAAGGAAGGTGAATCCTGAGAGATGTGCAGCGAAAAGTGGGGAGGAAAAGGGCAGGTGTTAGAGCAAGGAAAATTCCCAATCATTAGAGAGAAAAAAAAAACAAAAACATTGCCTGTGGCTGGAGGAGGTCTCCGGAGAAACTTTGCAATTTTTGTGATTGGAGATTTGACTGCACAAGCTCTGAGCACCAGGATCTAATTTTGGTCTTAGCTCTGCTTCGAGCCCGAGGTGGGACTAGATGGCATCCAGAAAAGCTTCTGAAAACTCATGAAAAGCTTCTGAAAACTCATGAAAAGCTTCTTCCAGCTTGAAGCTTTTAATGAGTTTATTTTCAGATCTTTCTCTCTTTTTTTAGTCTTTTTTCTTTTTTTTCAGCTCTACAATAAAAACAAAAAAACCAAAAACGCCTTCTAAAAAACAAGCATAACCTCTGTAGGTCATTTATGCCATTTTAGCAGGGGCATCAACTTGCCAGAGCTGCCTTATAATTTGGATTTATAGCTGCACCCACATGGCAGAAACAGACCCCAAAATGGGGAGGAAAAGCCACCAGATCAGAGTGGGGAGAGTCACATCGTGCCAATAGGTTATGGAAATTTTCAGAGCTGAAATTCAGCAAATTCTACATTTCAGCTGTAGAGCCAATGTTTGGGTAGAGGACCTTGCTGTGGAGGCTGAACAGACCTGCCAGGGATTTCCCAATTAAAATAAATTGGAATAAAGGTGGAAGTTTACTGTAGTTGGTTGTATCCTTGTGTCCAACTGTGTTACATTGGTAAAATCCTGCAGTTCCTCATTTTGCATTTCACTCCATTAGTGTTGGTAATGCCTTTATTCTCTTGGAATAATGACCCTAAAACTCAGTTCTGCATTTTATTTACCCAAGGTTTCATTTTATCCCTTTTTGATCCTTTTATCCTCTTTTCACATCCTCCTATAATCAAAAAAAAAAAAAAAAAAAAAAGTGGCTGTAATAAACATGAGAATAGAAAACAACTGGAAGACAAATCCTGTAAAAACCTAGAGAAAATCTGTTGAGTGTTTCTGGCACGAATTTCCTCTGAGAAAATTGGGAGTTTCGATTTCCCCAAGCAAAATCTTGCAGCAAGGGAGAATCATTCTGGGATTGAAAGTGGGAATTAAAAGGAAGCAGATTCAAACTGCAGGAATTAAAAGGAAGAGATTCCACCTGACCCACTCTTGGGATTTATGGACTCAGCATGTTTTTGGAGAGCTTCTCAGAACCACAACTCGGATTCTTCTCAAAAACTCAGATTAAATTCTCTTACAGATTTTAATAAAAATAATATTTAGTTGGGTTCACATAGTGCTTTCCATTTCAGGGCTTAAATCAATTTTTTACACCATTCTCGGTGAGCAAGACCACAAAATACAAGCAGAACCTGGCAGAACAATCAATTTATTTACAAAAAAAAAGGAATTTAGTGCGGTACCCAAGTTACTGCTGCAAGAGTGGAGCTGTTCAAAGGCAAAAGTCTGTTGGAGCACTGAATATTGGAGTCAGTAGAGGAAAAAAAACAGGAATATGCCCCAAAGGAAGTCCCTGATATGATCAGAGAAGCAGCTTTTATCCCTCGAAGAACCGAGTTTGGGGATTTATTCTGATGTCAGACCTGCATCATGTTTTTAAAATAATTTTCAACTCAATATCAGGAGTGTAAACTATTTCCAGGAGCTATTTCCGCACTGTGTCAGCATTAATTGTTCTCTTTATGTTATAATTCTTCAATAGACACATAATTCGATGAAAATGAATCATTTTGTCATTGTATTTAAGAAGGAAGTGAATGTGTTTGTATAGTGTTTAAATGTAGTTTGGCGTTCTGCTTGAAGGAATGTATGCACTGAAACATTTCAGTTTTAAACTTTAGATTTTTAAATTTAAATTTATTTTTTTTTCTCTGTAGGAATTTAGGTGAGGAGAGCTGTCCTCAGCATCCCTGCTAGCAGTGGAAAATCTGCAGAGTTCATCCCCTCCTCTAGAAAATGTCCAGAAGTGTTTCCAGTGCTTCTCAATTAACATCTGAGGGTTAGAAATGTGCTTTTAAAGCCAATCTTTCAATCGTTTTCATTCATTTTGCTTTCGCGGAGAGGTCTCACGGAATATTTAATGGATCCTTCCTTTTAGAGGGTGGAATGGAGCCAAGATGCTCACCTGCGGTGACTTTTCCCTCCCTGTCTGCGGCGTTTCCCGATCATCCCGGGCCGCTTCCCTGCCCCATCCCTGCTTCTCTCCTTTCCCACCAGGTGTCCCCAGCGGCGCAGAGTTCGCTGCTTTTCCAAAACCACCTCTCTCGCTCATCCACCGCACCTCAATCCCAGCCCAACTCCAGCCTCCCAAATCCCCAGGCTCTCGTTGTGTTCTCTGGAAGCTCCCCCTGCTCTGACCTTGTTTGTTAACTGGAAAGCACTGAACGTTTTACAGGAAACCACGCCTGAAATGCTCTCTTGAGCCTTGGCTCCACGAGGTGGGAGGCTTCTCCATCCCTGACCTCAATTTGCTTTTCTCTGCTTCTCTTACATCCAGAGCCATTGGAATTGTCTGGTCAGTAAAATAAACTGAGAGATCCTCTTAGGTACCTTGCTGTTTAAAATAAGCACTATCCCATTTTTCTCTTTTATTATTATTTAATAGCTACAAAATGTGGCTATCAGCAGTCCCCTGTCTTTGTTATCAACACAGTGACTCTAACATCGTGAGTAAAAATGACTTGAGATCAAAAAATATTCAGGCAGCTTTATATTCCTAGGTTTAGCTCTTTGAATGTTCTTTATTTTTACCAAAGGGTTTTGTTGTTATAATCACCATCATTTTTAGACCAATTTTCAATGATCTTGCTTAGGTTTTGTCATGTATTAGTACATTTTAAAATCAGAAAAGGCAGTTGGCATGATCAACAGGACAGACTTCTCGATGACTCTCAGCAGCCCTTGGGTAAATGTGTTTTTCAGCACTAATTACTGTAGCTGACATTTATTTCCTCAGGGATCATCTAAACCACCATCCATTTTGGCCAGAATTGCTCTTGCAAATCAGAATAGAAAAAAACCCAACATGTAATGGCTGTGAACATCAGCAATTGTTTGTGACAGGCCAGGGATTGGAGCATGTGTTTCAAAAGGTTCTGCTCTCTACCCCAAAAAGATCTTTTACTACTTAGGCAGGTGCTGCTCCTGCAGTGAAAAAGTTGTCTGAATTCTGCAATGAATTTTGTTGGTTTTATATTTTCTCTCTGCATTCTGCCTTTATTTCTCCTAGATTTAAATTTCCTAATTGCAGTTTTTTTTCCTGCATGCATCTTGAAACCAAAGTCAATTAATCTCTGAACCTTGCGTGATGCACTGAAATGGACTGAATTTGAGTTTATTCCTGTAGCACATTTTCCCAATTGATTAAAATGCAGATATATTAGGGCTTCATTTAATTATTGAATGCTTTAAATACAATTAAACCCTCGGGTGTCTGATTCAGAGAAGTGACAGAGGAATAACACTTTGCATTTAGAGTATTCTATCCCAAATTTAGGAGCAATCTTTCCCACATTCCCCTTAGTGCTGCATTGTTGCTGTGATCTTGTCCTGCTCACTTTATGAAATAGGCACATGTGGCACAGAGGGACTCTGAGCAGCTCGAGATCTCTAAGAAAAGAGAATCCAGAATTTCTCCTCGTACCATTAAACCTCCCCTGTTTGCTTCTGATGTGATAAAGGTATTGCACAGGACTCATCCCACCTCACTTTTTGAAAGTTCTCAGTTGAAAGAGTTACAATTCCAGCAGAACTTTGTTGTTAATTCAGCAATTTCAGAAGCAAGAATGTGTTCAGGATGTGTGAAATTCATCAGCACAACAAAATGAATGAGAGGACTTCCTTTTTTCCTTGTAACATCAAAGCCAGCCCAGCTTTCAGCTGGACTTCAACATCTTCTTGGTCCCTTTTCCAGCTTATTTTGTGTTTATCCTGAAATGTTTGACAGCAAGTTTTGTGAAGTGCAATTAAATGTAAAGGGTAGAAAAGGTGAACATATTTCATGTGTAATCGCCTGGATGCTGCAAGTCTAGAACAGCAGCACACCCTTCTGGAGCAGGTGGTGACAGTATGGTGAGCATGGAAACCCTTCTAGGACATAAAAATACTACTTTTCTTTCAGCAAAGTTAATGTACAGTTAATATAAGCATGAAAACAAAGAGATACAGTAGGGTACACTAAAACTTGACATTTGATAAAAGGTTTGTGATTTGGAGGAAGCTATAAATAAATAGGGTAGTTTTTTTAACAGTTGAAAGTTAGTTCTTTGACTGTGCAAAGTACCTCCACTTGCAGATCTCACTGCACAAGCAACGTGTTCCTGTGTGTAATGGAGTGAGTTAACAGAGAAGGATGGTTTTGGCTCATCACAGAAATGTGATTTCTTCCTTTTCCTGTAGCTGAATAATTTATAATCACTGAAGATATCTGTTTGCATCTCCATTTCTGGGATGAAAGAGGTGATCTCAAATGGTAAAAGGTGTGCAGCAGTGTAACAGTTCATAGATTGACCCTGAGTTCTTCAGATTCTTGATCTGAAGTAGCTCTTTAAATGTGTTAAAGCTATTAAATGCACATTTCCCACTTTAACTAACACTTCATAAATTATGGTTTGCCAAAGTCTTTTCCTTTACCCACCCTTCAAAACGGGACCATTTTTTTTTGGTGGAACTCCTGAGCTGCATTCGAGCTCTGAAAAGCTCAGTATCAGTGAATGTGAAGGATCTTTTTGAAAGTCTTCTTGAAATTGTGGTTACAGAGAGGATACAGGAAGGGGTTGAGGGTGGAGTTGATGTAGCCCAGCCATATAGTGACCATGTGCAACTCTGAGAGCTGCTCAGGCTCGTGGAATGTTATCACCATGAACAGCACAAAGTAGGGGATCCAGCAGAGCATGAAGGCTGCCATGATCACCCCCAGCTGCTTCGCTGCCTTCCTCTCCCTGTTGCCGTGGATGCTCCTGGAGTGACCGTGCAGGGTGTGCCAGGTTTTCCTCAGGAATGTCACCCCTCTGGAGTCCCTGCGCTCGCTCTTCCCCTGAGCACAGCAGGCTCCCTGAGGGTTGGAATTGGGGCGCTCTGCACGGGGAGCCACCTCGGTGAAGGTGTGGTTGTCTGATGCCACGCTGGAATCACTGTCCTGGCAGCCAGGCTGCTCCTTATTCCCAGCCTTTTTTGTGCCCTTCTTCCCTGCTTTATCCGAGCCAGGCTCGGGCTTGGCCGTGCTGAGGGAGAAAAAGCTCCACTTCAGGACCTTCCCGTTACTCAGTGCCTTGTCCGGATTGCTGAAATGAAGCTCTGCCTCCACTTTTTGGGGCTCTGGAGAGCTTTGCTTGTCTGTGGCAGGGGTGTTCTCACCTAAAATTTGCTTCTGGAGGAAAGTGTTGTCCTTTATCTTAGTCTGATGCGTGGTGGTTTTTTCGGAGGAAGCCCAGTAAGCTCCGTTGGTGAGCTCTCGGTGCTGGCAGTGCTTCCGAACAGTTCTGAAGATCTTGCAGTAGAACCAAAGCATCAGGAGGGAGGGCAGGTAGAAGTTGAAAATGGCTGTCAGCACTTTAAACCAGGTGACTTTGGAGAACTCCGTCTCACACTTGTTCTCCTCCACCTTCCTTTGCCCGTTGTTGGCGAAAACGTGCCAGCCCAGGATGGGGATGACCCAGGTGAAGGAGAGCAGCCAGACCCCGAGGATGAGCAGCGAGGCTCTCATCTTGGTGCGGTACTTGAGGTATTTCAGCGGCTGCTGCACCGAGCGGTAGCGGTCCATGCACAGGATGAAGAGGTTGAAAATGGAGGCGGTGCTGGCCACGTAATCCATGGAGAGCCAGAACAAGCAGGCTGCCAGCCCCAGGGGCCACACGGGGCTCAGCAGGTACACGATGTTCAGGGGCATCACGGCCGCCCCCACGATCAGATCCGCGATGGAGAGGCTCACGATGTACAAATTCCCCACAGTCTGCAGCTTCTTCTCCGTCCTCACGGCACACAGCACCAAGATGTTCATGATGATGGTGACCAGGGAGATGCTTCCCAGGAGCACTCCTAGAAGAGCTGAGGGAGCATTGCTTGAGTTCTCTGTCGTGTTTTTGGACATCTTTTTCGCGGGTGCACGGAGTGAGAATCGGAGCTGGCGTCCAGGCCTTGGAAGTTCACTCGTGGTTTGTGCTCCTGGATGGAAATGTGTTGGGATGCTTGGGGATTTTTGCTTCTAGAACTACAGAAAAGAAAAAAAAAAAACCATACTCAGTCGCTGTAATAATATAGTAAAGCTAATTTGTGCCTCAGCTTAGCACTGTCCCTTTTAGGGCTTTCCTAAGTAACAGATTTTTACAACATTTTACATACAGTTAATTGGTGTTTTATGAAACCTCACTAACCAATCTGAACCAGTTTTCATAGGGCTTCGTATAGTTCTGCCCCCAGAATCTGAAGAAGAAATTCAATTCCTCCCAGTTTTAATTCATTATATCTCATTAAACAGCTGATCGTGAACTATAACACAAACTCCATATTGGCAAACCAATTTAAAATGTGTTAGTAAAAAGCATATTAATGTATTTTGTACTAAATAGTTTAAACAAGTCAGTGCTTATTTACAACCTCCATCTAACAGTTTGAGAACGCAGCAGTTGGCAGTCAGTAGGCAGTGATTCAAATTATAGGTAATGAGTAATCTCTTCCTACACAGTTTAGGCTCACACAGATTTCAAACATTTAGAGATGCCGAGCCCATTTTAGATCAAATACAAAATAATAGGATTTTTCAGGATTAATAAGCATCTTCTGCTTCCCAGCTGCTAACTTCATGTATTGATCCACAATCCAGAATTGATTAATAGTATTTTACATCTTAGAGCATGTGATCAATTGACCGAATTCTGCCTCCAGTCCAGTGAAGAAAAATGTCCATGAGGGTGACACATTTTGTACCATTTCATAGCTTCTCTGAGTTTATGTTCTAGTAAATCTCTTAAAGCAATAAGGAAGGAAATTGAGACTGTAAATATATTTGCTCAGAGTATTTACACACCAAACACTGAGATATGCATGGGATTTCTCACCCTCACAACTCTAAACATGCCCAAAGCAATACAATGCAAGAGATTGTTCAATAATCAGCATTTCCTATTGAAATCCAGTGATGCAATACTTCATGTAACTTTATCTTTCTCATTCCAGTAATCAGGATTTAAGCTAAAATGATTTGTTCTTCCTTATGAGAGGTCAAATTCCTTCTTGCCTGGGCTTTACTTACAGGTGGGCGTTGTTGGGAGAGGAGTTGTGTGCTCGGTGGCAGCAGCATCCATAGGCAGAGGGCACAGGGACACCCTGGAGCTGTGATCCCAGATTCCTTCAGGCTCTGCCCTTCCTCTGTGGCAGCTGCTCACAGATCACAGAGCCCTCGAGCATCTCCTGAGAACGAGGACAGAAATGACTCCATGGGTTTTAAAGCAGCCTATCTGGAAAATTGTTATATCCCAGTATTTCTTCCACCTCTTCAGGTGTGTTTAAGGATACATTCCAAGCACCTGGAACAACTGATCGTCACTCCCACGTATTTCCACTGAAATGTGTGGTAAAATAAAGGGAGAGAAGACAACTTTAATTGAGTCTTCAACTGAAAAAAAACCATCAGCAAAGCAAGCAGCTCCCCTTGGCTCTTTGTGAGCCACACATGGAATGTTTGAACTGCACTGGGGCTTGGGCTGAGTGATCTCCAGAGGTCCTTCCAACCCTAAAAATTCTGTGAATAAAACGCAGCAGGATGCAGTCAGTGGTGTTGACTGCTCCCCAAACTTCCTCCTTAGCACTGCTGTGCTGGGATAGGGCAGGATTTAGGAAGCAACTTGCAGATCTTGATCTGGGGCACTCCTGCTCCACAGAAGGGCACGTGCTCTTTCTTCAGCAGCTACTGCTCTGATTCCTTATCTGTGCTCTTTCTTCAGCAGCTACTGCTCTAATTCCTTATCTGTACCTCGGCTGCCAGTTGAGGAAAGTAATAACAATGAATAAATGTTCAATGTTTGCACAGGTTAATTACACCAAAACAAAGTTCACTGAGAGCAGATTTTCAAGATTTTCATTGCTTTTTGGGAACTCTAAACCCTGACCTCACTGTGAAATGCCTCTTTAGTTTTTGCTGTCTGTAAAGAGCTTTTTCTACGAGGAGGCTCAGCAATCACGATTTGTTATTGTATTACAACCCCAAGGAACAAGAATCTGCTGGGAGATGCTAAGTGGATGCCTCAGAGCCTCATTAGTGCAGGTGCAATCTATTAAGTACTGCCTAAGTGGGAGTAAGTTTCTAGAAGCAGCTGCTGGCACATCTTTTACTGATAGATTTTTAAGAAGCTACAGCTCCAAAGGGCAAAATTCTTGTTCATCAGACCAAATTCAAGGCAGATTTTTTGTTCAGATGGCCTTTATTCACTATGTTGTACTGAAGAAACTCATTTATTTCTAGTGATTTTTTTTAAAAAAGTATTCTTTAGGTGTTGAAAGAGGTTAGAGGTTTGATTGATTTCCCTCTCAAAAACCCATTTATTTCTCTGTAAGGGAACAATCCCTATTCAATGCTTGCCAATATTCAAGGAATATTTTTGATAAAAAGTAAATGAAAAAACTCGGTAAACCTGCCTGCTGTTGCCACTCCAATGACTCAATATCTGAGTCCACAAAGGACCAGGGCTTGGTTTTTTTATTTCAGAAAAGTGTCTCCCACTGTCAAAGGCCAGACTGAATTCCACCTGCCCTTGACCTCTCTCCTAGGCAGCCTGAAATGCAAAGATTCATAACCTGAAGCCTCAGTGTCTGAGCAGTCACATTCTGTCAGCCTGCTGGATTGTCCTTTCCCCCTCACATTTGTGTTTTAAAAGAGTTATGAATAAATCTTTTACTGTGAACAAACAACCCTGCCTGACTTATAAATATTATAAAATCTCATTCCTTGCCTTGTTATGACTCTTCCTTGGGGTGGAGGAGCTCTTTAATGACAGCTTTGGACCTCTGGCAGTCCAGTTTTGCATTAATTGCATTGCATTCCTTTGGTGGCAGGGAATTTTCGGTGGATTTTGAAGGAAATGCTGTGTTGGGGGGGGAAATAAGGCCAAGATTAATGTAGGAGCTGTGCTGAAATCTGCTTTACAGACCAGACTGTGGAGCAAATTGAGTCGTTGGATTTGGGATCTGCAGGCTGCTTTGGGAGGTGGCTGCCCCAGGAATGATGCTGTGTGCCCGTGGGTTTGGGAAAGGTGCTGTTCCTGGGGAAAGGAAGGGCAAGAGGCTGTTTCTGAAGCCTTCTCCACACTTCACTTCCAAAATTGATGCTCTGGTCTGAAATCATCAGGAGATAGATGCAGAATTTTTAGACTCTGGCTTTTTTAAACAACTCTCTTTAACCCTTGGCCTATATTCTGTGAATATTAAAAAGAGCTGACAGAAGATGAACGCACTCCAAAGAATGTTTTGGCCTTCAGACTTCCATGAAACTCTTCTTCCAGCAGCTCACTTTTCTAGTTTGAGTTGTTCCAAATGTCAGTTTTTCCATGACAAAATCCAGTCTTGCCCCTGTGATAGTATTTCCCAAATATGGATTATTTTTGCCAAGAGATTGGGGGAAAACCTCATCTTGACTAGAATCCTAAAGCTTCCAGATATGGTATTAATTTTCCCTGTTAATCTAAACATTCTCAGTATCAACTGATTGGTCATCAATGTGCTCTCTTAGCAAAACAGTATTTAAATGTTATTTATTTAAAGTACTGCTGTGCTGTCTTATCTTTACTCCATCACTTTTGTGTTAAAAAGAGAATTTGCTGTAGGTGCTAGACCTGTGAAATAACTGTTGTGATAGAAATTTGTGCTGTGATGCACTAAACAGTAAAATCCCTTATGAACAAGGGGAATNAAAGAAGTTTGTGTTGTGATGCACTAAACAAACCCATTAGCTATAAAATCCCTTATGAACAAGGGGAATTTCCCAGGAATGTGGTTCCTCTAAAGCTGAGCAGCTGCAGTGGTGCCTTTCTATTCTGGGTTTGGAACTCGTTATCCCAACTCACTATGACAGGACATCTTTCATACAGGGATAGCAAAAAACCTTGATATTTTTGGACTCCACGTTGTGCTGCTACTGACTCCAACCCTTGACAACTGCACAACTTGGTGCATTTAAATCCCTCTGCATCAGAAATACAATTAACTTTTAAAAATGTAACTTCAATGTCATTCAAACATCAAGATCTGATTCTTTCCAAGTGACTTGGTCAGCCACTCCTCACCAAAGTGAAAACCAATGTGTGTGAATAAGAGCTGGAAGTTCTTTCAGTGCTGAGGTTGATTGTTATGAAAGCTCTTTGGGGATTTACTTGAATTCTCAAGGGAACTTTTGGTGCTTTGAAGCTGTATGAAAACCTTCATCATAAAAATGCATGGATTTAAAAATCCTTGTGGGTTTGAGGAGTCACTGTCTCCTTGTGCTGGTAATAAAAAAGATTTACTAACTTACTGAAAGATTTATTTTGGGTCACTTTTTTTTCCCATATTTAATTTGGAGCATATATTATCAGCCTCTTCAAACACCTGGTGAACTTACTGTAGTAATGTGATGAGTTCCTTCATATTTTAGCAATAACTCATTGAAAATACAAAGCTTTTCCTTTCTAGAAATGCCTATCTGACTTAAACAAGCTCTTATCTTTCTCCAGGCAGCTTTAATGTTTTTTGTTGAATTAAGCAGATGACAAAGGGGCAGTGCTGGAGCACAGGGTTCCTTACAGTGACAGAGCCTGGCGCCTTGCAAGTAAACACTTTAAAAGCAGCTGATCCAAGAATTCCGATTCCTCTCCATCATTCCTGTCTGTAAAGGGAAGCCTGGGGAGGCTACATCAAGAATGGTCTAAGGTTTAGGGCAGATTATGTCCCTGCTATGGGGTCAACCCCCTCAGGGTGTGCTGGACTTGCATTTGAGAAAAGATCTGTATGAAAATAATGCATTTGCGACTTTTCCTCACAAGAGCTCAGTTGTCTTCAGAAGGGGATGAGAGTTAAGTTCTGTATCTTCCTCTTTCTTCAGCCAAGCCACTGTTCTCCCTTAAAACAAGGAACCCACCCCTCCCTGCCTGTTTTTCCCAGCCACTTACCCTTCCCTTCCCTCGCCGTTGGTCACCAGAAAGATGCTTGAAACAAGAGCATAAATATTTTGCAGGCAGACAGGAACTCCCCTGAACCATCTCAGCTCAAGTGTGGCCATTAAGGACAATGGAGAATCCGGACTTTATCCATCTGTTTCCCTTCCTTTCCATTTCCACGTGGGCATCCCCTCCGTGCTCTGTTCCTTGCTGGCCTGACCCGCAGTGTCTCCTCTCTGCTCCAGGGGGCAGGGGGCAAACCTGGGAACCTTTGGAGCTGCTGGATCTGCCGCTTGGACAAGTGTCCTGCGGGGAGGAAAGCTGGCTGAGCTTCCTACAGTGTGTTGATGCACTTTTGGGGATTTTCCTTCAGATTTGTCTGACTCTATGGGAGATCCTTTGCTCCAGGCACCCCTCTGCCGCTCCGGGCTGGGATGCGCCGGGTAAGGAGCACAAAACTTCTGCCAAGGGCTCCAAATTATTGCTGAGGGAGAGTTCTCAAAAGCGGAGTGTGTGGTGAGTGCTGCTCTGCCTTTCCTCCCCCGCTCCTCTCGCCGCGCTCAGGTACCACCGCAGCCTCAGCGGGGACGAGCGAGCTCCGAGGAGCCGCCAGCGCTCCCCCAAGCCTCAAATCCCTCAAATCCCTGCCGCTTCCCAGCTCCCTCCTCCCTTTCCCCGCCGCTGTTCACTCACCAAAGCGAGGAGGAGAGCGCGCAGCGGCTCCGGCAGCTCGGGCAGCGGGGCAGGGCTCCTCCTGCCCCGGGGCTGGGCTGGGCAGGGCCGGGACGAGGTGGAGCCGGGGGGAGGCGATGGGAAACGATGGGAGGCGGTGGGAGGCGATGGATGCGATGGGAAGCGATGGATGCGGTGGGAGGCGATGGATGCGATAAGAGGCGGCGGGAAGCGATGGGAAACGATGGGATGCGGTGGAGGAGGTGGGAGGCGATGGATGCGATGGGATGCGATGGGATGCCCGGCCCCATCCCGCCCCGCGGCTCTGGTCCCCTCTCTCCGGGGATGCACTGCCGGGAAGTGCCCGGCTCCGCTCTCCCTGCCCCCCGGAGAGCTCCGGGTGTGGCTGCAAACCTGCGGCGATCCGAGCTGGCTGCGGCGGGCAGGTGGCTCGGGGGTTCGCCTGAGGTCACCCTGGAGGCTGCGGAGGATCTGACAACACATCCCGGTTCGGGATCATCCCGGCGCTCATCGGTCACAGAGCTGTCACTCTTCTCTGATAACTCTGATAACTTCAGCACTGAAGTAGTGTTATATGGAGTTTCTTTTCGTGGAGCTGCCTTACATAACTACTTTAAGAGCGGGAAAATCCCAAATGTGTAACACGTTATTGGAGATCTCAGCTAAACTGATGTTTTTGTGGTTCACGTGGCTCCAGTGCATCTGCTCCGTGTTAAACACTACGCAGGGTTTGGAGGATTCTTTTGCAACTAACTTACCGATTTTCATTCCTTTCTTCAAGATCATGCTTATTTCCCCCTCACTTTTAAAAATGTTTAGAAAAGTGTTGCACAAAACTCTCTCCGTGGATTCAAAGGGGTGATTCTGTTATGCGAGCCAAGAAGAATTTGTGCAATGGTGTTTTTGCAAGCAGCATTGTTGGGCACTTAGTAACTTCGTTGTCTGTGAAACTGGTGAAGAGGAATTGTAAACTTTGCACAATTCCTCCCCACCATGAGCAAACAGGAAAATAAAGGAAATCCCCATGCTCCTTCCCTCAGTCTAAGAGGATAATATCCATTGCCAAAAAGTGCAGCTCTGTCAGCAGTGTTACAGCCATTAACTACTTTTTTGGTGTTACTTAAGGCAATCTTTCTGCTCTTGAATTGTTCCCTGTCCCATTGCAATGATGATAAACCCAATTTCTAAACAGATGTTTGCTTGGGTCTTGTCTCTGGGTGTCAGACCAGGGACCAGGCTCTGCTCAGTGATGCTGAGAAGCAGGAAAAGAGGCAACAAGCAGAAAGTGCTCCCAGGAGGTTCCACCTGGACAGGAGGCAGAACTGTTCCCTGGGCAGTGACCAAGCACTGAAGGGACTGTTTGGAGAGGGGCTGGAGTGTCCCTCTCTGGGGATATTCCAGAGCTGGCTCAATCCCCTCCCTGTGCTCTGGGACAGCCCTGCTGGAGCAGAGAGGTGGCACCAGCTGAGTCCCTGTCCAGGGTCCAGCCTGACCCAGTCAGGATTCTGTGCTGAGAGGCTTTGCATGTGAAATCCTGCCAGAGGTGAAGATCCTTTCTTGCTCGTGCCTGTTACACAGTGATTTGAAGAACAACTTCTGAGCTCCCAGGTCGTGCTTGCCCACTGCCTGCTCCACAATGTTTGGCTTCACTTCTGCAGCAGTTTCCTGCTCAGTCTCCTTCTGCTGCTGTTTGACCTCTTCACAAGCAGGTTTTGGGTGGGCTCCTTTGGCGAAACCCTGTAAATCAGGGATGTTTATCACCTTTCATGTAACACCAATTTGCAACTGCTCCCTGTGTTTATCCTCCTTTGGACCTCTTCCATCCGTAGAATGTTGCCTGCAAGGACTATCAGAGGTGCTGGAGGTCCTAAACCCGTGCTGAAGGCTTGCTGTGAGATGTTCCTGTCTCCCAGCAAACATGTTTGTTCTAAACTGGATTTAACCTCCTTTAGAATCTCAGGGGCTTTGTGCTGCCCAAGGTAGAACTGGAATTGGTGTTTCTATAGAAAGGACCAAAGTAAATCACAGAATGCCAGCATGGGTCAGGCTGGAAGTGACCTCGGTGGCTCAGCTGGTGCCAACCACAGGGCACAGGGCACAGGATTGTGTCTGGATGGGGCTGGAATATCCCCGAGGAGGAGACTCCACAGCCTCTCTGGGCTCTGCTTGGGGCTGGGCACTGCCCAGGGCAGGAGTTGTGCCTCCTGTGCAGGGGAATTGCTGGGATCAGTCCCTGCCCGTGGCTCTGGGGCCATTGCTGGGCCCTGGAGGAGAGCCTGGGCCCTGCTCGGAGCNCAGGGCTGGGCAGAGGGGCAGGATCCCTCCAGAGGGGCAGGATCACCCCGGAGGTGCCCCCAGAGCTGGGCAGAGGCGCAGGATCCCTCCCTGCCCTGCTGGGAATGCCCTTCCTGATGTCCCCAGGATCCCCTTGGCCTCCTTGTCCCCAGGGCACTCCCCTGGTCACCACACCTGGAGAGCTGCACTTGTCACTCGAGGGAGCCTTGGGGTTGTGCTTCTGTTGTCTCATGTACTGAGCTCTGTATTCATTTCAAAATTGTGATTTTTATTGCCAGGTGAAGCTACAAAAGCTGTCACAACATGTCCTACCAGCAAGAGGCATATCAGTAAGAGTTTCACAGAATACTTGTACAAATTTAGGAGGCTTTTCAAGCTTCCTGTTAAAAACTTCTCAACCCAGGCTACTTTTGCTGGAGGATTCTGAAGAGATGCTCTTTCAAACAAGCTCTGATGGAATTTCAAACAAAGCAAATGGATTATGGTTTGTGACATGAAGCCCTCTTGATTTACACCACCATTACTTTTTATTTGGGAAAACTGAGCAACAGGCTAATAATAGTACGAATGTTTAAGTGTTTGGCAGTGTTTTTTTAACTTTGTTTAAATGTTCATTAAGTGTCAGCATGTCCCCTCTCCTTGTTTTTGATTCTGTGTGTTAAACTTCGGAGTACTGCAAGCAATTGTTAAAGTAGATGTTTGATTTAATTTGCAGATCCATCTTTATGATAAGAAAAAAGTGATCCACCCATGCTGAGGAGCAAATCTTTGGAAGTTCTTTTTGATGCCTTGTATGTCAAAAGTGGTGGTATGTGATAGCTAAAATCTGCGCTGGGGTTGTTTTTCTGTATTTTCATGCCAATTTTCTTCCATGATTCTTTTGGATGCAAGCAATTTTCTGTTGCCAACATGGATTTGAAAGAACTGTGAACTTTATGGCTTTAATGATATCCACGACTGGCTGCTCCCAATGCACATAAAGTATACTGTAGTATATATATACATATACTGTACTATAACTGTTCAAGTTATTTTGCATAACTTGCCATTTCAGAAGACCACTTAACGTCATTCAACTCACTTAGCAATTTTTGTTTTCTGATTGAAAAGCTGCCTGTTGAATTGGCTTTATCCCTCTCTCTTTTGGTTGTCTCTCCTTTCATAATTATTATAATATTTACTTTATTTCAGTTATAATTATTTCCCAGCTTTTACCTTTTCCCAGTTCTCACTCTCCTGCTGGGGCAGGGGAGGAGTGGGTGGCTCGTGGTCCTTGCTGGGCTGAAATCCTTCAGTCAGGCACAACTCAGCTTCACTCTGTGTGTTTTGGGGTTTTATCCTGGAACAGAGCAAAGAATATTGAGGCTGTAGCCAAGAGATGTGGCTCATTCTTCATGTCAGTGTAGATATAAAGGATATCCACACTTTATATCAGTGTGGATATTCAGGTGTAGAGCACAGCAAAACCTTGGCTTCAAAGGAATCCATGGATTCAAACTGGCTGTTCCTGGCTGAGCACAATAAATGCCAGAAATCAGTGAAGCTCTGCACCCATAAAGATCCCACGTTGCCATTCTGGGACTGGAAAATTAACCTCATCTTCCTTAGTCTCAAATTAAACATCTGCAAAGCAAAAGCTTTGAGGTGCAAAACCTCATCTTAAGAACATCCTAAGCATTCATGTAGCTGAAGGAGGAGACAGGTGGATCCCAGCCACATCTGAGCATTTATAAATGCTTTTATTAATGAATTTATAGATGAATTTATGAATGCTTTTCCATGGACACTGCTGGGTCCATCCATATCCCCTTTCCCTCAGCTCAGGGCTGCAGGAAAAGGAGTCAGGTGAGTCAAGTTTGACACTCCCTGACCAGGAGTTCTGGGTTGAGGTTTGGACTCTGCCTCCACCTTTGTCTTTGGAGAACCCCTGCGCTGTATGTTCTGCATCTGTTGGGTGTTATTTTTGTCCTTAGGGGGTTGCTTCGTTATCAATGGATCCATGGCATTGCCATATAAACATGAAGTATTTAATACAGGCAATTTTTCTGTCGCTGCCTTTAATATAAGTCAATTAATAGAGGTGTAATGGATATTATGGTATCTTTGCTAATTAGTCTCCTATGTTTTATTTTGGTTGGTTTTTTATTCTGGACAATGCTGGGTTCTTCCATCAGAGCTCTGGGATGGGCATCTAAAATTCCTGTTAGAATTTCAGCATGCCAGGTACCTTGGGAAATCCTTTAAGTGTAGGTGAATTTCCTACCTGTCCATTTGAGTGGCCAGTTTTTCAGCCATAGGTCAGGCACATTCACATGAAAAAGTTAACTCCAAGTTCCTGAGAATATTAGCAGAAATAACACTCTTTGAGGTCTGTGGTGTGATAAAATTTCCCTAGAAATCTCAAAATAGTTGTCTTCAGAAAACACTTGAGAACTTGGCTTCTGTGACTGAAATTGCCTGGTTTTTGTCTGGCAGATTGTGACAGGCCCTTCTCCTGATAAACAGGGAGATTTATTCTATTTTATAAATATGTTCAGTGTTTCTTTATGCTTGCAGCGGGTGATTTATTCTGGAAGAGGATAAAACACTGCTGTCAGAGAAACTGCACAATAAAGATAAACCAGTGGAGATAAGAAACAGCTTTCCAGCCCTTCAAAGGGCTCTATTGTGTCACGAGGGCTGAATATATATTAACCATAAGCTGGGAGGGAGGGATAAAAAAGAGTGTTGCTGTTTCACAGCTCCTTGGTTGTGGAATAGGGGAGGAAGGAGAGTGCTGAGAGACAAATGATTACACAAAATTCTGTGTAATCATTCAGCTGCACATTCCCAGACATCCAGCGCCTGCTGGAGGCAGAAAAGTCTGCTCATTCCCTGTGCTCCACCTCCCCGTGGGTGCTGTTTGACCTGGGATGTTGCACCCTGATCTCCCAGTTCCAGAAATGGAAGGGTGGATTCTGCTTTGCTCTCTGTGTTGTGCCTGGTGTGAGAGGAAACTCGTGGAAGGGTTGGTTGGGAGGGAGCTCTGGAGGTCACCTAATCCAGACTCTGGATTGAACCTCCTTTGGAATGTCAGGGGCTTTGTGATGCCTTAGGTTTGAACTTTTCTCTGTTCCCAGCCCTGCAGTGCCCAGTGTAACTCTGCAGCTCCCTGGAGCTCGTTCAGTGCTGTTCTCTCATGCTCACACTGACATAACAAAGCCTCTCCAGCTCGCTCTCCAAGGACACCCAGACCCTCCTGGGCCCAACAACTGCAAACCTTCATCTTGGGGACAGGGGGGCAAGCTTGGGCAAATTCCATCCTTGCCTGGCTTCTGCTTGGGCAATTGATGCTGATATCAAAGTGGGAAGAACTCGGGAGCTGTCATTGTCCATTTTGGGATGCACTGAGGCAGGAGCCTCTGGAGCCCAGAGTGTGACCTCTGAAGGCCTTTCCAATCAATCCCTCCTTCATTCCTTTATTCCTGTCTGCTCTCTGTTTCTAGGGAGCCATTTAAGGCACCATTGTGCTGCTGAAGGTAGANGTGGGATTCACATTCCTGGATCCTGTGGGATTCGTGCCTCTCCTGGAGCTGGCCAGCCCTGGCTCTCTTTGCTTTAGGAAGCTTCCAGGGATGGGAATTCCACTCCCTCTCTGTGTAGGTCACTCTGGTGCTGCACTGCTCCCCTAATGTGAAGTTCAGGCACTGAATAAAAGAGATGATGATGTGAGACACTAAAAAGGGTTCTGATCACCTTTAGGGGTCTCACTGGGAATGGGAAAGGAAGAGGAAATGAGGTAGGCAGCCTGGAAATAGTTGGAAAATTTTTTTAATGATGGTGAATAAATATATTCTGGTAGTGTATATATTTAACAAACCTCTCATGTTTTACCCAAGGGAATAAGGCTAAAAAAGTGTCATTAGAAATGCCTCTTAAAAATGCTATTTTAATTATTAAGTGTGAAAAGAAGAATTTTTGGTGCGGAAAGTCATCCTTTCATCCTGAACTCGCTGTTTCCATCTGTGGTTTAAATCTCTTTGCTACCTCTTTTTTTGGGGGTAGCTGTGAGCCAGGGGACACTGTCAGCTTACATGATGGTCTCTTGGTCATCGAGTTACAGAACAAGCCAGCCTGGGAAATCTGGACAAAATTTCATTTATTTCTTTGGTGTCTTTCAATTCAGCTCGAGCTTTTCCACATGGAAAGGGTAGAGACTGAATCCCTGGTGAAAAAACCAAATAATCCTCCTTCCAGACCCTCCAACTCTTGTGCTGTGAACAGAACATAATCCAAAAACTGGAAGGACACATCCGTGATAAATGACAAACAAATGAACCAGATTCAATTTTCTAATGCAATCAAAGTCAATATTTCCCAGTGAAAAGATTTCCATTTCTCCATGCACGGATGTTGACATGCAGAGTTTCCTCCATTGGGGATCAGTTTACTTTTTTTTCCAGACTGAGGCAAGAGACAAGAAAAATCAGTTTCCAAAACATGGAAGCATTGTGGAAGCTCCTGAAAGGAAGAGACTGAAATAACTTTGTTTTATTTTTAAATCTGTGACTATGCAATTTTTTTTTTCTTTCTACAGTTTTTGTAAAGAATGGAAACATTTTGGGTGGGGGGAATTTTTTGGGGTTTCTTTGGTTTTTTTGTGCTTTCTAGTGGTCAGCCAGCATATAAATAGATTATTCTTATTAATGCTTCTGCCAAGGACTGTTCTAGCAGCTCTTTTAAACTTCTAACACTTGGCTCTTCTGGAGATTCCCAGAAATTTCTGGACTTCAAGAGCTGTTTCCCACTGCCTTTCTTTATTTCTGGTGCATGTGGAGTGAATATTGTCTTTACATTGATGTCACTGGCAACATAAATGTTATTTATATTCTTGCCTCCACACTGGAGCTGTTAATGTGGGTGATTGCCCTTGGATTTTAAACAATCCTGGACGATTGTCTCTGTGGATGAACTCAAACTGCCCAGGAAGAGGAGTCTGTTCTTTTTTAATTCCTTCTGTCTGCAGGAGATGGATCTGTTTTTAGCTGGGGCTGAAAGATGAGCCTCGTTCCACACCAGGCACTGGTACATAAAGGCTTTTTTAAAACACACAAGTGCTTTTTTAGTGAACCACAGAGCCCTTTTTAGCCATTAAGCCTCCCATAAACCACATGAAAGTGCTCATAGGCATCGTCTGCTGCTTACACTTCTAAAATATTAATTTAAATCTGGATCTTATTGATACTAGAAAATACTTCACGTCCTGAAAAGCAGCCTGGGGGAATGTGTAATCTTGAGAAACTTCACTTTTCCTGGTCAGAAGCCCTAAGTTTTAGATATTTAGGGAAGTTATTAGTGTTTGGTAACTGTGTTTTGCAAAGGAAGGAGAAAGTTTTTTATCTTCAAGATAAGGGAAGCAAAATTATATTTTGCCTCTCTGTATTGAAGGAAGGTGGTGGAAATGAGAACATTCAATTGGTTTTCACTGGCAGGGAGCCAATGGCCACAGGAAAGGAAATGATTTTAGATCCTGAAGAGACTTGGAGGAGCTGAAACTTGAGTTTGGCCTTGACTGAATTCAGCAAAGAGAAACTGAGTTGTTTTCACAAATACCTTTGAGATTTTAGGGATGAGAAGCTGCATCTTCCCCTTCCCTGCTTTCCTTCATTGAGAAGTTTTTGCAAAACTTTTCATCCTGCAAATGGGCAGGTTGTCCTTGCCTCAGGAAATCCAGCACCTCCTGGATATATGGATCAATATATATCAGAGATGTGTGTAAACAAACACATTATTATTACTATTTCGGGGTGATATATTCAGAATCAATCATGTAGGCAATGATATGGACCTGAGAGGAGACAATTATTTTATAACTTATTTAAACACTTATTTATGACGTGTTTCAGACTGTTCTGAGATGGTTTTGGTAGGAAGGAACAGTGGCTGATTGCATTTCCTGGGCAATATTCTGCACAAACACCGAGTTCTGCTCCAGGGGGTTCTGGAGCTCGGATCTCCAAGGGAAATAAAAAACAGAGCAGTGTTGAGGAGCTGCTCTCCTCTGTGACTGCAGTGGCCACAGGAATATTTCCTTGGAGGAGGAGCAGTGTAGGGAAGAGTTCTCAGCTTTTGTTTGTTTGATTTGTTTTTTCCCTTAATTTGGATGGCTCTCAGCTCCTGAGCTGTGCTCACACTTCTGTGCTCACAGATTCTTATCTCAGCACTGGGAGAAGTTCCACTGAGAGCTGTGAAGCTCTTCTGGTCTCTGATGGGAAATAATTAGTGATGCTCGTTTTGCTGGTGCTGAGAAACACCCTGTGAAGTGGAAATGTGGGATTTTCATTGGCTGCATCAATAACTCCCAACTACTGGATACATTTATAAATGTTTTATTTAGTGTGGAGTGGAGTGTCTGTTCCTCTGTATGACTTTATTTACATTAGAAGGCTATGAGCGTGGTTTTATTCCCCCTACACAGATAAGTGCAGTCATTCTGCCATTATTTTTTCCCTCAGGGCATCCTATTTTTCATATTTAAGTTTCCTTCTAAGCTCAGCACGCAGGATAAGAAGCAAATATTACATGTATGAATTTATGATTGCAAGTCAGTGATGGTAGATAATATTTTTAATATTTAATAATTTGCCCATACTGACATCTCTCACTCATTTTTCAGACTTTTGATCACTGATTCCTGATTGCATTTTCCCTTCTGCCCCATTTTCACACAGAAATACAAAACCTGTGGCAATGCAGAGTGAGTTTAATGCTGATTTTGCAGAGATGTGGGTCAGGTATCACCTATGGGGTGGTTTTAGGCACACTCTGGTGCTGTGTGGATGCCGTGGGGCTGATCCTGGCACAGCTGCAGGGACCAAAACCCTCCTGAGTTTCCTTTTCAGTTCACCAAACCACCACTTTTGGGTTTTCCTGAGCCAAAGGATGCTTTATGGTGGAAATAGGAGCTGGATTCCAGCCCATGTTTTTTCTGGCCCATAAAATCACATTGCAGGCAATAGGTACAATCGTGTCTAGTTCACATCTTGAAGAGAAAATGTAAAAATGTAAGTACTGGCCAACAATTTCCTCCCACATTAGCAAATGCCAGGGTGCCTTTTACAGCTGAACATGTGCCAGCTGCATTATTTGCATTCCACCTGCCTGTAACTAGCCTATATTTCTTGTTTGGATTTGATATTAATTTTTAATTTAATTTTATTTTCTTTTATTTGATATTAATTTTTTTCCCCCTCTTGTGACACTGGGTAACCTTTGTGTGCTTTTTACTCTTCTGAACCGTGGTAAAACCTAGGGTTTTTCTAGGGAGCCATTTAAGGCATCACAGAGGAGGCTCCAGGATGAGCAGAGGGATGGAGCAGTTCTGCTGGAAGGAAAGCAGAGCTGGGATTGTTCAGCCTGGAGAGGAGAAGCTCTGGGATGACCTCACTGTGGCCTTGCAGAGCCTGAAGGAGCTACAAGAAAGATGGAGAGAAGCTTTTTTGGAGAGCATGTAGTGACAGGACAAGGGAGAATGGCTTCAAACTCAGAGAGAGTGGTGCACATTGGATTTTGGGAAGGAATTGTTCCCTGGGAGGGTGGGCAGGCCCTGGCACAGGGTGCCCAGAGCAGCTGTGGCTGCCCCTGGATCCCTGGCAGTGCCCAAGGCCAGGTTGGACATTGGGGCTGGGAGCAGCCTGGCACAGTGGGAGATGTCCCTGCCCATGGATGGGGTGGATTGGGATGGATTTAATGTCCCTTTCTACCCAAAGCACTCAGTATCTTGCAAAGAAGTTTTCTCTGAAGGGAGCAGACGCTGCAGAAGGAAGCTGCTGTGGGAATGTGGCACATGGCAGGTGTCTTAATGAGCTTCAGAGGCACTAATTGCTACCCAGATCTGCATTTGTTGTCTGAGAGGTGAATCCATTTCAAAGTGGCAAATGTACTGAAATCGCCTCACTTACAAGAATTGAGACCTTAGCTGGTTTTAATTTATCTGAAAAGTGCAGAGAATATTATTCTAAAAATATTACTGTGAGTCTGAGTGCAGTTTCCTCTGCTTGGTGGGTAAATGTTGTGACAGGTTCTTAGTGCTGGGAATTTCTTTTTTTTCCTCATTAGACATTGATTTTCCATAAAGCAAGTGCTGAAGAGGTGATCAGCTAAAATCAGGCTGCCTTTCTTATAAACGATTCCCTGTGCTTCCAGTTCTTACACCTGACAGAGGAAAGAGCAGGAGATCCTTGTCCTTGTAAGGCAGAAAATATTGGATTTGCTTGCAAATTGATGGATATTTTAATATTTGTAAAATGTGACTTGATTCAACCTAACATCTTCAAAAGTACTCAAATTTAACTGGATTTACCAGAACAACTTTTGATTTTATTTTATACTGGGTTTGGTTCCAAACACTCGCGGATATTTTTAGTGAGAAAGTGAAACCTGTCCACACCAAGAATTAAGGTTAAAGCCAAGATTCCTAACCAAGCCAGCAATTTTTGTGAGGAAAATGATTTTATATCATTTCTGATTATGATCACTTGTGGAGAAAGGTGCTGTGGCTGCACCAGGACTGATTAAAAGGAAGCACTCTGGATTATGTCAGATCTCTGCAGTGTCATAAGTGCAGGGTCCAGACCTTGAACCACTTAAATTGTGATTATTTCCCCCCCTTGAAATTCTCTGTTTTTTCTCCCTAATTATTACTTGGCTCTGAAGAAGCAATAGGAGGAAACCAAGCAGACAGAACAAAATATTTCTCTTTTAATTTTCCATTACGCTGCTTGTGACAGAGGAATAAATGTGTTTGTGCCATTCCCAAGGCAGCTACGGGTGGCACTCAGGGACAAGATTTCGTGGTGGACTTGGCAGTTCTGGTGGTCTTGGAGGTCTTTTCCAGCCGAAATGATTCTTTGATCACACACTGGAGTCTCCCAAAAGCTTTAAGGGGAGAGGAAAACCAGCCAAGGGCTGCTGCCCTGGGTGTGGAGCTGGAAATGTTCTCATTAATGCTTCTTGAGGATGGTGGTGGCACAAAAAGCATCTCAAGAACCTCGTGCAGACTGGCAGAAGCTGTGTCAGCCGTTTGGGGGACATGGAGCTGGCAAATACTTTTATTTTCAGCTTAGGGATCCTTTACAGAAAATGTATGAAGGGATACTGAAGGGAAAGCTGATAAAAATTCCAAATCCCTTTTCAGCAGGATTAAACTTCAAAGGAAAGTGTGAGTTTCGGCTGTTCTCACGATGGAGGTTATTTTGGAGCTTTTGAAGGGAGGGATTGTTCCCCCCTTTGTTTTTGCAGCAGCCTTAGAAGGAATCTGAGTCACTTTAAGGCTTGGTTTTGGCAGCATTTTGCATATTTCTTTTGCAAGTATTGTCTTTGGGAATTGCCTCTTCCCATCACTGGAATTCTCCTCGTGGCTGCTCCTCGTAAGCTTTTCAGGGCTGAAGGGTGATAAATGTGATAAAAGAGTGATAAACTCCTCAAAGGGGCTCATATCCAAATTACCTGAGTCCAGTTGTGTTCAGTGCGACCAAAAATGGCACTAAAAATCTGGTGGCAGCTTTCATTTAACATCCCTGCTGATTCCTACAGAGCTTCTTGAAATGTTTGCTGCTGGGGAGAAGACTCCTCATGGATCCCTGTGAGGAATAAATTCACATAAATTCACTTTTCCAGGTGGTTCAGGGCTCTTTCCAGTAAAATACATAAGTTGACCTCAGGATAATATAAGAATATAGGATAATGTAAGGCAGCAGCATCCACGTGTCTTGGCTGTGTCTGGGAATTGTTCTCCTCAGGAATCAGGCTGATTTTATTTCTCTGTGCTGTGAGGAAGAGCAGTGAGGCCACCCAGGAGAATCTCTGCTGAACGACTTGGATTGTACTTGTGAGGGGGAAAAAAAAGTGCACTGACAAGTGCCTTATGCTCTCAGAAAACCTAATAAATAGCAGCAGAAGCTGCTGCAGTGTTTTGGGGCTGTGTTGTGTGGTGTTTGTGGAACTCATTGCATTGCCCTGGATTTCAACAGCCCACTTGAAAACCATGTTGCCCTGCATACAAAACCTACCTAAAAAATAAATATTTATGAGTGATAAAAAGGGGTCCTTAACAATTGCAAGATGGAGTCAAGGAGACAGAAGGGCTTTCAGTGGAAGACTAAGTGCCTTTTCAGACACTTAATCCATTTGTTTTCACCTTCTACTCCATGTATGGTTTATTATTTTCCTTCAAAAAAAAGTTGGTCTCATCTGTGCACTTATTCTTTCAGCTCTGGGGTGGAACTGGGAGGGGATTCAAGGTGAAAACTTTTCTAGAGCAGCTTTAGCTGAGCTCAGAAAAGGATTGCTGGCACTCAAAATCCTTTTCTCATCTTCCTTTACACCAATCTGTGTATTTATCTGAAGTTATTTTGTTATTTCTCTGTTCATACAACTAACACTAAAGGTATTGTCCACACAGAGATTTGAGGCAAAGTTTCACAGAGATTTGTTTTGAGGCAAAGTTTATTCTGAAAATAGAATGAAGTGCAAGAAATTACCAAACCTAAGCTTGGCCTAGGAACAAGTTTATTATATATGGTAAACTGAAGCAAAGTAGAAAATGATCCCAGGGGGAAAAAGCTGCCAAATAAACAATTTAGCATTGCTCACAGGTATGCACTTGAACATTATTTAATATCCACTGGAGGATATGGGGAGCAAAATCCAATATTCTTCAGCTCTTCTGCCTCCACGTGGATCCTGCTGTTTTCTGCCTGCTGCACCAGTTCTGTACAAATATTTTGTGTTATAAAGGGGTGTTTGATTTAAGGGGCAATCTAATGTTGGCACCCCTGTAAAAGGGAGAAGGGAAAGGTGTTTGGTTCATGCACAAACAAATTGTCTCACTGGGAGCTCCGGAGCAGGAGCCTTTGTGCTGTCACTGCTCGTAGCCAGGTCGTGACACTGGAAATTTATGTCACACTGCTCCATGCTCTGAGAGTTTGGGAAGTGCTCAGTGGTGGTGGCGTGTCCTCAGAGTACTTTTCTCCATGTAAAATCATAAAAAATCAGAAGAGGCTTCCAAGATTATGGGGCTAAGCTGTGCCCCATCCCCACCTTGTCCCCAGCCCTGAGTGCCACCTTCAGGAATTCCTGGGACGCCTCCAGGGATGAGAACTCCAAACCTCATTTCTCCTTTAAAACCACATTATTTCCTGGCTAATATGGGCACCACCAGCAAATACTGAGAATTTTTAATCATAGCCAAGGATACCTCAGGTGAATCTCTTACAATAGGATTAAATTGGGTATACAATTTCCTTTTAGCTGTTTTCTTGGAAAGGAGGAAACATCTTTGTTCCACAGGAGGAGGATTTCTCCCTTTTCTCACGAGGAGGAATTCTTTGGCAGTGCTCTGCCCAGACTGAGATGGTGCAAAATTTACAGAGGCAAATAATTTGTTGGAAGGATTTACACAATAAATATATAGGACACCCATGTGCAAATGGATGGAATTGGATGTACACCCTTTAAATAATCAGTAAAAACTTAAATAAAGTCATTCCCCTGGTCAGGACAGCATGGAAGCAGCTTTGCTGCTATTCCTGCTTTTAATGGGAGCCATGCCCCATGACACAAATCCTGTCCCAAGGTTACCTCAGCTCTGCTAAAGATCCAGAGATGATGACCATGGCTCACCTGAAGTCCTGTTTATGTCCTCAAAATTGGTCATTTTTCACTACTTTTGGCTGCAAAGAAGGAGCTTTCTGCTTTGTTTTTTTCTTTTTCATGAACCTAATTTCTTTCTTTCTCCACTTGCTTTGTCATAATGACAGTGAAGACATGAGAGGAAGGAAGAACGCTGGGAAAAAAGAGGGAATGGAAAGAAAGAAAACTACAGGAAGCATCAAGAAATATAATAATGTATTATTATTATTATTATTATTATTGCCTCTGTAAATACCAGCTTCAACAAGGGGACAAACCCAAAAGGAAGAGTGACTGAAGACTCTATTTCAAGAAGAAGAAGCAGCTCAGGTCTGTTTGGTTTTGAAAGCAAACAAACCAAAGTGCTGGTAGCAAAAGGAAATTGTGGGCTGCCAGCAGGATCAACAAAGCCAGAAATGCTGTTTGCCACTCCTGCTCTGCATCAAACCAAGCACATCTCTGAAACCTGCAGAACTGGAAGGCATTTAATGCTCTTGGTGTTGGGGCAGGGTGGCAGTCAGTGTGTGATTGCCTTTCCTGCTCCTTGGGAGCTCTCTTGGATGCAGGCTGGCAGTGAGGGAAGTTTGTGCACTGAGTTGTGTTTGCCCTGAATTCTTCTTTCCCCCCACAAAATTTCTTCCTCCAGTTGATGCCACGATGATTTTTTTGTCTTTTATACACCTCTTACGTACCCTTTTTTATAGTTTTATGTTATTTTAGTAATTTTAACCTACATACCTGTAATTTTCCAAGGCTAATAACTCAGCTCAGCCCCACGGCACCGTTAAACCAGGAGAGCAAACATCCTAACAACCCCAAACACCAAAGTCCTCTCCAGAACACATTTTATAAACTAAAATAAGCCCATCCAGGGGGAAGGTTGCTCACAACGAGGGGGTCACTCCAGCCTCTCATTGGGGAATCTTTGATAAATATGTTAATTTTGCAAGACCTGTAATTGTGTGCATTTCAGGGCATTCCACCTGGACTAAGTGCTGCACCCAAGGATCCTGAAATAAATACCAAAATAAAACCCCCTTTCCCCATAAAAACTCTAGTTTGGTTTTAATTTTAAGACCAGGGAAAGGCAACACAATAATCTAGCGATGAAGATGAGTATGGGAAGTGTCTGGGTTGGAGCAGCAAGCAGGTGTGGGCAAGGGAGTGAAGGAAAATCTGGAGTGGAGGCCAGAGATGAATCCAGGCCCTGCTGCTGTGGTTTTTTCATGGGTGGTTCATCTGGGAGTGTTTACAGTTAAGAATAATCTTTTCCTGGTGATGCTCAGCAGGAATCATAATGGGAGAACAGGGATGATGATGTGGAAAATCACTAAGACTTCGAGCTAAGTGATAAAAGTGAAGGGTTCTAGTTTCCTTCTGTTTTTCCTAGGAAACATTCTGGGGAAAAATAGAATTGAGATCATGACCTTTGCTTTATGTAACTACCTAATTTCTTTTTCTTGTTTGGCTGTGTTTTCCTGTGCTCATGGTTACTGACAATGAGCCTCTGTTGTTCTGAGGAAGCACCAGCACACTTCTGAAGGATTTCTTCAAGTGCTGAAAGAAAAATTCTTCTTCAAGTGGTTTTAAATATCATGTATTATTTCAAATGATAGTAAGACACTGTGAAATAATACTTTGAGGATTAATTTTGACAGTTCTGGGAGGAAAACCTACCCAGACTTCAGAAGAGAATTCAGAAATTGATAAGAAATTGTTTTGAAATCTCTGCTGGCTTCAGAACTGCCCTGGCTACTGCCTGCTCCTGCAGACAGCAGGGCTGCCAATTCCAAGTGCCTTTACCTCTTGCTGGACTGACCCATAAATTTCTGCTGTAAACTCCTCCCAGCCTCTGAAAAAGAAAAAGACAGGTAAATAATCCCACAGCAAGGTTTTGTAGGTGAAAGTCTTAAGCAATTTTGAATATCCTGTTGATTCAGTGATTCCTTTGTCACCAGCTCAGTCCATTGTCAGCCCTGCTCTGTCTCGGGGGGTGTGGGGAAGCTCTGCCTCCCTGCAGGCAGATTGTGCTGCTGCTCCCTCACTCAGCAATCCATTTGTTCTCTCCTCGTGTTTCTGAGACACACAAATGCTTTTATTTCTCTCCTCTGGACTGTCCAACTGACTTGAACCTTTCCAGGAAGATTTAATACAAATATGGGCTCTTGCCATCTGTACAAAACCATTTAAATTGGCTTCCTTTGGCGTCTCATTTAACCTTTAGCTTTTTCCAGGAATTTGGTTTATTGGAGCTAAAAAAGACATTTATTGTCCGTATGCATATTTTACTTAATTGTAATCATTGTAAGAATACAAGGGACTGGAGGTTTTGTTGGTGTTTTTTGGGGGGAGGCTTTTTTCCTCTCCTCTCCTCTCCTCTCCGCTCCTCTCCTCTCCTCTCCGCTCCTCTCCGCTCCGCTCCAGTGTGTTCCCCTTTTCCCTTGGTAATCTGCTCTGGGCACAGCAGGGTGACTGTGCCCATATTCCACCTGCTAAACAAACAACCAGGTCAATAACTACTATTNTCTCCTCTCCTCTCTCTCATTTTAAATTGGAAATACTCTTCCCAGCTCTGTAATACTCCTCTCATGAAAGATCAAGCAGAAGATATTATTGTCTTACTTTAGAAAATAAATGAATTTTCCTTTAACGCCAATAAAACATTACAATGTCAAATCCCATTTTCCAAACCCCACATTTCAAACCCTGAAGTGCTGTTTGAAGGGTGCATTGATAATTACCCTGCCACCTAACTTCTTACTCCTAATAATTCTGCCATAAACATTTAGCTGGATGTTTATTCCCGAATCTTTCAGCTTCCTTCTCGTGTGCCAGAAGCCTGAGCAGTGCCTGCCAAATTCCTGCTTTCTTCCTGACAGCTCCTGATTTACCTCTTGCTTTTGCACAAAGATCGTGCAGCTCATTAATCTCCCCAAATATGATTCATTAAGGGTAATACAATATTAAATCACTCTGACAAAGAAGCCATTTCCTTTTCCTTCTGACAGGCTGCAGAAAGCCCTCTGGGTTGGATTTCTCTCCAGACTTCCCAGGATTTTTCAACACTTTGGCACCCACAGCTCTGCTGGAGGATGGGCACTGCCAGCCCTGGGATCCCAGAGTGGGTGGGAAAGGCAAATATTGCACATTTATCTGATATTTAAGGGTGAGGGGCATCTCCTCAGGACATTTTTTGGTCCAATCCCTTACTCCAGGTGGAAAATTTGGATCTGGTCTTGAAGCTGGATTGGATTCTTAACTAACTTGGTTGTCTCACATGACACAATTCCGTTGCATCTTTGAACACTCCCAGCAGGAAGAATATTATTCCTCAGGCGCAGTTGAAATTTCCAAATTTGGATCTGATCTTGAAGCTGGTTTGGATTCTTAACCAATTTTGGTGTCTCAGATGACACAATTCCATTGCATCTTTGAACACTCCCAGCAGGAAGAATATTATTCCTCAGATGCAGTTGAATTTTCCCCCTGCCCTTGTTGCCTCTTACCCTTTCTGGAAAGGTCCCTGAGATGGGTCTGACTCTAATTTACTCTTTAACATGTTCTTCAGTCCACTAATAAATACTGTAGAAAATCTAATAAATATTGCAGAAATCAATATATTTGCTGGATGAAGTTGTGGCTTTTAAATCCTGAATGAAAGAAACAGAAATTATTAAACTCTTGCTGAGAAGCACTGGGGGATTAATGAGTGGGAGAGGATTTAGAATAAACTTTATCTCTTTTTGCTTAACTTCCAAGTATTCTTGATTCCATTGGAACAAGCAATGTCCACAAGACTTGGTTCCCTAGATTTTTGTGTTTATGGGACTGGTGTGTGTTTTGTGAACTAAAATGAAAGAGCAGCCTCTGCTGGCAAAAACCCCAGATCAAAACAACAGCAAAAAATTAATAAAAACTCACCCAACCTTGTAGAAAAAGGCACTTTTAAGCTGCCTGTACCAGCTTTTGGGGCTGAAAGTGAGAATAAAACAAATGAAATGTGCAATTTGCTGTGTGATTTAGGTCACCTTATTAAACCTGCCCTACAACCTCCCAAATTTATGAGCTTTTCCAAAGCTGGGTCATCCCAAGCACATCCTGCACTCTGCTCAGCATCAGAGGAACTCTGGAACTTGGGGAAACTCACAGAGATCTCAAGATTTTGAGGCTGCAGTGAAAGAAATGGAGATTTTTAGCAGCACTCACTCAGGTGCAGCTCAGCTGTTTCCCTCCCTCCCTAAAGGAAAGTTATTATTCTCTATTTTTTCTCTGTGTCTGTGTTAAATCTTTTGCTTACTCGAGGTTCTGCACCATGTGAGAGCTTTATCAGCTCTGGGTTAAGGAAAAACTTTCCATTTTAAGGTGTAAACTCACTTTTCACTGTGTTTGCTCCTTGAATGTGTATTTTTAATCTTGTTACTTGGAGGGAGTCTTGTATTTCTAATAAATTGCTGTCGAGCAAGGGTTCCATGCTGTGCCTGAAGCCTGCTGATAATTCAGAATTTATGCTACAGGTGGAATTCCAGTTGAATTTATAACAACTCCTTTTTTTTTCTGTGCATGTGAAAAATCCCAGGCAAAAATCCCCTTGTGCTAGGATGCACAATGCACGTAGAGCTTGGCTAAAAATTAAAAAAAACCTGTCAAAAAATCCTGCTGCTTCCTCTGACCACTTCCTATCCTTTCTCTTGGCTGAAAATTTCCTTCAGGGGAAAACCAACCATCACTTCTTTCAGCAGCAAAATGCCTCAGGAAATTTATTGTGGTGTGGAAGGAATTTAATTCTTATCCTACTTTAAAAAAAAGAAAATAAAATAAAAAATCAGCCCTGCAGCTGCTCAGATGGGAGCACCAAATGGGAATTTGGAATATGGGAATAATGAATTATATGGGAAGGATGAATAACTTTAATGAGTATGTGATGAACAATTTTAAGGATTCCAAGCCACGTTTGGATTGCTAAACAGGGAAAGATGAGGTGGAGATTAAATTATTGGGCTGAAAAGGTGACTTTTGCTGCTCCAGGAGCTGCTCTGTAAAAAATCTGAGGCAAAATGGGAGATTTGATGCCTTTCCAGCCAAGTTGGGAGCTCAGAATGTGTCTGAGGATATTCCTGAGCCGAGGTAGCAATCACAGCCCTGGGTGAGAGGTTGGATGCAAATTCAGCCTCTGTGATATTTCCTTAACGAGAATGAGCATAATTAGAGGATCCTGCTGAAAGGTGAACACCTTGAAGAACTTTGGGGAATTTTAAAGCCCATGGAGGTTTTTTTTTCCCCCTCCCACAGTTTCTAATTAAAAATCTTATCTCCTGAAGGTTTTTTTCCCCTGAAATTATCCCACCAGGACATGTCTCTGTATCCTAAGGAGAATGTCTATCCTTGCTCAGCTTTTTTCCCCTTATTTTATTGTTTTGTTTTTCTTTAAAGGAGATGTTTAATTTGCAGCAGCCCTTTAATTAGTGGCTGGTTAATTGATCCACGGGAAGGCTGGAAAATCTGAGCTAGGCTTGCTTGTGACCACAGTAAAGTGCAGGGTGGGCTGGGGAGTAGCTGGATCCTAAAATTGGATGGAATCTGATGGAATTTGATAGAAACTGATGGAATTTGATAGAATCTGATGGAATTTGATAGAATCTGATGCAGAAGAAAGATATGAAGGGCTCAGTTCATATTTCCAGCCCAGAGTGGGAGCTGGGACAGACTCTGAGCTACCTCAAGTGCCAGGCTTGGATCAGAAAAGTCCCAGCTGAGCTTAAACATCAAGGAAAAAATATAAAAATTGCTTTTCAGCTCTCAGCATTTGCTCTGATGAGCTACTAGTGAGGAGCTTTTATACCTGCATAATCCTTCTGCTGTCTAATGCGAAATTAGAGTTGAATATGGTGGCAGGAAATAAAATTAACTGCTTAATTTGCCCATGTCGTTTTGAGGCCAGGTGGTGCTGGAATAAGAGACAGGATTTGTGAGTTGGCAATGCCAGCACTGTTCTTCCTGCCACTGGATGGCAATGTTTGACTGAAAAAAATTAAGTATTTATGAGGAAATCAAGCTGATTCCCTCTTTTCTTGACACGTCTTCCTCTGGGTCTGTGGCTGTCTGGAATGTGGAGAGGAGGAAAATATTAAATTGCATTAAACTGCGACTAAATTTCTTTGCTTTGTTTATTATTATTATTATTATTATTATTATTATTATTATTATTATTATTATTTTCCCAACAGTGCTCAGGAACCTCCTGGGCTCTGAACTTCTGTGGGTTGGATGGTGAAGAAAACGTTGGAAGCTGTGGAAAATTCCCATTTTCCATCAGTGCTGGTTGCTCTCTGTGAGCTCTCAGTTCCCCCTTTGCCACCCTGCCTCTTGCTCTGAAAAAAAAACCAGGTTTGATAATTAGTGCACATTAATTTTGCCACAATGAATATTTATGCCTCAAATTGCCCAGGTGCTTCAGATCCTGAAACACTCCTGTGTGTCAGGCGAGGTTACAAGTGGTGTTTGTCAGACAGGATTAATTGGAGGGAAACAAATATAGGTTAATAGAGCTGTTTATTCCTGCTTAAATGCTGAATGTATAATTTATGGTAGGAGTTAGAACGTGTTTAATTTAATTGGGTGGGTCAAAGGGAATATTTAACTTAATCCTGTATCTTCAACAGGGAATAATGTCAGGGTTAGGTGAAAAACACCCAGAGGTGTCCTCTTTTGAAAGGCTTCTTCCACGAATTTGTCAAGAGTTTATTTTGTTGTTTGCTTTTTAAAACTGAATCTCTTCAGAGGAGTTCCACAGCTCTGTTAACGTTTTGTGCAAACACCTAATTTCCTGTAGGTTTTGGACTTCCTTTGTTGTACAAAAAGCACTTCAGAAGCTCAGGATAAACCTCACTCTTGGTAGCTCTGCTCTGCCACCAGCCAGAATTGATGAGAATTATTTGGCTTTGGGCTCCCCCAGCAGTTGCTTTTGGGTTCATTTTTGTTTGATTTGTTTGCAAATGGCCAGAGAGGAGAGAAAAAGTGGATTGGGGACAGAAGGAAATTCTGTGATTGTGCCTGGAGCAGGAATTGTCTGCAGGATAAACTGGAGCAGGCTGGACATGGAGGAGGAGCTGGGTGTGAGGAGGGCAGGAGCCCACCTGGCTGAGCAGAGTTAATTCAATTAGAGTTAATTACTCTAGCAGGGCAGTTTCTGATGAGGAGATCCCTTTTTAGCATTGCTCCTGATGCCAGGATGATTTTTTTCCTTTTTCTTTCATACCCTTTTTATATACCCTATATATAGTATACTACATATAATAATATAATTATATATTATAATTTATATATTAT
>VZRF01001716.1:297731-313793 GCA_013396875.1 Vireo altiloquus
TATATTTAGTAATATACTAAATGTACATCAATATGTAAATTGATGTATATTAAATATACATCAATCCAAGCCCCACCCCAGGGGCTTGGATTGATGAAATAAGAAGTATATACAGCCAATAAGCGAAGGATTTTCAAACTATAGTTTTATAAGTTAAGGATAAAAGTTGTTTTAAGTAGGTAAGAAATCATATTGAGTAAGATAGTAAGGGGTTTAAAAAACAGAAGTGTGATTTTGTAGGATAAGTTAAGAGTTAGTAAAAAATATGTGAAAACATCTAAGTTAAGACATTGGCTAAGAATGACTGCAGTAGAATAAAGTTAAGGTGGTAGGTCAGAAAGTAAAAGCAGTATTTGTGTCAGTTTTCTATTAGTCCAAAAAGTTCTGTCTGTGGTGATAGAGAGACATCTGGGGATGTTTTTTGCAATGGACCCTTTGTTTCAGTGAGACTGATGCGATCTGGATCATAAATCAGATTTAAACAGCAAAATCCCATCCCTCAAAGTTACTTATTCAGCACTGACAAAACCACAACAGTTCATGATCAAACATCTCTGGCTCTGTTGTTCACACCACACCAAGTGTTTATTTCCCACATAAATATCCAGAATATCCCATTATTCTTATACACTTCTCCCACTTGTTCTGGGGAGATGGGAGAACTCGTCTTGGGAAGAGATAAATGGAGTAAAAAATAATATTTCCCCTGCCACGGAGGCGTGCAGGCAGTGCAATTTCTCCATCAATCAGTGCCATCTCTGGGTCCATGGCAGCTGCAGGCACAGCTGTAGCCCAGCTCCATTGTCCCTGTGACCACCTCGTGTCCTTCTGCAGCCTATTCAGGGTGGGAAAAAAAACCCCAAACCCAAAACTGGGCATGAAAATGTGAATATTCTGAATGCTGCTGGCTCATTAGGCAGTGCTTGCCCACAATGATGTCTAATTTCTGAGCGCTGGCTTGGCAGAGGAGAGGTTTGCAGTGGGATGAGAGTTTCACAGCTTTCCCAACGCCAGCAGTGTTTTCCTGGTGAGCACAAAGGGGAGGAAAACCCTCCCCAGATGGAGCTGGTTGCTCCTTCCACTCCCTCAGTTTGTCCCCTCAGCCTTTGTGGCACAGACAATAATTCCTGGCGTGGGGATCCAGGTGGAGCAGGGAGTTCCATGGGAAGGTGGAGAATTCCCTGGGGGGTTCCTGATCCTGCTGAGAGCATGGAATGACCACAGGATCTCTGTTGGGTTTGTGGTCCCACACTCCTGGGATTTTGGGGTTTTATCTCCACCTTCCTCCTGGCTGAATTTTTCTGTTTGCTGATTCCTTGAAGGTTTTGTGCCTCGCAGATTTCCAAGTTTTCAGAAAAAGAGTTGGACTTGTCCAAGGCACATGGAAACTGCTCTGTTGCAGATGGGATTTTTGTTTAATTAGAAGAGGGAAAAAAAGGTGTTGGAGGCCTTTGAAAAGACAGAAGGGGAGGAAATAATGAAGGGAAATAATGGAAAATAGTGGAAATAATAAAGGAAATAATGATTTTCTCTCCTGGGTTGAAAGCTACTCCAATACAAGTTTTGTAGTCTCAAGAGGCTGAGCCCTCCTTGCACTTGCTTCAGTGAATTGAAGATACTTAATCTATCTCAGCATTCTTTTTCCTCAGGTATAAGTTTAGCACCTGCTAAACTTTCTGTAGGGTTTTGTTTTTGTCCTGCACATCAAACAAAACTCTGTGGGCAATCTTCCTTTTCCAAGGTTCATCACTTTGCTGCAGCATTTTGGCTTTGGGTTTGATGAGTGTATTTTGCTTGGCAGTTGTAGGAGCCATATGGAGCCCTGCTGAAAGCTGAGACAGGCTCGAGACTTGTAGAGATATTGAAAAAAAAAAGAAAAAACCCGAAATCTGACACAGCTGCTGTTTCTACTTGGGAATTGGAGGGAGTCCTCTAGTTTTACATGGCACTGAACCTCAAATCTGCATGGCAGTAGTGGAGAATTAATTGAAATGGAATAAAATTTCTATTTCAATGTATGATGGAGCACTGTATTTCCCATTCCTCTGGTGAGAGGTTCCAGTTCTTTCTGTGGCTCTCACTTCATTTATCACAACTTTAATTGATGATTAAATGATTTTAATAATTTAAATGATTTTGCTTCAAGCAATGGCAGGGTTAGCATTGCTTCAGGTAACTGTACAATGTGGAGATCTTTGGTTAACAGTGCTCTTTATTTACTTATAGCAAATTTATTTCCTCTTCCTTTTGGTTTTATTTAAGTGTTTCTGGTTCAGAAAAAAGAATGAGAAGCTGCTGAGTCTCAAAGGCTCTTTACTAACACTCAGCTCTTTTTATGTTTATCTGTCCCACCCCTTTATTCTGTGGAAAGAAAATGCTCTGTTCCACAGTAAGGTCCAGTCTGGGCTGAAAGCAAAATTTTGCTGGTGTTAGAAACATTAAAGAACTTTAAAAAGGAGGGGTGTGGATCTGAGGGACAGAAAAATAAAGTGGTGATGCTTTGGGATTTCCTGCCATTGCTCATTGGTGTCTGCTGCCCCCTCATTTCCTTTAAATCACTCTGAAAACTGAGCAGGCGTGAATGGTTTATCTGAGTAAAGCATATAAGCAAAATAAATGGAGAGAATTAGGGTTGTGTGGCACTTGCAGCTACTGAAAGACACTGAAAAACTCAGTTGTATTTGGGTAAACTCACCCACGTTTATAGGATTTCACACATCCCACCAGCAGGATTGCTTCTGTTGCATGTTTGTGCTGTTATCTTACACATAGATCAAAACAACAATTGCCATGTGTTCCCTAATGCTATGGATATTAAAATGCTGCAGAGTATTTTTGGTCTTCTGTAGTGATCTAGGAGGTGGAATGATTGCAGTGGATTCAGAGTTGCAGGTTAGGACTTCATCTTCCAAATTTAGTCTTTCATTTCGGGCAGATAGATGAATTCTGAGGGGCTCAGCTTCCAAAAAGGAGATGTTGGACTCGTGACAGCAAGGAAGCAGCTCTAGTAAAGCTCTAATGACTTCTGAAAATAAATATATCTCTGTGTTACATTGGATAGAAGTGGAATTTCTGTGATGCAGCCTAGCTGGGAGCCAAAGGGGATCCCAGGGATGGTTGACTTTGGCACTTCACTGGTGGTGATTCCTCTGAGGAAGGGGAGATGGGACATGGATATATGAGATATTGGGGAAAATTTCTTGGTAGAACTCATAAAGAGGAGCTGCTTTTAACAGATGAGTGTGTTTTTAGTGTTTGGGCATATTGGGGCTTAAGGAAGAGGGAACTGTAAATGTTACCTGTGGAACACCTGTGGAAGGGAGGGAAAAAATGAGAATATCCCTGTGCACATGGCAGGGAATAATCCTGCTGATGGAGGAATGTCTGTGATGTGTGCATTAATGAGATTTTATTTTAAATAACACTCGAAATGGCTGCCTGTAGGGAGCTGGTTCCTGTTTTTCTCTCTGTTGGAATGCTGGTTTTCCCATTTATGAGCAAAAGGAATGATGGTTGGCTCTCTATGGACAGCTTGGACATGACATCTGGAGAATATAATGAACAAGATAAGAGCTTGTCCCTCGCTTATCTTGTGTCATAAATTTATGTCTTCTTCTACCTGGAAGAAATATGAATTTATTTCTCTTTCTCCCTCCTTCTTCGTCATCACTAAAAACTCACATTCTTTTGTTTCTTCCTTTTTTTTCCTCTTCCTTTTATTCCTTCAAATGGAAAGCACAGAGCAAATTCCAAACAGTCTGCAGGGTGTAAGAACACAAAGTTTTCCTGTTTCACTGTAATTTGTGTAACTCTTCTCCTTCACACTCCATGTTGTATCCATGAGCACTTTGAGAGGCACCCAGAAGAACCTTCCAGCCCTCCCCAGGCACATTCCAGAGGTAGATATTGCCCAGAACATTTGGGTGATGTATTTTGGCACATCCCAAAGACTCCCTGGAGCTCTGATCCTGGAATTTTTTGTGTTTTCTCAAACCAGGATGGCCAAGGAAGTTTTCATCCTTTGGCTCCAGCTGTTGCTGCAAACAGATGAAAAGTTCACCTTGGCTTGCTCTGAATCCTTCCTGCTAAAGCTTCTGCTCTGAGTGTGAGTGTGCAGTAGAAAATTATCTTTATTAACAAAAGAACAATGCCAAGGGCATGTTTCTCCCCATTAAAACAGATTTTTCCTGTCCCAAGGTGCTGGACCTTGCCCTCGTGGTGAGTCTGTGGTGTCTTCTGGCAGTGAGGTTTAGCCCAGTGCATTCTCTCATCTCATTTCACTTTAATTTCACCCTGATCTTGAGGATAATAAAGATGATACATATTAATTATGCGCATTAAAAAGTGATGTGTCTTACTTTAATTAGTTAAGTGATCGTAAAGCAGAAATATGAAAATATACAGTCTATATTTACCAAGCTGCTTTACTTGGAAAAAAGGTTAAAAAACCCCCACAAGCTGCTGCTGAAAGACACCCAACAATCTTTAATTTATTTTCGTGAAATAATTTTACTTGTAAATCCACTGCTATTGCTTGATTTTCAGATTTATTTCCTGGCTACTTCATTTCTCCTTGATTAAAATCTATCCTGATTAATGCTGAGCTGAAAGGCTTTGACTGCTCCAGAACTGACATCGCCATGAGTTTTCCAACTTGCAGAATTGCCTGGGGGAGATCTGCTCCTTCAGATTTGTGTTTCTCCCCTCCCGTGGCAGCCTGATTATCACATCCAAACTCCTACATCTTTCCTCCTGCACGAGCTCTTCTCCTCCCTCCTAAAAATAAAAAAAAAACAATAAAATAAACTTAGAATGATTATTCATCAAGGTGCACGAAATAAAGATGTTTATGTGTGGTGCAAGAGCAAGGGAAATGTGTGTTCTGCTTCTCCTGCTCAAGAGTTCTGTGCCTCTGGCCCTGCCAAAATCCACTCACCTCATTTTCCAGGCTTGGCTTTGCCTGGTGAAGATGTGACTTTGAAACAGTTTTTTTTTCCTTTTATCAAAGTCCTATACCAGCTAAAAAGGAGTCAGACTTGCACTTCTAGGTTTTTTTGTTGTTTATTTAAGTTTTTATCTTATATTCAGAGAGCCATCCTACAAATGTTTATTTAAGTTTTTATCTTAAATTCAGAGAGCCGTCCTACAAATATTTATTTTTTATCTTAAATTCTTAAATTCTTTTTATCTTTATCNCAATAAAATAAACTTAGAATGATTATTCATCAAGGTGCACGAAATAAAGATGTTTATGTGTGGTGCAAGAGCAAGGGAAATGTGTGTTCTGCTCCTCCTGCTCAAGAATTCTGTGCCTCTGGCCCTGCCAAAATCCACTCACCTCATTTTCCAGGCTTGGCTTTGCCTGGTGAAGATGTGACTTTGAAACAATTTTTTTTTTTCCTTTTATCAAACCTATACCAGCTATAAAAAGGAGTCAGTTGCACTTCTAGGTTTTTTTGTGTTGTTTATTNTTTTTTGTTGTTTATTTAAGTTTTTATCTTATATTCAGAGAGCCATCCTACAAATGTTTATTTAAGTTTTTATCTTAAATTCTTTTTATCTTTATCTTAAATTCAGAGAGCCATCATACAAATGTTTATTTAAGTTTTTATCTTACACTTGGACTTTGTGCTCTAAATTTCCCACTGCAAGACCTCAAAACTGACAATGCAGTGCTGTTTTAAAAACTTTTTACTCAATTAACTGTTAAAATGTACTATAATTATAATTTTGTACCGGTAACTGTTATTTTTAACATGTTTCTTTTACTTCAAATCTATTTTATCAGTCTTTGTGCTATTGTTACAGCAGAAAATGGAGTAAAACAACTCTGAACACAGCCCAAAAACTTCCATTTTGCTTCTTTTTTACTTTCATCCTACAAAACCCAAAACTACAAATTTTCACCCTGTGATAAACTAAACTATCATCTATTTTATATTTTTAATGTTCTTAATTCATCCATAAGTTGGAAGCTTTTCCTGTGGGCACAAATCAAAGATTTTGTCCTCCTGGGGTCTCATCGAGGGTCCCAAACCCCCCCAGGGCAGTTTTAGGAGTTTTTCCAAATATTTTGGACTCCAACATCCATCAGGATCACCTGGAGTGCATCAGCTTGGAGCATGCAAGGGGATTAAAAACCCCAAATCCTCTGGATTTCAGCGGTGGAATTTACTGCATTTCCATTTTTATAAAACGCTATCCAGCAGGGAATGGATTTACTGTGGTGTCAAGGAGACAATATCAAGGCTCTTTACTGAAGAAATGTGTAAAGTAAATAAACAGAGACTCAATCCAGAACATAATTTAGGGATCAGTTATAGAATTTATTGGGTGCTACACGGATTTATCTCAATGCATTTAGTCTCTGCTGCACTGGAAGTCAGGCAGGTCCCAAACTGGGTGTGTCTTTGAGAGAATAAATTAATAAATTTGTCTATTCACCAGAAGATGTTTGGGGATGTTTCTCTTGGCAGTCCTGCTGCGTTGCAAACCAATATGTTCAAATGTCTGCAGCATTTTCCTGTTCTGGGGAAAGGTTTTTAATTCCACTTGGCTGGTTCTCTCTTTAGGAAGAGTCATTATGCCCCCATCACAATGAGAGGATTAAGACAAAGGAGATTTACAACATTTCTAATTACTGAACTTTGCTGGAGAATAAAGCAGCAGGAAATGATTTCCTAATAACTGGCTTTCACTGCATTAAAGCTTAATGAGGTGATCCTTTACCTGAAACCACTCTGTTTTCTGTAAATCAGAATAATACTGAATTGAAACTGGATTCCACCAGCAGTTCCTGCCTCCCCTGATCTTTTTTAGGAGGGATTGGTCAGGGGATTTTTTGGGAAAAGTTATTATTTTGGATAAAATACTTTATGGAATTAATGGAGCTCTGATAGAAAACATCACCTGAGAATCTGCACCTTTATATTTAAGCATCACTGGTGTTTAAATCTGTTTGTCTGAACCAGGCTCTTGCTTTTCTTAAGGAAAATTCCCTTTGCTCTGCCTTTGCTGTCACTGGCAGGGAAATTTCCACCATGGGAGGGAATTTTGGGCAGCCTGGACAGAGTTGTGTGCCTGGGAATGGCTTTGGGCATCAAAAAATGGCTTTTTGGGCATCAACCCTGAGCTCCAAGAGCTGGAGTGAGCTCAGTGTCTTGTGCAAATCACTGTGTTCTATCAAGGGTAGGTTTTTTATTTTAATATGGTTGGGATTTTATAATTTGGGACGTTTTTTGGCTTTTTGTGTGGTGTTTTTTGCTTGTTTTGTTTCTAAAGGTCACTCGACTCACCTGGCTAATCATTTCCCCAAGGAAATGTGAATTTGTGCAGCAGCTGAAGCACATCTGGGTGCCTCAGTCTGGAGAAGCAAATCTCTTATCATTCCTTCCAGAAAGTTTTTTTTTGGCTGCAGGGTGTGTGAGGGGAAGGGACAAAAAGGAGGCAGAAACAGGAATTTCATTCCTGTTAAAATTATCAAGTTATAAATTTCATTTATAAAGTGATGTGATCTTGAGTTTTGTTACCTCAGATGCCCTTTTTACAAGTTAATGCTGGGAACTGAGAACAAAAAGTGACCTTCTGCAGCCAAGAATTGAAAGGATGTTATAGCACAAAGTGTCAGCAGTTAAATTTGCCTCTGAGGTGGTGGCCTGAGCTGTGTTGGAAACTTGTCACTAATTCATTCACAAAATTACCTCTCCCCAAGCTGAGAAATGCCTCGTAGCAGGTGCAGAATTACCTGTAAAAATTGGAGTCGTGCAGGAAGAGGCAGGAAATGCAGCTTTGAAATGGCTGGGATTATTTAATAGCCTGGGACAAAAAGCCACCATGCTGAGGCAGTCCTGCCCAGTGGGTGACACAGCGTGGTGTTGGTGTCTGAGAATAAATAAATACCTGTTTTTAAAGAAAAATACTCTTACTGAAAAAATGAGAAGTATTTTAGTATAATTTTAAGAAAGTTAAGGGTTGGAAAATACTGTTTCTATTTGTTGGATAGCAAAAGGTCAGGGAAATGAGCCATGGGTTAGGGTGACCTTTCCTTCTGCAGGGCATCCTGGGGGTTTGGCTGTGCTGCTGGAGGGTTCTGTGTGCCAGGAGTGCTGGAAATGCTGTTATTTGGGTTAAATCCATCCCCAGCAGGGTCACAGTTTGCTGCACCCCCTGTGTGTGGGTCAGCTCTGAGTGACCCCCAATGGCAGCAGAGTCAAAGTTAGCTCACCTTGTTTTGGACTTAAACAGACCAGAAATCAATGTTTCAATAAATCTGTTTTCCTGGAAAGTTAATGAGTGCCTCTGGAGCCCTGGCAGTGGCTGCAGGTTGCTCTTCTTTGCTGCTGCTTTCTGTGCCTCAGTCACTGGCAGGCTGAAGGGTGCTTTGGACCTCAACCTTTCAGTCCTTTTCCCCTCCCCATCAGCAGAGGAGCTCCAAGTTTATGTTCTCTGTTAGTCAGGCTCTCCTAAATTGTGCTGTCACTTTTGACACAGCACTGAGAGGCTCCTGCCCATTGTAGTGATGCCTTAGGTTTAACTTTTCTCTGTTCCCAGCCCTGCAGTGCCCAGTGTGACTCTGCAGGTCCCTGGAGCTCGTTCAGTGCTGTTCTCTCATGCTCACACTGACATAACAAAGCCTCTCCAGCTCGCTCTCCAAGGACACCCAGACCCTCCTGGGCCCAACAACTGCAAACCTTCATCTTGGGGACAGGGGGGCAAGCTTGGGCAAATTCCATCCTTGCCTGGCTTCTGCTTGGGCAATTGATGCTGATATCCAAGTGGGAAGAACTCGGGAGCTGTCATTGTCCATTTTGGGATGCACTGAGGCAGGAGCCTCTGGAGGCCAGAGTGTGACCTCTGAAGGCCTTTCCAATCAATCCCTCCTTTATTCCTTTATTCCTGCCTGGTCTCTGTTTCTAGGGAGCCATTTAAGGCCTCAGTAGGGTTAATGTGCTCTGTTTGGATGTGGATAACATGAACAATTAGCAAGGAGATTTACAGGGTGGCAAGTAGTGCACAAAGGATGACTTGAGTTTTTAAATACTCAGAGGTGGAGCCAGGGAGAAAACCAAGAAAATGATGAATATCTCAGTGTTTGTGCTGGCTGGAGCAATGTGCTAGCTGGAGAAGGAAATAAGTTCCTCACCATTCCTGTCTTCCTTGAGGGGCAGAGCTAATGAAAATCACATCCCAGAAGGAGAGCTCCCGAAGATGTAATTTCTAGGAGCTCATGTCAGAGTCTGAAGTTCTTGGAAGATTGTTTTTCCTTGCGGCAGAGCTTTTGGGAAGGATTCATCAGATCAAGGTATTTTTGGGATCCGTGGAGGCAGATGCAGCTGGAGGCAAAGTCACATTGGTGTGTGCTGCAGGTCTCCTGTTACCGCTGTGCTCCGGGGCTGTGCTCAGCCACCCTCACCTCTGGAACAGCAAAATCCCAGCCCCCACAGTGGCTGCCCAGTGTGCCATTTGCACACATTGGAGATGATATAATTCAGAGAAATTTGGGTAGGATCAGCTCCAATTCAGCTGTGACACAACAGCCCCGTGATGGATCCAGGAGCTGCTGGAAAAGGGCTTGTCCAGTGCTGTGAGCCAGCTCCTCGCTGCTCCTTCAGCTCTTGGAGTCCAGGAAAGCCAGAAAACTTTTCCTGACCCTGCGGGGATTCATTTTATCCCTCGAGCCACCCAAAATAGCTTAGCCTTCGACCTAAGCCTGTGGGAGAAACTCCCTTCATTTCTGGATGAGCTGAAAGCATCAAAGAAATGAAAATATTTTTGTTTAGTGTACCACAGAGTGTGCATTTGTAGTTTTAGGTTTTGCTCTATATATCATATATAGAGGCAACATGGAGAAACCAGGGTGTCAGCTCTGACTTCTTCTTCTTCTTTCTCCTTCTCCTTCTTCTTCTTCTTCTTCTTCTTCTTCTTCTTCTTCTTCTTCTTCTTCTTCTTCTTCTTCTTCTTCTTCTTCTTCTTCTTCTTCTTCTTCTTCTTCTTCTTCTTCTTCTTCTTCTTCTTCTTCTTCTTCTTCTTCTTCTTCTTCTTCTTCTTCTTCTTCTTCTTCTTCTTCTTCTTCTTCTTCTTCTTCTTCTTCTTCTTCTTCTTCTTCTTCTTCTTCTTCTTCTTCTTCTTCTTCTTCTTCTTCTTCTTCTTCTTCTTCTTCTTCTTCTTCTTCTTCTTCTTCTTCTTCTTCTTCTTCTTCTTCTTCTTCTTCTTCTTCTTCTTCTTCTTCTTCTTCTTCTTCTTCTTCTTCTTCTTCTTCTTCTTCTTCTTCTTCTTCTTCTTCTTCTTCTTCTTCTTCTTCTTCTTCTTCTTCTTCTTCTTCTTCTTCTTCTTCTTCTTCTTCTTCTTCTTCTTCTTCTTCTTCTTCTTCTTCTTCTTCTTCTTCTTCTTCTTCTTCTTCTTCTTCTTCTTCTTCTTCTTCTTCTTCTTCTTCTTCTTCTTCTTCTTCTTCTTCTTCTTCTTCTTCTTCATCTTCATTTCCTGTGATTTATTGATTGGTAAAAAGAACTCAGTGTAAAAGAGACATGTCAATAAAACTAGTAGCTATTGGTATTAAAAACAAAATAGAACATGTATATTTGAAGTTTATTCACTGCTAGCCAAGTTCCTTCTATGCTTTGGCGATGCAGATGTGCTGTAGGACTCAGAAGAGCCACACGGGACAGGAGGCTGAGTGTTCTGAGTAGCAGGGAAGTGTTTTGACCACTGTTCATCTTCCCTCTGCAGTGCTGGGGCTGCCAAAGCAGAACTCAAACCCCTGCTAGGCCTCACGTCCCAAAGCCCAGCACTTCACACTGCACTGGGGCAGATAAAACCCCCAGTTAGCAGCAAATCTCAATAACAATCCCCCTTCCCTCATTCCCAAAATCAGCTGCTACAACAGACCAGGGCAGGACTTTTGTGTCTTTAAACACCCAAGGCTCTCCTGTCCCTGCTCCTTTAGGGAAGGGAATGATGGGCAGTGCTCCTCTCCACTGGCATAAAACACCACAAGACCTACAACAGTGTGAAAAGCAGGAAATCAAACATCCAACCTGGAAATAATTGAGCCCCTCAATTATTTCAGCTATAAATTGAAATCGAGCGGCTGCAAGCTGCAGTTGGTTATTTTTAGATTGCTTTGATGGTTTGATGATTTAAAGTCCCATCACTGCCTCCAGTATTTATCCCAGCAATCTATTTTAAATTTGATCAGAGACTGTACAACCCTCCAGAGTTTGTTCTTGTGTTGTTTAGGAGCTGGCTGGAGAGGAAGGAGGTTGCCCATATTCCAGTGCTCAGCATCAGCCTGTGCAATGCAAATGGGAATTTTGGATAAATCCCTCCCTGTGACTTTACTTTTACCTGTTGCAATATTCAGGGGATACTCATGAGAGCAGGAATGATGTGAGAGTAAAAGCAGCAGGGCTGCTTTGGCTGCAGCCAGAATCTGAGGCTGAAAGAGGAGGGAGTGAGTGGGGAAAGGAAGGGAAGGAAAACCCATCTGAGCTTGGGAGAACTCATAAAGTTGTAAAAAGATGTGCCAGACCTCCCTGGTGATGTCAGGGCTCCTCTCTGTGATGTTCTGAGGACAGCAGTGATAAATAAACCTTTATATTCAGATGAACAGTATCTGAAAAATAGTTTAGGAGTTCCCAGCTCTCACTCTTAATGACTTGAGAATCAACCCTTAGATTCTTCTTAAAATTACAATTTACCAAGTTGGAGTAGAAGAGTTTTGCATAGTCCTTTCCTGGCTCTCCTGAAAGGAAGAGGCACATGGAATTCTTTGTCCTGAGAGGAGGAGTGATTGCAGGTCCAGGCAGGCATTCATTGCATCTCACTGGAGATAACTTCAGAACCACTTGGTTTGTTTTTCTCACCTTCTCTGCTTCTTAATCCGTGCAACCCAAAAACATCCTGGGGAGCGACTGAATTTCAGGGCTGACTTTGATTTAATAAACTTAATTTTAGGGCCAAAACCTGAGGCCCTGCGTGGAGCTTGGACTGATGAAACAAGAAGTATATGCAGACAAGGAGTAAAGAATTATAGATTCGTAGTTTTGTAAGTTAAAAGTAAAAAGTGTTTTAAGTAGGTAGGAAAGCATATTGAGTAAGATAGTAAAGAGTTTAAAAAATAGAAATAGAAGTGTTAAAACATTAGCTAAGAATTACTGCATTGCAGTAAAATAAAGTTAAGATGATAGTTCAATAAGTTAAAACAATATATGTGTAAGTTTTCTATTAGTCCAGAAAGTTCTATCTGTTGTAGCAGAAAGACATCTGGTGATTTTTCTGTAATAGATGCTTTGTTGTTCACTGAGTAAGACTGATGCTTACATCTGGATAATAAAGAGGACTTAAACAGCAAAATCCTGTTCCTCGGAATTTAATTTGCACCCCCAGCAAACCCCGATGGGGAAAAGAAACAAAATAAAGTGTTATGGAAAGAGAAGATGGAAAGATAAAGTGACACAAAGGAATAGAGAAATTCACTGTATCCTCTCTTGGACAACATCCCAGCTGGTCCCACAGACACCTCTTGGAAAAACACATATTTATTTAAAGCTGTGTAGTATTTGTCCTCCTCCACACAGAGCAGGCTAAAAATGTCCTTTAAATTGTGCCACGCACAAGTGGAAAATAAGATTCATAACTACATGCCCTACATTTTGCATTCAGCTTTGTTTTGAATTGCATATCCTCTCCATTATTAGCCCTTTCTGTTTAATTCCACATGAACATTCGGCAGTGGTTCAGAAATGTTAATTAAACTTTACTATTCACCAGCGGGGAATTATTCCTGTTTGATAGACAGGGAGCACGGAGTGGAAATGGGTTTGTATAACCCGGGTAGGTGTGGGATCAATAAACAGAATGCACTTTTCCTGGTGGTTTTTGGGGTTTGCATGAGCACTGCCAAGGCCAGGAGAACGTCAGGGAGCCTCTTCCCACAGTGTCTGTGTGACCAGGGTCACATGAAGTTAATCTCTGCAGAACAGAAGCTGAGGTTGATGCCTTAGACTTTTTAACTTTTATATTTTTCCAGCCCTGCAGTGCCCAGTGTAACTCTGCAGGTCCCTGGAGCTCGTTCAGTGCTGTTCTCTCATGCTCACACTGACATAACAAAGCCTCTCCAGCTCGCTCTCCAAGGACACCCAGACCCTCCTGGGCCCAACAACTGCAAACCTTCATCTTGGGGACAGGGGGGCAAGCTTGGGCAAATTCCATCCTTGCCTGGCTTCTGCTTGGGCAATTGATGCTGATATCAAAGTGGGAAGAACTCGGGAGCTGTCATTGTCCATTTTGGGATGCACTGAGGCAGGAGCCTCTGGAGCCCAGAGTGTGACCTCTGAAGGCCTTTCCAATCAATCCCTCCTTTATTCCTTTATTCCTTTATTCCTGTCTGCTCTCTGTTTCTAGGGAATAATTTAAGGCTTCAAGGTCAACCTGCCTTTCCCAGCTGAAGTCCCAAACTGCCCATTAATTTTCCCTGCCTCGATGTACTAATCCCAAGCCCGTGGAGTGGGGGTTGTCTAGCCCTGATAAACATGACAGGCAGCAAATTCTTCTCCCCAGAGATCAATCTAACAAGGCAGGAGGGGACTGGTGGCTCTGGAGGGGCACTGAGGCAGGGAGCCCCACGGTGATCAGGTGTTTGTGGTGTCCCCTCAGCACCAGGATGGGTGAGCAGTTGCCCCTAACCCTCCAAATCCCACCTGCCTCGTCCAGCTGAGCCCCTGGAGCCTGCAGACCCCTCTTGTTTCCCCCACAGGAGCAGTGCCTGTTGAATTTCTCTTGTGTGAACAACACAAAATGCATTTTGGGAGGAAGGTCCTTGTTGAGTGCTGCTGGTTTGGATTTTCTCTGGCACCGTAACCCTGCCTTGAGGCTTCCCCCTTGATAAAGGTGAATATTCAGCACTCTGCAGGCATTTCTACAAGCATTCCTTTACTCTTTGCTCCCACCTGGAGCTGAGCAAAATGAATCCACGTGTGCTATTCTCACGGTGGTTTCCTTCCCTTTGCCCCTTGTGGGCACTGAACTGCTGCTGCTGCATCACTCCACAGCTCAATCAGCTGCAGAAAATGAAAATTGGCTCTTTTGGTAACTCTCAGTTTCACAGTTTTTTTTCAAGAAGTGTGCTGCAGACATGCATCTTCCTCATCAGACCCAAGTGGGGTTCATCAGCCATCCAGAATGTAATATTTGCTTCCTAGGTTACAACAAATCCTTCTGGGCTGGTGTTAAAATCCAGCAGGGCAATACAATCCTCTTTTTTAGCCTTCTGATTATCCCTCTTTCTCAGAAGGTTTCTCATTGTTCTGCTCCATCTTTGTTTCAAGCAGATGGTTTGCTCTTTTCACATATTCTTCATTCTTAGTTAAAGTCTAATTATTGCCTCTCTCCCCAAATGCCTCATACTTTGTGTGCTGACAAGCACACATTTGTGTTATCCCAGGAGTGATTTTAATTCTCTCTCTTCGTAGCCAGTGTTAAGTTCAGTCTGTAAAATTAATGGTACAAAGGATGTTTTGCGGAGAATAAAACTCTGTCTGGGCTTCTTAAAGCCACTGTGTGTATTTGCAAAAATACTTGAAAAATCACAGCACCTCTGCTGCCCAGTGCTATCAGGATTTTGCTACTAAAATAAGGTTTGGATTAAAAAAAAAATTATAAATCCTAAGGCCAGTGTGAGGTAGATTTTTCAGAAGGTCAGTGCTCAAGTGTTGGTGGATTTTGTGAAGCTCTGGCTCTTCACATCATGTACTTAATTAGGAGATTGGAGGCTCCTGGAAAAATGAAGGCCACAAAGTTCAGCCTCCTCCAGAAGCAGCAAAAAGAGCTGGAATTAGGATGCTGAGGAGAGACCTTGGACTTCAATGGAAGAAGGTCTGAAAAGCTCCATGTGTGCCTTGAAGGGCTGGAGCACTGGGAGGGGAAAAAAGCCTGCACCCCACTGAAAGGGAGACTGGGGCTGCAGGAAATGTTCTCCGAGGGCTGGGAAGGGGTACAGGACTAAAAGGAGGTTGCCAGAGAAAATGAGGAACTCTCAGGGCATGATTTGCAGAGAGTGGGTGAGGACCAGGCTAACCCTGTGCTGGTAACCAGAGCTGTTCATGATGCTCTCCTGAAATCCAGAAGAAAAGGCAGCAAAGGGGCTAAAAGGAAGAGCAAATTTCCCACAGATGAAATGAAATCTAAATTCTCTTAATTATTCTCCAGCATTTTCCAAGAAACAGTGAAGAAAAAGGTTGTTTACTTCTGCCAGGTACATGCAATCCTCAGGGGAGCTGAGCACCAGAGGAAAGGGAGATTCAGGGCACCCAACAGTTCTGGAAGCCTAAAGCTCTGTGTGGTGGTTTACTTCATCCATCATCCTCCTGGAGACCTAAAAATTGTAATGTTTGCCTTGATTTCAGAGCAAGAAGGCAGAGAAATGAAAATATCCAACATTGTTGGCCACCACCACCTGCTGCTTGGTGACACCAACCCTCAAAGTGACTCTGTGTCCTCGTGGTGGAGCTGAATCCCATCCTGAGATTCCCCTGGAGCGTGAGAACATCAAGGCTTTGTCTGCATACTCTGCTTTTTTTTTGTTTATTTGTTTGCTTTTATTTTACCCGCAGTTTAAAACCCCTTCTTGAATTAATTCCTTGTTAATTTGAAAATAGTGCACATAAAACACGATATGAGCAAGGCTTCCTCTGGAATATATATCCAGTGAAGAATGGAAGGTGATTCATTTCCAGGTGAAGATAAATGGTAAATTAATCAGTTAATAAATTAAATTCAATTAAATCAAATTCCCCCCATTGGGGAAAAGGAATTTAATGCAGTGAGGCAGCTGTAAAATAATCATTGCATGGTGCTCGTTTGGTCTCACAAATCCTTGGGTGTCATTTAATTTTTTGGATAGTTTTGGAAAGAAATCTAACAGATCTACTGTTACAGCATACAGTAATATGAAAAAATCTATAATATAGATAATATAATATAAATACATAATGTAAAAAACTCTATACTATCGACAACATAATACAAATCCATAATATAAAAAATCTATCATATAGATAATATAAT